>OY757918.1:100213492-100298492 GCA_963585895.1 Sepioteuthis lessoniana
ACCCATAGCTGGGAGGATAAGGGGGTTCATACCTTTCCCAGGGGTATTTACCCGAAAGTGGATGTAATAGCGCGACTGGAGTACGAACTCGCTTACTACAATTCCGCAGTCCATCGCTTTAACCATTACACCACGAGGACCCCCCCCCCCAGCTGTTGTGTGTATGAGTATGTATTGAGTGTTTGACAGCAATTTAAAAGCTCAAAATAGATAATATTATGTTAATTCCATCAGAATAACTTTTCTTCCCTGAAGTTCCACTTTTAGGGTAGGCTGCAGAGATTCATCCTTGTCAATCCACTCCTTATTGCGTTAAACATTTTCACAAAGGCTAATATCACGTCACTTATAAAGATATTATTGAGAATCGAGTCATTTCTCTGCCCTGAAAGAAGATTTGTCACTATGGATATGCTATCTTCCTTGTTCTATTCACTAAGAGTATGAAGAAGCCAAACACCCAGCTTACTCCCATTTTCTATGTTTTATAAGTGGCGACAAATTGTGATTTGGGATGTGCTGAGGTCAAATGCTAATTCCCGAGTACTTTTACGAGGACTACATCCTACCAATTTTTCTAAAGCATCCTCGTCTAGGTTCATGACGTATCGCCTAAACAAAATTTTGAAAACCAGTTAAGGATTTAGTGGTCAGTAACGATATTTTGGCTATAAACTCTTCAAATTTTGTAGTCTGGTTCTGTAACGTTTTTGTCATTTCCACAAATTTACATATCAAATATGCACTTACAGTTCGTCCACTTTAGGGGCTGTGAGATCATGGATTAAATTATGATGTACATTTTTCACTACTGAAATAAGAATGGCTGATGAAAGTACTCTTAAATCAAGTAACTTCCGGTTGTATTTAAAACATTGGATGATTGAAATACACAGTTACAACTTACTTTTAAAGAACGAAAATTAGTTATCACTCCACTCAATATATATATATATATATATATATATATATATATATATATATACGGCCCCCTCCGGGGTTGAGCACTCTGGTGAAGGAATTAACGACTGCAAGTGAGAGTGAGACAGAGAGAGAGAGAGAGAGAGTGAGAGTGAAAAAGACTGAGAGGGCGTGAGATCATGAGAGGGAATGAGAAAAAAAATCTCTTAGGTGTACAGGGTTACATTATATTCGTGAGAGAGAGAGAAAGAGAGAGAGAGAGAAGCAAGTGTCGAAAAAATGTATAACATATACAAATACGCAGAGAGAGAGAGAGTGAGAGAGAGGAAGAGAGAGAGAGAGAAATGGGACTGACAGACAGAGACAGAGAGAGAGAGAAATGGGACAGACAGGCAGACAGATAGACAGAAGTAGACAGAAAGAGAGAGAGAGAGAGAGAGAGAGAATGCAAAGTTCTTCTAACGAATTGATCACTCCGGTATCTGATAGCGTAAAATGTAGACAAACGAAAGTTAATACATATGTTTTAAAATCCCGAACTAATATTTGGTCGCCGTATGACTGAGAGGTATGTCATCAGCCTGACGTAAAGTGAGACAAGTTTCGATCCCATCTTGAAACGTCTTACGTGTCTAGTCACACTGAAAAGTTGTGATTCAATGAAACAGTCTGTCTGTCGATGAAATTATATATATATAAATATCATCATCATCATCATGTCACGCAATCAGTACGGATATCCCTGACCATTTCTCGCCACCCTTCTCTATCGTCCATTGCTTCCGGCAGGTCTTCAGGGCTACAACCCGTATCGGCACAGATCTGCTGTATGTATGGTTAAAGCTGGTCGTCCTGCCTTTGCTCGTCCATGTGAAGGGGTCCGCTGGAGTACGTCACTTTGAGATCGTCCTTACTTCTCCAGCAGTGTCCCGCATGTTTAGTTCGTCTAACTTTGATGGTTTTCGTGATGGGTGGCAAGTGGCCGTACAGCTACTGCTTTTTGGTGTGTTGCCTTCAGGTCTTGTTCAATATTGCTCGCAGCATTACGCAGTTTCTTCTAGGCAGCGGTCGTATCGATACTGCTATATGGATGCACTACTTGGACGCTAACTAAACGGCTGAAGAAGAAGCTAGACGGCCATTACATAAGAATGTTGCGAGCAATATTGAACAAGTCCTGGTGGCAACACCCCACAAGGCACCAACTATACGGTGACTTGCCTCCCATCACAAAAACTATCCAAGTAAGACGAACCAGACACACAGGACACTGCTGGAGAAGTAAGGACGAGCTCATCAGTGATGTACTCCTATGGACCCCCACATATGGCCAAGAAAAAGCAGGACGACCAGCTCGAACATACATACAGCAGCTATGTGAGGATACGGGATGTAGCCCTGAAGACCTGCCAGAAGCGATGAATGATAGGGAGAAGTGGCGAGAGAGGGTCAGGGATATCGGTGCTAGCGGCACGACATGATGATGATGATGATTATTCTTGTGTAATTACCGTCAAGCTTTTTCTCCATACGTTTAGTTAGCGTCCATGTAGTGCATCAGTACAGCAGTATCGACATGACCGTTGCTTGGAAGAAACTGCGTTTTTTTTTTATCAGTCAGGTCTTACTTCCATATGACCGATAGGTTATCGATAGCTGTCCATGCCTTTGCTAGTCGCGTGTTGATGTCTGTCTCGGTTGATGCGACACTGCTTCCTAGGTAGGTGAACTTGTCTACTAGATTTTGACCCACTATATATATATATATATATATATATATATATATTCCACTCTTCCCCTGTTCTCTCTAGGTATTTTTCTTTTATTTTCTTTCTATATTTTCACCTCTCTCTCTCTCTCTCTCTCACACACACACACACACACGTGCGCGCGCGCACACACCTACACACGAACTGATTCCATTTTGGAAACTCATCCTGAGTGATTTTTTCCATTTAAGTTATTTACCAGCTTCTGTGTTTATGACTCCGTCTGTGTGTCTGTCCCTCTTCTCTCTTTTCTCTCTTTCTTTCTTTGTCCTTCCTCTCTCTCTCTCTCTCTCTCTCTCTCTCTCTCTTTCTATCTATCTCTCCTACTTTCCCAATCAGTCTTTCTCTTGTAATTCTTTCTCTCACTTCGCTTACGTCACTGCTTTTTTTTCATTATTATCTCTCTCTCTCTTTCTCTCTCTCTCTCTCTCTCTCTCTCTGCTTTTGTTTTGCGTTTAAAAACATCCCAGTCTACTTTAAGATTTTATATCAAGGAACAAACCTTCACAATTAAAAGACTTAAACAAGTTTGGGGTACAACGGCTAAACATTGTTTTATTTCCCTCTACTACTTGAATAATAAGACTTGCTTCAGTGGCTTTGAGGTCTAGTTTAAGATCGTGCCTTAAAGTAGCGAGAACCTCAATACTTATATTAATTTATCAATTTAACTTCTGAAACGAAATGTATATCTGAATAAGATTGATTGTGTATTGTATATAACAAGTTTATAACACAAGATGTGGGTAATCCCTGCAGCGTTAAAGTCCAGTAACGTTATTACATTTATTTTCGGAAACGTATAACAAGGTGGAACACTTAGCGAAACGGTTATCGTCGTAGTAAACGGAATCAGGGACCCGAGTTCCAACCTTGGACGAGGTTGTTTGTGTTTTGCTAAATGTTTATGTCCTTAGGAAAACATGAATGCACTTGTCCAACATCCCCACCCCAGCTATGAGTAAATATTAGAGCGTGCAGGCTTCTCAACTCTTGTTAAGGCAACCAGTCCTGGAGAAGGAAAACTGAATTCAAACCAACTTCACTCCGTTTAATAATTGACCTTGTGTCACATCCTGCTCGTAGTTGAGGGGTTGGGTAAATATATAGATCCTATTTACCCAATCCCTCCGCTCGGGCAGGATATGACACAAGGTCAATTTTTAAAGCGGAGTTTAGCAGGTTTGAATTCAGAGTTTTCCTTCTCCTAGACTAGTTGCCTAACCATAGCTGAAGAACCTAGCCTGCCCTACTATTTACCCATAGCTGGAGGGAGAATAATTGGATTCATACCTTTCCCAAGGGTATTAGTGCTATGTGAAATGCAATCAGTCTTGTCCAGGAATTGAACTCGTATCGCCGTGTCCATATCCTGTGACGATAACCATTACACCAAGGGTAAATATAGAGATAGTAAGTTTTAATTTACTATGCTTTTTATTTAGATGAGGCACAAGGCCGAATAAATGGGGTACTCAGTGAGAATCGAACTCACTCTTAAAGGTTTGCTCGTTTAGCTTGCTAATAAAGTATAAAGTAAAGTTGGCCGACCGTATTCGAGAGTGACCCTAAGGCTTCCTTTACAATAGCTACTACACCGAGGTGTAGTGGAGCAAGCCACTCCTTTTCCTGCATTGCTCCACTTTCCCTTGATCCATACCTTAATGTGTGTTAAGCCAGGAGGGATTAAATACAAATTTTTGAATCTTTGGTATGACTTGATCTAGGATTGAACCACGGTATCCCGGACCTTTGTCAAACACTTTAACTTGCGAAAAAAAAACACTTAAAACCCAGTTAACTGAAGAAAAATGGTGTATTCTGTTTTAATCTAAAAAAAAAAAAAACTTAAGGTTATCGGAGAGTACTTATTTTAAATCTAGTCAGTAAGAGTTATTCCCCTTGATAAAATCAGCGATTTCATCTGCACATGAAATATCTTCATACTTTTTCAGAAATAAAACCCTGGAGATATTTTACAAACATTTTTCTTTTAAAACGAGTACAGATCTAAAATTGATTTTTGGCCCGGGGTGGGAGTGGAACAGATATGAAATTTCGAGATTGTCTTTTTAAAACATTAAATTATAAATATTTATCTATTTATGCTCGACTCAGAAATCTTAATATGAAATCGGTTTTATTTGCTGCGGGATAAATGATCCTTAAATCACTTTTATGTTTTGCTTTCAGAATTAAAATTTGGAAGTTGACAAAAATTGTTATTTCGAGTTTCATCGAATTTAGTTAGAAACAATCTATATATATATATATATATATATATATATATATATATATATATATGTGGGGGGGTATGAATGCGACGCTAACCCAGCAAAAATAACGTTACATAGGGCAATTTTTATTCGATCAAAACCAATATTCCTAAAATAAATAAAGAAATAAACCAATTTCCAGTCCATTTTTGTAACCAAATGATAATTTTGTTTGGTCTACTTTCAATTTGAACATCATTTTTAGCTATAAAAATCCACGATATACAGGAGATAACAATCGAATGCTTACTAGAACCCTTCACTCCTTCTAAAACAGAAACATCAATGTCATCATAGACCACTGTTAACTATCAAAAGCTAAATAGAGTTCTTTTCTCATTTCTACATAGATGCATCAGCAACATCGTGGAGCTTTGTTAAAACAGGAACCCATCTAATGCTACGGGTGATGTCAAAAGTCGTAACGCACACAAATACATAGCGACTCGGTTGATTCTAGATACGAAAATTTATTTGCTGTCAGCAACATTCGTTATAAAACCGAGATAAAGAAAAAGAAGAATTACTTGTCCATAGAAATGCACAAAGTTTAACCCCTGGCAGACGAGACAACCACGGGCTCCATTTCTTCTTCAACCTGAAGAAGTCCTACCCCTAAAAGAGCCACTTGTTTCAGGTCCCGAGTGGACTCGAAACTGGAACTGTCTTCAATTCATCGACTGTCCGAATAACTGCCCGACCAACTCTCCGACTGTTAACCAACTCTCTCAGCGTCTTAGTCTCTTCTTATATATATTCTGCTAATTATTCTTTTTATCAATCCGAAAATAACATGTACCATTCAAACTTACAAGCCACGTCACCCAAATATCAGCTGACATCGCCCTCAAAATATCCTGCCCATAACTGATTTTTTAAAAAAACAACTTTATTTTGACATCCGGTTTGTGACGTATGGACGCTTCTGACCTTTCGAATAAGAACTAACACTTCAACATTAAAGTATTTACGAGGCTCACAATTTATCACAAAAATAAAATAATTAATAAAAAAAATAATTAATTAAAGTCCTAAATTATATTACACCCAAAAGTTTCAGGGAAACTTCTAATTTCCAGACAGGGTTGAATCAAACATTCGTCGCTATAGTGATTTGTTTTATGTATTATCACACCGGCCCATTGACATAATTGTTCTGATCCTGGAGGCCGGGATTCAATCCCAGGTCGAGTCATACAAAGACTCAAAAAATGGTACTTGATACCTTCTTACTTAACTCTCATAACGCATGGATTAAGAGTAAATGGTGCAATCCAGAGAAAGAAGTGGTGCTAGACCTTTTGTCTCAGTGTAATAGCTATTGAAAAGGGAGCCTTTAGATTGCCCTCGACTACCGTCGCCCAATTTACTTATGTAATATGATTAAACATCTTATTACTTCTGGCTCGACTTATATACGGAAAGATATTGATATAATATAATTATTTCTGTATAAAACGCACTATTTTTCAAAGGTTTTTTTACCCAAAACGTAGAGGTGCGTATTATACCCAAGAAAAACTTAATTAACTTTTTTCCGGAACAGGTTATATGATTTACACTGTTACAACGAATTATACACTAGAATTCGTGTTTGATCATAATTTTGTTTCTGCTAATGTGAGCTTATTTTTCTTGCATTTTTGATTGAACACATCCGTATATTTATTGCTAATACTGGGAAAATTTTCTGTTTTAAGACATTACTTTTAATAAGTACGAACCGATAAAAAGTTTAATAAATGCAAAATTTAAGTTAAACTTAGCTTACACAAATTCTAAAACTTTGGTGTGTATTATACACAAGAATTTTTTTCCGTGATACCGAAGTCCAAAGTTAAGTGTGCGTATTATATATGAGTGCGTATTATATACAGATCATTATGGTACACATATTTCTTTTTTGTCTCCCTATAGCTTTCATCCTATTTCTTTCCTTTTGTGTCTCTGTATGTGTGAGTCAATACGATTTTCGGTTGTATGCTTATTCGTTTAAGTTTCACAGAAGCAAAGAACTCTTTTTCAAAGATGAAATACACTGATAAAATTATGTTTCAAAAGACATTGATTTTGAATCGATTTCTTAATGAATTCTGTTCCAATCAATTGGAGAGCATACAATAAAGAGTGACAAAAATAACAAAAAGACTAAGACATTACAATTACAAGGAGAGATTGGAGAAATTAACTCATCATCATGATCATGTCATGCTATCAGCACGGATATCCCTGACCCTCTCTCGCCACTTCTCCCTATCATTCATCACTTTTTTGCAGGTCTTCAGGGCTACATCCTGTATCCTTACATGGCTGCTGTATGTATGTTCGAGCTGATCGTCCTGCTTTTGCTTGGCCATATGCGGGGTCCATAAGAGTACATCACTGATGAGCTCGTCCTTGCTTCTCCAGTAGTGTCCTGCATGTCTGGCTCGTCTAACTTGTATAGATTTCGTGATGGGAGGCAAGCGGCCGTACAGCTGGTGTCTTGTGGGGTGTTGCCGCCAGGACTTGTTCAATATTGCTCTCAACATTCTTGTGTAATTGCTATCTAGCTTCTTCTTCAGCCGTTTAGTTAGCGTCCAAGTAGTGCATCCATATAGCAGTATCGATATGACCGCTGTCTGGAAGAAACTGCGCTTCATTTTATCGGTCAGGTCTGATTTCCATATGATCGAGAGCTTATCGACAGCTGTCCATGCTTTCGTTAGTCGCGTGTCGATGTCTTTTTCGGTTGATGAGACGCTGCTTCCTAGGTAGGTGAATTTGTCTACTAGTTTCAGAGAGGTTCCGTCTAGTGTGGAAATATCACCTGTTTGGTTGTAGCACATATATTCAGTTCTGTATGCATTGACATGGAGGCCATAACTACTTTACTAGAAAAAATTGTCGAGTCGGCTGGTGTTGTAGAATGCATCGACTGCATATCTGCAGATGGGTAAGACCCCCCCCCAATGAGTGTCCTTGTTAGGACAATAAGCAACCTGATGGTGAGATAATTGCCATTGCTCCCAGGTCCACTCTGGACCGGCGTGGTAGCCCCTGATAGGGCCATATCTATTGGTTAATTGGAACGAACGGCATCATCATCATCATCATGTCGTGCCGCCAGCACAGATAGCCCTGACCCTCTCTTGCCCCTCCTCCCGATCGTTCATCGCATCTGGAAGGTCCTCAGGGCTACATCTTGTATCCTTACAGAGCTGCTATATGTAGGTTCGAGCTGGTCGTCCTGCTTTTGTTCGGCCATATGATGGGGTCCATCAGAGAACATCACTTATGAGCTCGTCCCTGCTTCTCCGGCAATGTCCGGCATGTCAGGTTCGTCTAATTTGATAGCTTTCGTGATGGAAGGTAGGTGGCAATACAGTTGGTGCTTTGTGGGGTGTTGCCTCCAGGACTTGTTCAAAATTGCACCCTCTCCTACACCGAGGTGTGGGAGAGGGCGCTACTCCATTCCCTGGATTGTTTCAGTGCAGAGTGATAAACGAGGCGGCATCAAGTACCATATTTAGAGTCTTTGCTATGAATCGACCTGGGATTGAGCAATGGCTGTGGAGGGGTACTCCGCATTCTTCAAGGCTCTAGAATTACTGGAGCCTCACCATCTGATAGTTTTGTGTCATATCAAGGACACTCGTTTGGGGTGTCTTACTCTACTGCAGAGGTGCAGTCAGTGTATTCTGCAGCCCCAGCCGACTGGACCATCGTTTATAGGTACTGTGGGAGTGCAGCAAACCCTTTTTCCTCATGATATATACTGAGAAAAATTTTTATATTTGTAAAAGTTATCTAATTCTATGATCAATAACCCTTGAACATAACGACTATTGTCAACCACTCATTCCGAGAAGAATTGTTATATATGGCACTGTCTCCTCTACAGTTATCGTGACGAAGTGCTTGCTTTGTTGTGCGCATGCTCAAGGGACGAGTGGCCCAAGGAAGACAGAATACTGCAGATCACGTCTCACTGATATGGTTATCGGTGTGCGAGGCAATATTTACGCATTATCTCATGTGTAATTCTTACGTGTTCGATATGTTAATTTAAGAGTATTTGAATCACTGAATGCAGTAAATTGTTGATGATGTGATATCGCTAATAATTTAGTTTTTTCCCCAGAAACTCCACTGTGTAGAAAAATTTGAATCGATGTAAAATTTGAATTAATTAATCATGGTCTGCATGCTTCTTGTTGTAACAAGTGCATTGACTATATGCAAACTCCAACGGCTTAAATTTTCAGTTTTCTCTTTACGAGAAAGTTGTTTTTAACACAAGAGCGCATCCTTCATGTGAAAATCAAAAATCACGACCAGGAATAAGCAACAATCATAGGTATATTGACAGGTTTAATTGAATATATATATATATATATATATATATATATATATATATATATATATATATATATATATATATATATATTCAAAATAGGAAGTTCCACGAAGAGATTTGTATTTTTTGAATTTTCTCTTCGTGGACCTTCCTATTCTAAATATATCCATACCCTTTCTTCGGACCTACAACAACCATCTTTATATATATATATACATATATATATATATATATATATATATATATATATATATATATATATATATACGAGGGGCATACGATAAGTTTCCAGACTTTTTTCGTATGGGCATTTAAAATCGTCGTAGACTCTTGAAAATTCAGTATGTTATTGCTATACGTCTTATTAGAGGACTGACCAATTTTTATGATTTCACGTTCAATGAACAGCTACTGCTGAAAATGCTACTGAGCCGATTTGAAGAGTGCTGGCCACTTCCCAAGGAATCTCTTGCTGAACTCCCTTAAAACCTAAACATAGTAACCCTAACCCTAACCCTTTGGCCAATCAACTCTGGTCTATTGACTTCCTTACTCGTCCCATACCTCTCATCATCCTTCAAAAACTCCCAGCCTTTCTTGAAAGTCTTATGACACTCAAAAACTGATGCTCAATTCATGCAAGATGCTCGAAAAGCAGTCTGAAGCATTCCATACGTTTCTGTGGCATTTTTTCCAAGTTTAAAACAGAATTTTATTGCATATCGTTCTTCTAAAGTGTCAGAGTGACTTTTTGAAATTCACCAACTGTGACAATGGAGATTTAGTAGGGTGTATTCCAATTGCTGCTGTAGCTGTTCATTGAACATGAAATCATAAAAATTGGTCAGTCATCTCATAAGATGTATAGCAATCACATGGTGAATTTTCAAGAGTCTACAACAATTTTAAATGCCCATACGAAAAAAGTCTGGAAACTTATCGTATGCACCTCGTATACATATATATATATATAGAGAGAGAGATGGTTGTTGTAGGTCCGAAGAAAGAGTAGGGATATATTTAAAATAGGAAGGTCCACGAAGAGAAAATTCAAAAAATACAAATCTCTTCGCAGACCTTCCTATTTTAAATATATACAGTGTATCACAAAAGTGAGTACACCCCTCACAATTCTGCAGATATTTAAGAGTATCTCTTCATGGGACAACACTTTTCCCCTCGAAATAACTCAAAATATAACCATTAAAAGCTAAACCAGCTTACTGGACCATCGTTTATAGGTACTGTGGGAGTGCAGCAAAACCTTTTTCCTCCCGATATATACTGAGAAAAAATTTTATATTTGTAAAAGTTATTCTATGATCAATAACCCTTGAACATAACGACTATTGTCAACCACTCATTCCGAGAAGAATTGTTATATATGGCACTGTCTCCTCTACAGTTATCGTGACGAAGTACTTGCTTTGTTGTGCGCATGCTCAAGGGACGAGTGGCCCAAGGAAGACAGAATACTGCAGATCACGTCTCACTGATATGGTTATCGGTGTGCGAGGCAATATTTACGCATTATCTCATGTGTAATTCTTACGTGTTCGATATGTTAATTTAAGAGTATTTGAATCACTGAATGCAGTAAATTGTTGATGATATGATAACGCTAATAATTTAGTTTTTTTTACTCTAGAAACTCCATTGAATCGATGTAAAATTTGAATTAATTAATCATGGCCTCCATGCTTCTTGTAGTAACAAGTGCAGTGACTGTATGCAAACTCCAACGGCTTAAATTTTCAGTTTTCTCTTTACGAAAAAGAGCGCATCCTTCATGTGATAATCAAAAATCACAACCAGGAATAAGCAACAATCAGAGGTATATTGACAGGTTTAATTGAATATATATATATATATATATATATATATATATATAACTCTGTCCAAATGCCAGCGAACACGGCAAAACGTTTTTGAATGTATTCTAAAAGTTAAAAATTCTTAAAGCCCTAACAGTAGTTTAGAAGAAAAAGTAAAAGCCTAAACACCCAATGCTACCACAGCACCCCCGCCAAAAGAGAAAGAAAAAAAAATGATGAAATTAGTATCCCTCCCCACCCCCTGACTCGAACAGTAAACCGTCTCCAAACATACCTAAAATTCAGTAGTAAATAAACGCTAAAAGGGAGAGGAATGATTTGAACTCACGTGCCAACAGAGGAAAAATGTTTCAATATTGGTCAGTATGTCTTTAAGTCCTTTTAATTTAAAATGCTGAATTTTACAAAATGTTATGCTGTATTTTTGTTTGTAAAATAATGCTTAAACTATGCGTTTTAAATGTAAAGACACGCTTACTCTACTATAAACCCAAATTGATTATAAAACTTCTGTCCAAATGTCAGCGAACACGACAAAACGTTTTTGAATCTATTCTAAAAGTTAAAAATTCTTAGAGCCCTAACAGTAGTTTAGAAGAAAAAGTAAAACCTAAAACACCCAATGCTACCACACTCAAAAAAAAATAATTGTCATTTGTAAAAGCTCTACAATTCCTAAAGCCTCCTCGGTTCCCAACGGTAGTATAGAAGAAAAACTAAAAAGCCTAGTAAAATGTCCCAATACTGCCAATAATTTTTTTTAACGTACACATGGGAAGCAGCATTATGTACGTAAAGGTATTTGAATAAACCCATGGACGACCAAACTCAATACCTAAACAGGTCCTGGACGTGAGTTTGACGACTTTACGCTCAGGATCGTTAGTTTGATCGGGGAACTACTGCTGCTCCTCTATAAGAGTGGCTTCTATAGAAGAGAATAAAACAGCCATCGAAAGATAACCATGACCCACATTCAAACCACATACACAAACCGCATCGCTCTTCGCACGGGTAGAAAAGGGGCGCGTCCTGCTGAGGTTGGAGCCCTGGCCTCAGTGTTCTAAAAATCAGCTACAGAGCTCAAACAATCAAAACTACTAAAATGCAAGCAAACACTACAAATAGCCACATTTAACGTAAGAACCTTAAATAGAATAGGACAACTACCAGAGCTAATCGCATCGGCCGTAGAACATAAGATTGACATAATATGCATACAAGAACACAGATGCACGCACACCGAAGATATCAAATATCACGAAACTGGCAATGGATGGTCGCTCGTCACTGTATCGGCATGGAAAAACTCTGTCAACGCTGCAGTAGGAGGGGTAGGATTGCTCATAGGACCTAGAGCATTAAAAACGCTAAATAGCATTGAGAAAATACAACCTAGAATGATGGCAGCTACTTTTAACGGCAACCGCAGAGCAACAATAATCTCCTGCTACAGCCCTACCAATGTTAGTGAAGAAACTGAACTAGTCACCTTCGACGATGAGTTATCCTCATTAGTGCGTAGCATCCCGAAACACAACATGTTAGTCATTGGCGGAGACATGAATGCCCAAATCGGGAAAAACGGAAACAACACGTCAAATAGGAATGGGCAACATCTAACAGATTTCATGATAGAAAATAGATTAGCATGCCTCAATACAAACTACCAAAAAAGGGAGGGCAAACTATGTACATACACGTACGCGAACAATACTAAAGCTCAGATAGACTACATCCTAATAAACAAGATATGGAAAAATAGTACAATGAATTGCGAGGCATGCTCCTCTTTCGAGGGTGTGTCCACCGATCACCGAATAGTCACGGCGAAAATACGGCTAAGCCTACGAAAAAACGCCAAACGAACAGCGACAACCAAACACTATGACTGGGCCCTTTTGAACAACAGAGATATAAGAGATAAATACGTATTAGAATTAAGAAACAGATTCGAAACACTACAAGAAAAGACGGAAAAAAGTACACCAAACGACGAATATGAAAATTTCGTCAATGCGCACCTCGAGGCAGCAGCGAAATGCATTCCAACAAAACTCAAAACTAAATATAGAGTCCCATGGGAAACTTTAGCGGTGACAGAAAAACGTGCACTAGTGAAAACAGCCTCCAAAAACTATCGAAAAAACCCAACAAACACAAATGCCTTAAAACTAAAAACGGCACAATATCAATTAGCGGGCATATATATAAAGGAACAGACAGAATACATTCAAAATCAGATAGATAAGATTAGAGACTCGGTGGAAGATAGACAATCTAGGATAGCCTGGCAAACAATAAACGAAGTGAGTAGAAGAAAGAACACAGCCAAAGCAAAACTGAAAGCAGCAAACCAACAAGAAAGAATAAAACTGTGGAAACAGCACTTCGAAAACCTACTAGGAAGCCCACCGGAAATAACACATGAACCAATCACCAGAATAATTAGTAAACAATTAGACATTAAACTAGGACCGTTCACACATGAAGAACTCGACTCGGTTCTCAGAAAAATTAAAATAGGAAAGCTGCAGGGCTGGACGAGATTTCCCCAAAAGTATGGAAGACCAGACAATTCGACGACATACTGCTCCGACACTGCAACGCAGTATACAATCAAAATCCGATAGATAGGTGGATGAAGGGATGCATACTCCCTTTCCCTAAAAAGGGGGACCTCGGATTAGCCAAAAACTACCGAGGTATAACACTTACATCCATAGCAGCCAAAATCTACAATGCCCTACTAAGAAACCGCATAGAACCCAAAATCGACAACATACTTAGGAAAAACCAAAATGGCTTCCGAAGAAATAGATCCACGACCTCACAAATATTAACCATCCGGAGAATCCTTGAAGGTGTACGGGCAAAAAACCTACAAGCGACATTAATATTTGTTGACTTTACCAAGGCCTTCGATTCCATTCACAGAGGAAAGATGGAACAAATCCTACTAGCCTACGGCATACCTAAAGAAACCGTAGCAGCAATAACGATTCTCTATAGAAACACCAAAGTAAAAGTACGATCACCAGATGGAGACACGGGATACTTTGACATTGTAGCAGGAGTAGTACAAGGGGACACGCTGGCCCCTTACCTCTTTATCATTTGTCTAGACTACGTACTTAGAACATCGATTGATAAAATAAGAGAGAATGGCTTCGAACTGACGAAGAAAAGAAGCAGAAGGTACCCCGCAAAAACAATTACCGACGCCGACTACGTCGAGGACATAGCGATACTGGCAAATACACCCGACCAAGCCGAAACACTACTGTATAGTTTGGAACGAGCAGCCGCAGGCATAGGCCTCTATGTTAATGCACACAAAACGGAATATATGTGCTATAATCAAACGGGGGACATCTCCACTCTAGACGGAACCCCTCTTAAACTAGTAGACAAATTCACTTGCCTAGGAAGCAGCGTCGAATCAACCGAAAAGGACATCGAAACCAGGTTAACGAAAGCATGGACAGCTATCAATAGGCTATCGATTATATGGAAATCAGACCTAACCGATAAAATGAAACGCAGTTTCTTCCAGGCAGCGGTCACATCGATACTGCTATACGGGTGCACTACATGGACACTAACAAAACGGCTGGAGAAGAAGCTAGACGGCAATTAAACAAGAATGCTGCGTGCAATTTTAAAAAAGTCCTGGCAGCACAAGACACCAACTGTACGGCCACCTGCCTGCTATCACGAAAATTATTCAAGTTAGACGAACCAGACATGCAAGACACTGCTGGAGAAACAGGGACGAGCTCATAAGAGATGTACTCTTATGGACCCCCACACATGGCCGTGCAAAAGCAGGACGACCAGCACGAACATACATTCAGCAGCTATGTGAGGATACGGGATGTTGTCCTGAAGACCTACCTTGGGCGATGAACGATAGAGAGGAGTGGCGAGAGAGGGTCAGGGATATCTGTGCTACCAGTGCGACATGATGATGATGATGATATATATATATATATATATATATATATATATTGTGTATCACAAAAGTGAGATCGCCCCACACATTTCTGCAGACATTTAAGTATATCTCTTAATAAGACAACACTGACAAAATGACACTTTGATATAATGAAAAGTAGTCCGAGTGCAGCTAATATAATGGAGTTAATTTATTTATGGAGGAGTGGAAGAGCATTCCAGTGGCTACCTGTGAAGCTCTGGTAAAGTCCATGAGCAGAAGAGTAAAGGCAGTTCTGAATAATGAAGGTGGCCACACAAAATATTGACAATTGACATGGTGTATGTTAATATTGACAACTTTCCCTCAGGGGTGTACTCACTTTTGTTGGCAGGGGTTTAGCTTTTAATGGTTATATTTTGAGTTATTTTGAGGGGATAATAAATTAACTCTGTTATATAAGCTGCACACAGACTACTTTTCATTGTGTCAAAGTGTCATTTTGTCAGTGTAGTCCCAAGAAGAGGTATACTTAAATATCTGCAGAAATGTGAGGGGTCTACTCACTTTTGTAATACACTATATATATATATACAATTAAACCTGTCAATATACGTCTGGTTGTTGCTTATTCCTGGTTGTGATTTTTAATTATCACATTAAGGATGCGCTCTTGTCTTTAAAAAAAATTTTTCGTAAAGAGAAAACTGAAAATTTAAGCCGTTGGAGTTTGCATACAGCCACTGCACTTGTTACTACAAGAAGCATGGAGGCCATGATTAATTAATTCAAATTTTACATCGATTCAAATTTTTCTACTCAATGGAGTTTCTAGGGTAAAAAAAAAAATAAATTATTAGCGTTATCACATCATCAACAATTTACTGCATTCAGTGATTCAAATACTCTTAAATTAACATATCGAACACGTAAGAATTACACATGAGATAATGCGTAAATATTGCCTCGCACACCGATAACCATATCAGTGAGACGTGATCTGCAGTATTCTGTCTTCCTTGGGCCACTCGTCCCTTGAGCATGCGCACAACAAAGCAAGCACTTCGTCACGATAACTGTAGAGGAGACAGTGCCATATATAACATTTCTTCTCGGAATGAGTGGTTGACAATAGTCGTTACGTTCAAGGGTTATTGATCATAGAATAACTTTTACAAATATAAAAATTTTTCTCGGTATATATCAGGAGGAAAAAAGGTTTGCTGCACACCCACAGTACCTATAAACGATGGTCCAGTTGGCTGGGGCTGCAGAATACACTGACTGCACCTCTGCAGTAAAGTAAGACTCCTCAAACGAGTGTCCCGATATGACACAAAACTATCAAATGGTGAGGCTCCAGTAATGCTAGAGCCTTGAAGAATGCGGAGTACCCCTCCACTGCCATCGCTCCAAGGTCCACTCTGGCCCAGAGTTGCAGCAACTGATAGGGTCCTATCAATGGGTCGAATAGAACTACACTGATAACGCTAAAATGAATTATTTGAAATAGAACTGTTTTTACATTTAACTGTCTTTAAACAAAAATCTCTCCTTTATCTTAACTGAATTGTTGAACATAGAACTGTTTGATAATTTAACTGTGTGTAAACAAATGGCTGTTTTAATTAAATTGTTCGTGAAACAAAGCAATACTTGAAACTATTTAACTTTGTTGACATGCTGATCTGAATTGTTTGAAATAGAACTGTTTGGTCGTTTAACCGTTTGAATACAAAAAAACTTTACTTAAGCTAAATTAATTTTTTTAAATAGAAATTTTTTACATTTAACTGTGTGTAAACAAAAACTGTATTTAAAAAAGTAACTGTGTGCAAACAAAAGACGGTACTTACGTTAAACTGAGTTGTTGGAAATTAGGTGAAACCATCTGACTGTGCTCAAAAACAAAACGAGCTCAGTATAGTTTAAAAATGTAATCTTCAAAATGAGTTTTGAAATCATATATTTGATATATGTATAAAGGGGACTTGGTATTGAATGATCTACCATGGTCGATATACGATAAAACCAAACCTATCTATAAGACGCCACTGCCCAGTTGACAACAAACGATTACAGCTTCACAACTTGTTTGATTCCTGTTGTGGGAGCCTTACCCATCTCACCATAATGGACTGTTCTCACCTTTATTAGTACTGAGAGGTTTTCCTGCCTGCCGAACAATACCAGAGTTAACCAAAACAGTACGAGACTTCTTACCTTTTCTATGTAACTCTATCTTTCTTGCGCAATATAATCTGTTTACCTAATATCCGTGTCTGCGTTTTCATTAGTGACCCTTTCCGGGCCACAACAATTCCTCATTACCATCAAGGCTTGACAATGGCACGGATTCCTTTCACTCTCTTTCACCATCCGTCACTATCGTTTATTGCTCCTGGTAGATCCTCTAGATGATATCCAGTGTCTTCACATTGCTGATGAATATAAGTTTTTGCTTGTCATCCAACACTGGTGTGTCCTTGTGTAGGAGTCCATTGGGAAAATGCTCTTATAAGTACATCCTGACTTCATCAGCAGTGCTGAGCATGTCTTGCTCAGCTTACTTGAATGGATTATGAGATGGAAGGTAGGTGGCTGTACAGCTGCTATTTTATAGGATACTCTTTTCGAAATTTGTTCAAAACAGCACGCAACATCCTATTGAAGTTCCAATCTTTTCCCCCAAACATTATTAAAGTCCATGGGGAGCACCAATACAGTAGCAGTGATACGGCTACTGAGTGGAAAAATTCCTTTTTTCCTTCTGTTTTTTTTTTGTGGGGGGGTTGTAAATTTATTTTTTGTTTTTGCTTTTTTGTTGTTATTTTCGTTTTTTCTTTGAGTTTTCTGATATTCTGACACAGTGCTAATTAAGTCATTTTCAAAATTTATTCATTTCTTTATAAGGTCAAAATTAAAAATGGAGATTTATTCACCCTGGGTTCAATCCCTTGTCGCGTCGTACCAAAGACTTTAAAAGTGGTACTTGATACCTCCTTGCTTAACACTCAGCAATATAAGGTACCTATCAACCTCGGTGTAGTTGCTATTTAAAAGGGAGCCTTCTGGTCACCCTCGACTACAGTCGCCAACTTTACTTTATTTTATTCATAAACAAATATAAGCACTTGTCTAGCCGGAAAGATTTCTAACTTCTCATAAGTTCTATTATAATCGTGTTTCGATTCATCAACTTTCTCAACTTTCAGGGCAATATGAGAAACACATAAATTTGTTGGAGCACTCAAAATTGAATTACATGGATTATAGACCCGTCGGTGGGACTTTGAATACATTGACAGTTTCCCTCAAAAAATGGATGTTCTGAGAAGGACCATAAATCGGACCTGACGATGAGGCTCCGGTTCTTTAGTTCTGGGTAGTGTGGAGTACCCCTTCATTACCATTACTCTCAGGTCTACTCTGACTTGGAGTGATAGTATCTTTTAGAGTCCCATCCATAGGTCAAGTAGATCTGTTCAAAAATCATTTATATTCAAAACGAACGTGCGCAAAAAACATATCACAAAAACAGCAGGACACATAGCGTAACGGTTATAGGCATTGGTTCCCTAAGCTTCTAAGGAGACAATCATCTTGGGGTTGCTGGTTCAATCCTGACTGCAGGCGAGTAACAATACAGGAATACATAACGCTTGTATCTGGTTATGGCTAACAGAAACAGTACAGGAGAACCCCGTGGATTCAATAAAGGACGTAGTTCAAAGATCCGTGTAGGTTCCCGAGTTCGACAAACAAGTGGTGAAGGCCGGAGGACATATCGGCCGAAACGTCGTAGAAATAACAATGAAGATGAAGACAATAGTCCGGAAACCCTCAATGATAAAAATCATCAAGCTTTATCTCAGAAATTTAGACAACAAACACCTTAAGAAAACCGGAGGACATACCGGCCGAAACGTTCGGGAAATAACAATGAAGATGAAGACAATAGTCCGAAAACCCTCAATGATAAAAATCATCAAGTTTTATCTCAGAAATTTAGACAACTAATCACAATAAAATAGTTTGGTTTATTTTCTTAACGGCATGTGAACTTATTTATTGCCAAAATCAGATTAATTTCTAAATGTTTGATTATAATCATAATTATATTTTCAAACATCCATTTGGCCCATAGATGTAACCTTTATACATACTAAAAGTCATCCAGAGTCCGTATAGTGATGATGAGTATAGGTTTTTGTTAGTCGACTAAAATTAGCACTCCGTGCAGCGTGGTCATTGGAGTAATGGCTATAAAGGGGAACCCCACGTTTCTACGATCTCCAAAACTGGAACCTCACAATCACATACGGTTGATTTTTTTTTATTATTTAACCCTATTCTATCATTTACGAATGATACGTCCATATTTTTCTACTTTCTTCATCCTTTTTCTTCCCTTTTCTATCACTCTATTCCTTTTTCATTCCTCTCCTTCTCTCTCTTCTCTTTCTTTCTCTCTCTCCTCTCTTTTCTTACCTTTTCTTTCTTTTCTCTTCTTCTCCCTCTTCCCTCTTTTATCTTTCTTTCCCTTTCTTCTTTTCCTTCTTCTTCTCATTCTTAGGTCCTTTTTGTCTTCCTCTTATTTCTTTCCCTTTTTAATCCGCTATATCTCTTGATGGTTCTATTTTTTACATCATGCCTTACACAGTCAAAGGATACTTTTTTTTAACTATGAACGCTGATTTATTGATCAAACGGTTAGCGCACTCCTTTCTCTGCATATATCATCCCCTCCTTTGTTTTGTATTTCATTAAACATCCATCGGTGATCTAACGACACTTGATAACTTCTTTTCTAAGTCCTGATGATGGTATATTCAAATGGAAACATTATAAGGTCGACTTTCTTTCATATTAAATTCTTCACTTAGGATTACTTTGTTTTTCTATTTTTGTCCACTCAAAACTGCATAATTGAAGTTAACAATCTGTAAGAATCCTCTCTGTTTTCTTGTATAATTGTGCTTTTAAATTCAGAGAGTTTTCTTTTCCTAGAGAGGTTGCTTTACAAAATGCATAAGAACCAAGTCATTCCAATTATTTGCCCAGAGCCGAAGGATTCCTAATTTTCTCGTCATTAGGGAAACGAATGCTGCATCGTCTGGTATTGAACATGGTTCGTTGCGTCAATTTCTTAACTGTTGCACAACTCAAGCTTTCTTTTCTCGGATTACCTTGTAGTTAATGGTGTTTTGGTTTCATGTTACTAAAGAATTTTACGGACCCTTGCTTTTTGGAAATTTTTAAGGAAAAGAAAAAAAAGTCAAAAAGAGAACGAAGTTTTTCGGTAATTTGATACAAAATCTTTTCGAGTGATTTTGTCCTGAACGTGTAGAACTTGCAGGAAAAGTTAAAGACACTCATTATTCAGATGCTGAAACAATCCTTATTATTCTCTTTTGAGAAGCTATGGGTAAATAGTAGGACAGACTAGATTCTTTAACCTGGTATGGCAACCGGTTCAGGAGAAGGAAAACTCTGGGTTCAAGCCTGTTAAACTCCGCTCAGAAACTTCAGATATAAATCTGTGCTGTTGTATCTCCATACAGTAGGCTGGGGCTGTAGAATACACCAACTGCATCTCAGTAGAGATATAAAACTCCCCAACAAGTGTCATGGATATGATACAAAATTATCTGATGGTGATGCTCCAGTCCTGGAGCTTTGAGGAATGCATAATACCCCTTCATTGCCTTTGCTCCCAGGCCCACTCTGACCCGGTGTGGTAGTACCTGATAGGGTCACATCCATGAGTCAAATAAAAGTTTGAATATTTAACAGTGTGCAAACAAATGACCGATGTTTGATTGAATTGTTAGAATTACATAATATTTGAAATCATTTGACTGTGTACAAATGAATAAATGGGTGAATGAATTGTGTTTAATAGAATGATAAGTATTAAATGGCAATACTTGTAAGCATTTAACGCTGCACAAACAATAGCTATATTTAATTGTGTTCGAAAAAATGACTCTAACTTTTTATAATGAAATTACCTACAAACTGTTCATTGACGTTCCCTATTTATATCCATTCAACTGTGTGCAAATAAATAACTGATGTTAAACTAAATAGTCAATATTAAATAACAATAGTTGAAATCATTTAACAGTGTGCAAATAAATTATTGATACTAAAAAAATGTTGGAATTAAATAGCAATAGTCAATACTGCTATATGGATGCACCACATTAACTAAACGTATGTAGCAAAAGCTTGACGGTAATTACACAAGAATACTGCGAGCTGTATTGAACAAGTTCTGGAGGCAATACTCCACAAAACAGAAAGCTGTACGGCCACCAATCACCCATCACGAAGACTATCCAAGTTAGACTAATTAGACATGCGGGACACTGCTGGAGAAGTAAGGAAGAATTCATAAGCAATGTATTCCTGTAGACCCCTTCACATGGACGAGCCAAGGTTGGACAACCAGCTAGAATCTATATACAATAGCTCTGTGCTGATGCAGGATGTAGCCTGGAAGACCTCCCAGGAGAGATGGACGATAGAGACGGGTGGCGAGTGAGGGTCAGAGAGATCCATGCTAACAGTGTGACATGATGAGGATGGTGACTTAAAACCATTTAACTGAATACAAACAAATAAGCTCTTGCTTGTTTGAAAATGACACCAACAAACTACTTGTTTACAAATCATATATTTAATAAATATATAAATAGGATTTGGCATTAACTCACCAACAAGGTTGATATGCCATAAAACCCAACCTGCTGTCGTATATATTTTAATATACTTACTTAAATCATATACTTATACGTACTTAAATCATACACTTAAGACGAATGAAAAAAAAAGTCGAACGGAGATGATAGGTCTGGTGAGTATACAGCTTGAAGCAGGAACAAGCCACCAGCAGATCTGGTAGCCAACATAACGTTAATATAAGAAAGCCAATGAAAAAGAAATTATAGATTTCATTTATGCTTTATCACGTCCAATACACTGGCCCAGGTGACTGGGGCGGGAGAATACACTGACTGCCTCTCTGTTGAGGGGTAAGACTCCACCAACGAGTATCCTGGATATAACACTAAACAATCTGATGGTGAGGCTTCAGTAATGCAGGAGCTTTAAGGAATACGAAGTACTTCTTTATTACCATCGCTTCCAGGTCTACTCTGGTCCAGAGTGGTAGCACCTGTTAGGGTCCTATCTGTGGGTCAAATAGAACTAAACTGTGTTATTACGCTAAACTAAATTGTCACAGCCTTTTTTATTTCCTTATTTATCTCATAACGACAGCCTCTGGGTCTAGGAATAACCAAAAGTCACAGGGAGTAAGGTCTGGACTATAGAGAGGCTGAGCAATTGTCTTGATGCCCATCATGGTCAAATAGTCTGTGACAAGGATGGAGTTGTGAACTGGTGCATTAAAACCTCAACATCGTAACCCTAACCGTAACCCTAAGCCTTTGGTCAATCAACTCTGGTCTGAATTTTATTGCATATCGTTCTTCTAAAGTGTCCTCACGTCCAGATTGCATTTTTGAAATTCACCAGCTGTGACAATCAGGCTTTAATAGGGTGTATTCCAATTACTGCTGTAGCTGTTCATTTGAACCTGAAATCATAGAAATTTGTCAGTCATCTCATAAGATGTATAGCAATAACAGAAATTTTCAAGAGTCTAAGACAATTTTAAATGCCTGTACAAAAAAAGTTTGGAAACTTATTGAATTCACCATGTATATATATATTCTTAATGCAAATAATGTTCAGTTAGATGGAATCAAGTATTTCAATAGAATATGAATATTTTTGACCAGATGTATATAATCTATAGATGGAACACCAACAGGTACTACCACTCCTAGTCAGAATTGAGCTGGAAGTAATATCAATGAAGGTGTACTCCATACTCTCCAGGTTACAAGAACTACAGCCTCACCATCAGATGCATTTTATGTTTGGTTGTTTTCTTTATTTAAAAGCACATGAACCTTTATGGGTTATTTAATACTAAAGTCATGCTTGTTGAAGAACAACAGAGATACTATTTAAGCTATAGCTTTGGGGTATAAGAGGGTTCCAAGAGGTGTTAATCCGAAAGTGGACGTAATAGCATTGGAGTTCGAACTCGCTTACTAAGATATCACAGTCCAGCTTGGGGAGCCCATCCAAATGCAGTTATGTCCATGGGACGCCTATTTTGGGATACCTATTTCGTTATCTGAGGATAAAGTCAGCATATTCTAAGCCCGCTGACGATCAGGCTCATCTTCGAGATGGAATTTTGGAGAGAAACAATTTACAGTCCATTCTAAATAAGGAATATTTTGGATTTGATTTTAATTTTTTTTTTTTTAAAGAACAGAAAAAAGAAGCACCGAATGAACTTGATCAAACGTCTCCTCACCCATCTTCCATTCACTATCGTCTGGTAATGATTTCGGTTAATGATATTAAACACTGCAAATAGTTTTTTCATTGCATGCATCCTGATTTATATAAAAGAAAAAGGATTTCTGTGAATATTTAACGCATCTGTGCGAATGTGACGTTTGCAATATTTTGTCTGTTTTCATAATTCTAAATCAAGAACTTGCTTCCAGCTCCCCCTCTTTCCTCGCTTTCAATTTTTCTCACTTTCACAATTTCTTTTTGTCACTTCTCACCCAAACGTCTCCACTTATTTATCGCCATTTTCTTTTATTTAATGTAAATTTGTTTTATTCTGCTGCTGGAAAATTGCTTTCCGATTAAATTCACGCCATTTTTCTACTACTATTACTACTACAACTCCAGGTAAAAAAAAGTCTGCACTCACCATTCTTCAAAACGTTTATTCTGTTATTTCTAATCCATGAAAAATAAACAAATCACAAATCTGAGATAAAATCTATTTTATTTGATAGCCAAACTTTCATTTATTTCTTTTATTCTTTTATTGGTCACAATGTATTTTTATTTCCTTCTTCTTGTCGCTATTCTTTTCCATATTGGTCCAAATCGTTTGACGATTTCGTCTTCCGATTTCTCTGATAACTGCACTAATTCCATTGATACCTGTGCTCCTTGGAACTTGTCTCCCCTAGCAGAAATTCTTTTTTCGGAACTCCCGAATTATCTCGCTTCTGATATGCTCATACAATGATATACCTACACCACAAATTAATTCTTATTCGAAAAATTAATTTTAATTGATAATCGAATTTTTTTCAACATAAGTTAAAGGGAGTAATCATTGAATCACTAAATCGTGAAGACAGACAAAACTAACCTTTTTGAGAGACTTATCTCGACACCCGATTAGGTCGTGGAGGCGCGACTTACGTAGCTTACGTTGAGCCCATCCTCCTTCAGATCTGATTTGAATTCAGTTTTCCTTTTCCTAGACTGGTTGCCATAAAGCCCAGTCTGCTCTTCTATTTACTCATAACCAGAGGGAGAGAAGTTGGATTCCTACATTTCCCAAGGATATTAGCGCTACGTGAAATGCAAACTGTCTCGTTCAGTATTTGAACTCAGCCACTTCCTCTTTCTTCTATGATAACCGTTACGCCATGTGTGCCTCCAGTATTCTAAAAGCTTTGCTTGGGAAGTATTATTCAATTCAATGTACTTGTGCAGCATTTTCTTCAATCCTGTTGAACTCAGATGAATGCCTTCAGTTAACTGAGTGGTTCGAGGGAATTACTCAGTTTAAGGACACTTTTGAGTGACATGGATAAGGAGCTAAGATGAGTGTTCCAGACAAATGAAACTGATATTTACATATTTCCTACCTGTAAAGAGTCGAGTGTTCGACACCAGGTATAAACGAAGATTTCAGTGGCAAAATATCAGTGATATATTTTCTTCCAAATTGACTAATTTCTCCAAATTTTTCACCATAAATTCTTTTATATCTGTATTCATTTATTGGCAACGCCAATTACACTTGCTGGATTCAAAAGGATTGGTTTCGTTTCGTTTCATTTTATTACACATCAACTATTGTAGGTTAATGCCAAATCCATTTTTATTCATACAAATAGTACTATTTTAAACGATTCAATTTAGTATATGATTACCGGCATTAAATGACCTCCTGTGGTTGATATGCCGTAAAACAAAACCAAAAAATATCAATTTAGTATAAGTATAATTTTTTGTTTACACAGTTAAATGAAAAAACAGTATTATTTCAAACAATACAGTTTAGCATAAGTACGCAGTTTTAATGTCAAAGCAGATCTGTTACAAGCAATTCAGTTTAGCATAAGGACAGGGTTTAGTTCTATTTGATCCATAGATAGGACCCTATCAGGTGCTACTACTCCGGACCAGAGTGGATATGAGAGCGATGACAATGAAGGAGTACTCCGCATTCCCCAAAGCTCCAGCAATACTGCAACCTCACCATCAGATTGCTTAGTATCATATCCAAGACACTTGTCCTTACCCCTCTGCATAGTAGCAGTGGGTGTATTATGAAGCCTCCCACCCCACTGGGCAATTCAAAATGAAGTTAAGGACTTGATGACAGAGTACAGAAACCAGAAATTCCGCTGACATGTCACAAGGTTCCTTAGACAACAGGTGGACTTGTGCTGTTATCGAGAAATAACCAAAAGACCAATTGAAAACCTCGGTGACGATGGAAAGACGAAGTGCTCAAACGATTCAGTCCAAAACGGAAAAGAAAATCAAGAATAAGAATAATATGGAAGTGCATTGTGGCCAGCAATGTGGAAAACGTCGGACAGCTTTGCCATAAAAGAAATAAATGAAACAAAAAAAAAGAATTTATGTTATGGTCAGCAGAAAAGATCGGAGAACGTTTTCGACTAAAAAAGATATATATCAAATAATCTTACTGAAAAAGAATATCACATAAAAGTCACGTAAACTCGCCAAAAGGTTTGAGACAAAAACACATGAAGAAATATAAAAGTAATACCCACCTTCTTTTTTGAACTCCCAGAACCAACGTTCACTGACAGATCAATGGGTAAAAATTGGGTTGTTACTTCATAAAGTTTCAAGAGATTTTCATTTAAATTTGAAGTCGTCGAAGAAACAGAAAAACTTTTTTAAGGATAATGAAATTTCAGAAAGCGATTATCTGTGTTCTCTGCCAACCACTCCGTTATTCTATGAACTGCTACAATTTTTGTACCAAAGATTTCCATACATATATATATATATATATATATAGCATAGCATTTTAAAAAAAAATTCATGCCGAACAACAGAATTACGGAAGATTCTTACCGAAAACACAATATTAGAACATCAAAATAATAAGCAAAAACTACAGATTCTCGAGGTATTACATATTAGGAATATACAAACCAAACTTAATGGAATTAATTTTGAAACTAGTGCTAATGAACTTAAATGTCTTTAGCTTGTGACGCAATTTATAGAAACAAATTCGAAAATTAAATGCTACACAACACAACAGTACAAACGCTCATTCTTACAAAGTAGTAATGTACATACAAAAGTTACATCACTTTTGTAATACATCCTCCCCTGATGATAGCCCAATTCCCGTCGAATATCATAAGATCAATACGGCAATTCGAAAAGACTAAAAAAATACGTAGACAAAAAATGTCTATTATGTTCAATCAAATATATATATATATATATATATATATATATATATATATATCACATGAATGATATGCACGCGGAACCACCTTTCCCGTATGATTACGCATAATCAAGAAGCGGTAGCTATGACATCAACGGCCGATAGTAAACGCGTTTTTAAATCACAAACTGCACTAAAATGAAAATGAACGAACGTCCAATGTAATGTCTGCTTTTAGTTGATCTGGTGTATATATAGATATATATTTCTTATAAATACCCTGTCCGGTGGCAAAAGCTGCTCGGTAGCGCCAGTACCGCCTTGAGCTACCGAAACTGTATTATCACCCTGGTTGGTGGCTGATGAGGACAGAGTATCGCACGTGCTTTCACACGTTGTATAATGAACATATATATATATATATATATATATATATATTGTCATCCACAGACAGACTGTTTCGTTCTATCAGAACTCTTCAGTGTGGCTAGACCCGCAGGGCGCTCGAAGCTGGGATCGAAACCCGTCCAACTTTACGATAGACTAAGGTTTCAGACCACACGGCTACAAGCGGATTACGTTGGCTAAGGGAATTTTAAGGTATTTATTTTTAGCAACAGCAGCAGCAGCCTTTGTTTACATTTTTTATACCCTATCGGCTACCAGAGTGCTCAATTCTTACGAAGAGCTTTGCATTACGCAAGGGGCGGCTGACAATTCTTTCGCCAGAGTGCTCAACCTAAGAATACAAGTCCGTTATCTTAAGACGGTCATAGAAAATACATGAAAATTTGTTATAACTGACTTACTGTGTCCATAAATCAAATATCTATTGGTTTATACCTGGTCTACTACAACTGCATCAATCACTGTTTTCATGCAAAAATTTGGGTTTCCTATTCTGAGTAAAAAGTGAAAGTAAAGATGGTGACCGTAGTCGAGGTCGACCCAAAAGCTCTCTTTTCAATAGCTACTATTCCTTTCTTCTGATTACTTCACTTTTACCATTGATACGTATCTTATAATGCTGAGTGTTAAGCAAGGAGGCATCGAGTACCACTTTTTGAGTCTTTGGTATGACTCAACCTGGGATTGAACCCCAGTCTACCAAGGCATTGGCGAACACTCTAACTATTATCCCAGTGACCCAGTTTGCTATTCTAATATATATATATATATATATGTGTGTGTGTGTGTGTGTGTGTGTGTGTGTGTGTGTGTGTGTGTGTGTGTGTGTTGTGAAGATACATGCACCGTCTGGCAAATTTGAAGTTGTCTTCTGGATTTATGAGGCCCAATGTGTTGCCAAAGTCGAGAGAGTTTGACTGAGTAAAAAAAAAAATTTGTATTCGTATGTGTGTGTATGTGTGTGTATGATGATGATTTTAACTAGGGGACCAAAATATCATCATCATTGCATTACGAAGAAAATAAAACTTCGATTTGTAAGTATAATAGACGAAGGAGTATAGTGGGTCAGAACATAATGAATATCGTGGTGATGAGTTATGTTATATTGTAATATACTATGGAATATTATGCATTATTAGTATTTTATAGTGGAATATGCTTTGCGCTAGATTGCAATCATAATTTGTATTAGTTATGATGTGTTAATGATATATTGAGTACATATCATTCTAATCCATGATTGTTTGTTCGTAAGGAATATAGTGAATGTATTGTGTTAAGACACTGCAATAATTATTTGCATTAGCTATGTTGCTGGGGGTTTTTTTTGGTGGGGGCGGGTTTTGGTTTTTTTTCCTTTTTTATGTGCATGAATGTGTATAGTGGTGATTCAGAATTAGAAACAAATTTTCATCATTGCATAATTAAGAAAATGAATTTTTAATTTGACGTGTAAGCATGATAGATCTGGGACGTAAGGATAATAGATGGTGAGTTGTGTTGGATTCCAATAATAATTTTCATTAGTTGTGCCCGTGGTTATCATCGTAGGAAATAGACACGGCGACACGAGTTCAAATCTTGGACTAGACTGATTGCATTTCACATAGCACTAATACTCTTGGGAAAGGTATGAATCCAATTATTCTCCCTCCAGCTATGGGTAAATAGTAGGGCAGACTAAGTTCTTCAGCCTTGGTTAGGCCATTAGTCTAAGAGAAGGAAACTCTGAATTGAAACCCGTTAAACTCCGCTTAAAAATTGACCTCGTGTCATATCCTGCCCGAGCGGAGGGGTTGGTAAATATGGATTAGCTGTCTATGTTGTGTTAATGTTAAATTAGATATATGTTATGATAATATATGATGATGTGTGCGTGAGGGGTATGTTAGATATACATTAATAACTAATACAATCAATTATTGCAATTTACCACACGGTTCATGTATCTTCATACACACATACTGAATATTACTTATACGACCACACATAAAAATACGCAAATATAATATATACACATACACACTCTCTCTCCCTCTCTCTCTCTCTCTCTCTCTCTCTCTCTCTCTCTCTAACGTACACACACACATACACAAAGATTTGTACACAATCTTAACATTTTTTTATTGTATTTTTGAACTTTTTCGATTTCTCCAGTATCTTTCTTTTGCTGCCTGATGATTGTCGTTTATAAGATGAAAGGAAACCTGTAGTCGCAGACAAACATCCATGCTATGAAGTATATATAAAAACTAATATACATATTCATTTATTGATAATTATTATTGTCATTATATAATAGCGCTATCAAAGATATTGATCACTCTCCAAATTATACCAAATTTGGTCGGCCACAAACCCATGAAGTGAGATATTAACAACTAACACTTATAATATATATATATATATATATATATATATATATATATATATATATATATTATAACATAATATATATATTATAATATATGGTATATATATATATATATAATATATATGTAATATATATATATATATATATTATAACATAATATATATATATATATATATATATATATATATATATATATATTATAACAGTATAATGTAGTCATTATCTCACTTGGTGGGTTTATGGCGGACCAAATACAGTATAATTTGGAGAATGCTCAATATCTGTGATAGAGCTATTATAAAATAATATATATATATATTTATATATATATATTAGTTTTCATGTATATTTAATAGCATGGATGTGTATCTGCAACCCAAGGTTTCATGCTGCCTTATCACGATAATCATCAGGCAGAGAAAGAAAGATATTGGAGGAATCAAAAAAATAAAAAAATACGGTTAAACGAACGTTCATGTTGGGATTTGTATGGCTCATTTTTGTGTATATATATATGTATGTATGTGTGTGTTTAAATTTTTATTGAAGAGTGTTAATGTGTGTGTGTGTGTGTGTGTGTGTGTGTGTGTGTGTGTGTGTGTGTGTGTGTGTGTGTGTGTGTGTGTGATACATGCGTCTCGCAGCAGGATTGAGGTTGTCTTCTGGATATGTTTGTGGTGAAGTGTAATAATGGTTCTCAGTAGAGAGGATTAGACCGAATAAAAATTTATTACGTATTTCTCTGCGTGTGTAGTGATGATTTTAACAAAGGAATGAATTATCATCATCATTGCATTACGAAGAAAATAAATTTTTGATTTGTAAGCATAATAAGCGAAAGTGTATGATAAGTCTGAAAGGTAAGAAATATTATGTGGTATTATGCTATATTAGTATTTTATGTTGTTTTGTTTTAGATTCCTATAATAAATTGTATTAGCTGTTTACAATCTGTTAATGTTATATTACGAATATCTTAAGGTGATCTATGATTGTATGTACCTAAGGAATATAATATATTGACTTTGCAATATATGTTTGTATTAGCTATCTTATATTAATGTTTTTATGTATGTATTTGCGCATGTGTGTGCATGTGTATATGTATAGTGACGATTATATATATATATATATACGTATATATATATATATATATATATATATATATATATTATATATATATATATATATATGCATATATATATGTATATACATATATATATATATGTATATAGGTATATATTTATATATGTATGTATATGTGTAGAAATATGTATATATATATATATATATATATGTATTTATATATATGTATATATATATAAATATATATGTATACATATATATGTGAGTGCATTTATATATACATATATGTATAAATATATATATATTCAAATACATATATGTATATATAAAAATGTATATATACGTATATATACGTATATATATACATATATATATTGGTATATATATATGCATATACATATACGTATATATATATGCAAATTTCATTGAACATAATAGACATTTTATGCCTACATATTCTCTTTTGGATCCGTTCGAATTCCCGTATTACTTTTATCGTATTCGGGGGGAATTGATTTAGGTATTGTCCATAGTTGTATATATCCCTAGTACTTTCTGCCCGACTTTGGGCCATCATCAGGGGAGAATCTGTTACAAAAGTGATGTAACTTTTGTTTTAGCAAATTACTACTGTGTAAGGACGTCTTTGCTGTTGGAGATTATGGCGCTTGCTTTTAAATGTAATTCTGTAAATAGTGCCAGTAGCTAAAGACATTTAAGTACGTTAGCACTGGTTTGAAAATTAATTCTATTAAGTGCTGGTTGCAGGTTTCTAATATATAGTGCTTCGAGAATCTGAAGTTTTTGTTTATTATTTTGATGTTCGAGTATTTTTGTGTTGTCGGTGAGAATTTTTCGTAGTTGTGTTGTTGGGCATGAATGTTTTTTTAAATGCTGAGCTATTGAACTTGTGTCAGAAAGGTGCATTGTAAGTCTCCTCGACAGGGTAGTTGAGGTTAAACCAACATATATATTATTATTATCAGAGATACAATCTCCTAGGGGACATTTGAATTTATATACAACGTTGGTTACGATAAAAGTAATACGGGAATTCGAACGGATCCAAAAGAGAATATGTAGGCATAAAATGTCTATTATGTTCAATGAAATTTGCATTAACGAAGAAATGCTGCCTAAATATACGTATATATATATGTATATGTATGTACATAAATATGTATATATATATATATATATATATATATATATATATATATATATGTGTATATATATATTTGTTTATATACATACATATCTATCTATATATATACATATATATATTATATATGTACATGTATATATATGTATATATAGATATAGATATATGTTTATATATATATATATATATATATATATATGTATAAATATGTATATATATTTGTTGTATACTATATTACGACTTCACGTGTACATATACAAATATACACTTACATGCGGAAACATCATTAACCGGTAATGAACGACTTCAATGAACGGCGAATACACTTCTTTATATAAATCTCTCACACTTTATTTTCGAAAAGGTGATGTTTGTTGTGTGTGAGAAATGAGTGGAGACAAGGACGGACTGCTATATTAACCTAGCAGTACTTCTTTCTCATCTTGGCTGGGTTGCTCAACTGTGGGTCACTGAGGGCTGCAAAGCCCTCAGTCTGCAAGCTGATTATCACGCTGGCATCCTGTCTCCAACTGACTCGAACCGTCTGGGCACCTGGTTATATTAATTGTCTTACGTCCACCTGCTTCTGCTGTTCTTCCACTTAATTACACTGGTGCATATCTTGATTGACAGCTCGGTCGAGGGTCAATATATAACAATCATCCCATTCTTATTTTTCAAAATTCCACATGTGGACATTTTCTTCACGTCGTTCTCCATCCCCCTCACACACACATTTTTAAAATAATGCTCAAGGACAACAGCAGCAAAGCACAAAAATAAATTACTTGAACAACAGCAAAATACAAAAATCTTAATTCTTATTTACACAGGTGCATCTCTTGATTGACGGCTCGGTCGAGGGTCAATATATAACATATGTACATATATATATATACATATATATATGTCTGTGTGTGTGTACATATATGTATACATATATATATATGTGTGTGTGTATATATATATATAGTGTAATCGGATGGAAACTCAAACCTGGTTAAGTTGTCATTATTGATTTATTTCGGCGGAGAATATTACTATACTCTCTGTCTCGTCAAATGATTTTTTACATGCTTTTCTCGAGGTTGCAGAACAGCATATGTGGAGTTACAGTTCGTATTTAACAAATAAAAAAATTGAAAAAATAAGAAAATTATTTAAATTCACAGGCGAGGGCGGAGAGGGGTCAAAATGATAGGTGTTAGAAGCAAAAAAAAAACAGGAGTGGGGTTTCTCTGTAGGTCAACCCATCCTAATTTATGCAATTGTCGGTGGTTTCGTAGCAGGTGCGATTTTCTAAACAATCTACAATCGTAGAACGAATGACTATCCCCTTATATATTTTACATTTATTCCTAATACATCAGTTAATTATCACAGCTGTTATCACAACAGCTGAGATATTCTTCTTAATTTAATTAGGAATGTATATATATACGCATATATATGTGTGTATATGTATACGTTTGATTAAATGATAAAGACATATTTTGTCAATATAATTTATCAAGACCCTTTCAAGTTTCTTGCTTAGTGTGTTATTTTCAGGTTGGAATTAGTGGATGAATTTACCTTAATTGTCCCGAGCGCAGAATTGTAACCCGTCTTGAAAGATTTGTAGTGGGAAGACCAACGTACGTCCTATTTTCTTTGGTGACACAGTCTTCAAAGGGACATTTGAACATATATTCCATGTTTTTCTTATCAAGAAATTCAGTGGAGGGAAACAAAATTTTTGAAAATAATTATGTTGGAAGATTTAGATTAGTTGTAGTAAATGATTTGTTCTCGTAGCTTATTAATTTCGTATGCTATTATGGAAGTGTTTTCAAGCCGGCTTACGATGCACCTTAATGACTCTAGCTCCCATAGCCTTACATGATAAAACCCATTCTGCAGTCGGAACAATTTTGGTAAATTCATCCACAAATTCCAACCTGAAACCAAGACTCTTATCAGGAAACTTGAAAGAATCTTAATAAAATCATATAGACAAAATGTGTCGTTATTATTTAATCAAACATGCTTAAATACATGTATATATGTGTTTATGTATATATATATATATCATCATCATGTCGTGCCGCTAGCACGGATATCCCTGACCCTCTCTCGCCACTTCTCCTTATCATTCATCGCCTCTGGCAGGTCTTCGGGGCTACATCCCGTATCCTCACATAGCTGCTGTATGTATGTTCGAGCCGGTCGTCCTGCTTTTGCTTGGCCATATGTGGGGGTCCATAGGAGTGCATCACTTATGAGCTCGTCCCTGCTTCTCCAGCTGTGTCCTGCATATCTGGTTTGTCTAGCTTGGATAGTTTTCTTGATGGGAGGTAGGTGGCCGTATAGTTGGTGTCTTGTGGGGTGTTGCCTCCAGGACTTGTTCAGTATTGCTTGCAACATTCTTGTGTAATTGCCGTCTAGCTTCTTCTCCAGCCGTTTAGTTAGCGTCCAAGTAGTGCATCCATATAGCAGTGTCGATACGACCGCTGCCTGGAAGAAACTGCGTTACATTTTATCAGTCAGGTCTGACTTCCATATGATCGAAAACCTATCGATAGCTGTCCATACCTTCGTTAGCCGTGTGTCGATGTCTTTTTCGGTTGTTGAGACACTGCTTCCTTGGTAAGTGAATTTGTCAACCAGTTTCAGAGAGGTTCCGTCTAGTGTGGAAATGTCGCCTGTTTGATTATAGCACATATATTCAGTTTTGTGTGCATTGACATGGAGGCCAATGCCTGCCGCGGATCGTTGCAAACTATGCAGTAGTGTTTCGGCTTGGTTGGGTGTATTCGCCAGTAACGCTATGTCATCGGCGTAGTCGGCGTCGGTAATTGTTTTTGCGGGGTACCTTCTGCTTCTTTTCTTTTTCAGCTCGAAGTCGTTTTCTCTGATTTTATCAATCGAAGTTCTAAGCACGCAGTCTAGACAGATGATAAAGAAGTATGGGACTAGCGTGTCCCCTTGTAGTACTCCTGCTAATATATATATATATATATATATTCACTTGTCGACGCCATGAGTTTATCACTCTTAAGTACAAACAATGTAAACAATCTTGAAATAAACATCCCCTTATGTTGGCCTTAAGCTGAAACCGACCAGGATTATCAAATCTATTTTTTTCAAATTTTACTGTAATTTATGAGCTTTTTTTTTTCTCGTTTATACAAACACACAGACACATACACAAATATATATATATATATATATATATATATATATATATATATATATATATATATATACAGAGGAAGACATAGACAGAGAGTGTTAAAGAAAGATAGACTGATAGTCAGAACAAGAAGGCCGACTGACAAAAATAAAGTTCTAATTGAAAAATCTGTTTTGTATATTTCCATCTGTACGTAATACTTACAGCACGAATACACATACATATATTGATTCGTACACATAGACACACATGATTAGAGATAACATAAATAATAGATTTAAAAGATACTGTCCAATATCTATCTATCTATCTATATATATATATATATATATTTCTTTTAAATACCCTGTCCAGTATATATATATATATATATACTGGACAGGGTATTTAAAAGAAATATATAGATATATATATATATATAATTCTTTTAATATATATATATATAATTCTTTTAAAAACCCTGAAAGAATTATATATATATATATATATATATATATATATATATATATATAATTCTTTTAAATACGTTGTCCGGTGACCAAAGCTGCTTGGTAGTGCCAGGGTTGGCAGTACCGCCTTGTGCTACCAAAACTGTGTTATCCCCCCTGGTTGGCAGCTGATGAGGACAGGGTATCGCACGTGCTTTCACACGTTGAATGATGAAAAGAAAATGTGCATATATTGGGTTGAGTTATAAATGATTTCCGTTTTTTAAAAGCAGATTGTAACAACGTCTTTCAGATTTCAAATTGTTTTAACACAACCAAAAATTACCTGATTAAAAAGTGCATTTATCTGTCCTTCTTATTTCAGTTGAGAAAGCGTGTGCATATTAATTTAATCTATCATCTCACGCCTCTAAAATGGAGGAACTGAATGTTCATATTTGATATGTAATATTTTGTGAGTTAAAGAATAATAAAAACACTACAGTATCAGCTGAAAAATATTATGTCATTACAGACTGCCAAGTCCAAAAAAGGTTTTCAAAAGTTTCGTTTAGGAGATACGTCATTAAAAGAAGAACACAGAGCAGAACGTTTATCAATCTTCGATCAAGATTCTTTAGAGAAATGGTGGAATGTAATCCGTGCAAAAGTATTCGAGGATTAGCATTTGGCCTCATCTCACCCAATCGTTAATCTGCTGCCAATTGAAAAATAGGAAAAGTTAACAAGCTAAGTGTTTGGCTACCTCATACTCTTAGCGAATAGAATAAGAAATAATATCATTACAGGTTAGGAAAAATGTTTTTTTAAGGCAATATTGAAAAGAAAAAGTAGCTTAACCCAAAGGTGAAGCTTCATGGAAGAAAATATATGCTGTGCGCGTGATGAGGTGGGATCAATGCAGTATTATTCATTTTCAGTTTTTTAAGTCACAATCAGACACTAAATGCAGATTCATACTCTCAACAGCTGCAACGTGTACATGAAAATCTTCTCAGAAAATGTCTCACGCTCATCAGTAAGAGAAACGTTATGCTTCTTCTTGACAACAGACGGCCACATTTACCAAAAATTACACAGGAAATAATAATGGATTTAGACTGGTCTGTTCTACACCATCCACTATATTTACCAGACACTGCACCAAGTGATTCCCATTTTTTTTATTTTTCTACATTATGTTCTGAATAGCAAAAGAATTGTCAAAAGGATCAAGTGAAAATGTTGGGGAATATTTCTGGTGCTTGAAAACCGCTTGATTGTACTTGAGAAGAATCAACCTGATAAATGGCAAGAAGGGATTCAAAATAATGGCAAATATACTATTGATTGAAATTTATTCATTGTTAAATTAATCCTGAATAGATTATATTTAACTAAAACCTAATTTTTTATGACTCAACCCTATATATATATATATATATATATGTATATATATATATTGTCACAAGAATGTATAAGCGGAAAAGAAAGTGCAAATGAAGGTCATACACGAATTTAAGAAAAGGGAAGCGAAAACAAATAATGAAGTCAAACTGTCTGGACCTAGAAAAGCAAAAGAATCCAAATAAGGACATATGTAAAAAAATATGGCGATGTATAATTAACTGTGACGTCAGGAAGGTTTTCTGCCCATTCACGTCTTTTTTGGATTCAGCCTTGAATATGGTCTCATACCCAAATCGGGAAGAGGTAGTCACCGATTGGACGAGACATAGCACGTGACAAATATTCTAACTGCCGCGCACCAAAGAGGAAACTTAAAAGTTTGATGACTGCCAGACAACTAGCGAGTTGATTGTTTCTCACTTCCTGTTGGATGGTGGACGAATTTGAATATCTTCGAACTGCTACCTTCAGATATTTTGAAAATCCATGAAAATCGCGGTGATGAGTGGTGGGAGTTATTATAGACGTTTCATCAGTTACAAGGACAAGAGCTGAACACTAGAAGCGAGAAATAAAAAAAAAAACTCCACTGCAATATTTTAAGATAATGAATAAATAAATCTTCTTATCAAACACCAAATTTCCGATAATCAAGAAAATAGAGGGAAGATAGACGCAAAAAAAAAAAGAACAGAAAAAGACAATAAAAAAAAAAACAAATTCCAACAGCGGTAGGGAAAAAACAAACCTCTTTCGAGAACTGAGACGTACAAGTCTCATATCGACTCGTTACATATACAAAAGTAAAGATTTGACCTAAGTAATAACTTTGTCTGACCTCGCACGAATTCCCATACACAGACACTTTCACACGGAACTGAAACTGAAGAATCTTTATACATACATCATGACATAAACAAAAGGTTACATATCATTTATGATATTGTCCCTTTCATCTCTTAATGGTTTTGTAATTTTTTACTGTTATAAATTACAACTCTTGTTTAATCACGCAGAGAGACAAATAAAATTAGTTGATATACGAGGATCATTTCCAGACTTTTATTGATAGTACACACATGAAACTCTTGTCCACTTCGAAGTAATCTCCTCCGGCTGCAATGCACTTATTGTACCGTTCCGACAACTTCTGCCGGGCCCCATGGAAGTCCTCTTGTGTGAGCGTATCAATGACCTTCGTCACAGCCTCTTTCATCCCCTCAATTGTCTCATAACGACAGCCTGTGAGCTTAGAGAATAACCAAAAGTCACAGTGAGCAAGGTCTGGACTATGGGAGGCCGAGGAACTGTCTTGATACCCATCTTGGTCAAATAGTCTATGACAAGGATGGAGTTGTAGACTGGTGCATTGTCCTGGTGGAAATACCACTGACCCAATTTGAAGTGTGCTGGCCTCTTCCCAAGGAATCTTAAAACCTCAACATAGTACCCCTAACCCAAACCCTTTTACCAATCAACTCTGGTCTATTGACTTCCCTACTCCTCTCACAGCTCTCATCATCCCTCATAGACTCCCTGCCTTCCTTGAATCTCTTATGCCACTGAAAAACTCATGCTCGATTCATGCAAGATGATCCAAAAGCAGTCTGAAGCATTCCATACGTTTCTGTGGCATTTTTTCCAAGTTTAAAACACAATTTTATTGCATATCGTTCTTCTAAAGTGTCCTGACGTCCAGATTGCATTTTTGAAAATCACCAGCTGTGAGAATCAGGCTTTAATAGGGTGTATTCCAATTGCTGCTGTAGTTATTCATTTAAAACTGAAATCATAAAAATTGGTCAGTCATCTCATAAGATGTATAGCAATAACATACTGAATTTTCAAGAGCCTAGGACATTTTTAAATACCTGTACAAAAAAAGTTTGGGAACTTATTGATTGCACCACGTATTTGTTAGGTGTCAATCTATTTGAAGGATTTCCAGCCACATATTTTATATGCATAACTTACCTCTATGCCTGTGAATAATCAATTCACATATTTCAAATACTCCTGGCGTGTAACAATATATATATATATATATTTTAGGTGGAGTCACAAATAATTAACACATATATATATATACGAACAAGATATTCGGAACACTGCTGGATAAGCAAGGAGTAGGTCATAGGTGAGTTTTTTCTATGGACCACTTCAAATGGACGAGCCAGTGTTGGCCGACAAGCAAGAACTTATTAACATCAGCTCTGTGCGGACATAGAATATTGTTTGGAAGAACTTCCGGGCTCTATGGTATAGGAACGGGTGGGAAAAGAGAGAAAAAGTGTGTCAGGGAAATCCGTGCCGTAAGAGTGACTTGATGATATATATATATATATATATATATATATTATTGGGGGTACAAATTTTCATCAGACTTATAAACAGACCAGTTTTTCGAATCGTTGTCCTATTTTAACTGTGACCAGGTAGGACCGAAACCGGTTAGTTGCTTATCTTTTATCTTTTAACATGAATAAATTTGGTCTGTTTATAAGTCTGATATATGTATATATATATACGTTTATGTGCTTGCGTGGGCTTTTACGACTGTGAAAGAACAATTTTTTTTCATATTCTACCCTTTAAACAATTTAGATATTACACAAACACTCACACACACACACACACACACACACATATATATATATATATATATATATATATATATATATATATATATATATACAGTAAGAAATTCGAATTGAAAACCTGAAACGAGTGTTAAGATTTTTATATATATATTGATTTTAACACAACAGGTTTTCAAGTCATATTTCTTATCCATTCTGTTGGATATTATATCTAATACACTTATCACACACACACACACACACACACATATATATATATATAAACAGTAATTTATTATATAATTTCTCACAAAAAAACTCTCACACAAATGGAAATAGCTTCACAAAACACCTTGAAATCTAAAAAAGTGCAAGATTCACATGAAATTCATTTCTCCATTTTCTCACGTCAGTGTTATTTCGATCAGTAAATATTGAAAACTGGAAAGCAAAATCGTCCATATATTTCCCGTCATAAATCCTATTTCTTGACATTTTCATCACAACTTCGGAAAATTTCATGAATAATGGAAGCAAGGGTTTCCTTCGTTTTTCTTATCTTCTGGCGGGCTTTTGTGTGTTCAGAAGTGTTTCAACACTATGTGTGCGTTAGAGAGTATGTATGTGTGTGAGTGTGTGTTGGAGTGTATATGTGAGTATGAGGGTGTGTGTGAGAGAGTATGTGTGAGAGAGTGTGTGTATGTGTGCGTGAGTGTGTGTGAGAGAGAGTGTGGATTTAAGAGAGAGAGAGAGAGTGTGTGTGTGTGTGGTCTTATCAATAATGATTATTTCTCACCTATATATAAAATAGGAAATTTTAGTACTAAAAATTCTTATTTTTAAAGCTGTTCACTAAGCTTAGTCTGTCACAAGGGCATAAGAGTCATTTGAATCGAAATCACATCGAAGCCTTCTTTCCTTACCCTTACTCCCTCGAAGAGTTGACAAGAATCATAAGAATTGCCTAGAGAATCGGCCTACTTTCGGAATACTCGAATTATCTCGCATTTGACGTGCTCATACAATGATATTCTCACACCACGAATTAATTTTAATTCGACAAATTCATAAAAATAATTCATTTTTGTGCTGTTATGTCCAAAGAGTTTTGTTTATTTTGTTCTGTTTTGTTTTTTATTTTGCTTTTGTTTTTGTTGGGTTTTTTTTTTTTGCTTTTGTTTTTTTTTTCTTTATTTATTTATTTTTTTACACATTTTCTTTTTTAAGTCGAGGAATTATATTGTGAATCGTATTACAATGACCAGAAAATCCGGCAGACACTTGAGCGCGACATACGGAAACACTGGACAGCTGTTTCGACCTTATTACGTCTCATCAGCTGTGTATACCGTGATCTCCCCCAAATTACCATAACTAGTTAATTTGGCATCACTTGTGTGCGATATGGTCGCTGGTTCGATCTCCAGTGGGAAAGATCACGGTATACACTGCTGATAAGACTTAATAAGGTTGAAGAAGCTGTCTAGGGTTTCCGTATGCCGTGCGCGAGTGTTCGCCGGATTTTCTGGTCATGGTAATTCAATTTTGTTTTTTGTCTTTTTATTGGTTTTTTTTTTTTTTTTTGTTCATGTAGTTTTTTGCATTTTTTTTTTTTTTTTTTTTTGCGCTTGTTCTTACCAGATAAATATGGTTCTTTAACGGATCGATTTGATCCATACATGGGTAGCCTAGACAGCAGAACCTGTAGAATAAAACGACTACGTCTCTGCAGGGGGGGTTAAGACCCACCCAAAAAGTACCCTAGATATGATACTAAACAATCTGATTGTGAAGCTCCAGTAATGTTGAAGCTTTGGAGAATGCAGAGTAACCCTTCACTGCCATTACTCCCAGGTCCACTCCTACCCATAGTGGAAGCACCTTAAAGAGTACTACCAATAAAACCAAACAAAACTAAATCATATATATCTAATACATATGTATAAAGAGGATTTCGCTTTAAATAATCTATAATGTTTGATATGCTGTAAAACCAAACCAAAGTAAATCATGTATATTTAAATTATATGTGTAAAGAGGATTTGGCATTAAATAACCTTCAATGGTTGACGTGCCATAAAACCAAACCAAACGAAATACTATGTATTTAATATATATACACATATATATATATATATATAAACAGGACTTGGCATTAAATAACCTACAATGGTTGATATGCCATAAAACCCAACGAAACCAAATCCTATATATTCAATATATATGTATAAAGAGGATTTTGCATTAAATAACCTACAATGGTTGAGATGCCATAAAACCAAACCAAACCATACATAGGATCACTCCATGTCGGAGTGTACCTTGGAGTAATGGCAAAAAAGGAATACTCAACACTATCCAAATCTATTGAATTGCAGCCTCACCATCCGTTACAGATTGATAACATATCCAGGACACCCTTTTTTGTGGGGGGGAGGTCTTTTATTCTTCTGCCGGAGATATAGTCAACGTAAACCCAGCCGACAAAGCAAACCTTTTTTTTACGAACACAGAAAAATATTTTTTATGAGCAATATTGAACATTTATGTTGCAAGAGCTAAAGTACCCAACTCGGTAATTATGCAAGTAGTGATTTACTCAGTTTTTTTTTTTTTTTGGGGGGGGGGAATGTGGCACAAGGCCGTCTGAATGGGGCTCCAAATAAGACTCGAACTCATTTGTGTAGGCTTGCTAGTCTAGCGGGCTAACCATTACACCCCTCAAGGTGCCCGGGAATTATGTAAGTACCTCAGTCAGGAGTCGGGAATTAGAATAAAGTTATTTGCTCAGTTTGGTACAAGGCCCCAAGTATAAAACTCCCTGTAAGATTGAACTTCACAGCAGTTATACTACCTCTCTAACAAATCCCTCAAATCGTAATTGCATCTTTCTCGGTGTTTACTAAGCTTCGCCAATCATGGCTAAAAGTCATCGGACACTTACTGATGATCTCTCTATAATGGCAATGTTCTGCTACCCTACCTTGCTAACCATTGATCCAAAATAATATTCCAGAAAATAATATCCACGAAGCTTTCGTCTCAGTCACCACATAATCTACATCATCAATTTCGTTGCGTCTCGTCTATTCTTGCTTTCTCATTGTTAATCCATTATTATTATTATTATTATTTACTCATTTAGAGTTTTTCACATCAGTGTTAGCTGATGGTTTTTCAATGGAATTTGAGTGACAGCAAGTCTCCTCAAGTCTCCAGGACTCGTCTCAGGATTCTGGCCGTTCTCAGCAATGCTGTCATTTGGATAGTCTCTACCCGTCCGCCAACTTCCAAATCATGGTTATTATTATTATTATTATTATTATTTTATACCTTGTGAGTTTTTCCCACAGATTTAGCTGGGGGTATTTTTGAGTGTCGGCTTACCTGCTTAGGTCACCAGGACTTGTCTAAATCCTCGAGACCTGATCAGACTTGCCGCTCTTAAAAATGTTGTGTTCTAGATGCTCTCCATTCTTTCTCAGATCTCCAATTCCTCCAGTCTCTTTTAGAAGCCCTTGGGAATCATTCCAAGTGCACTAACTACAATTGGTATTGTTATATAATTGCGGAAGGATTTTTTTTTATATTATCATTCGGTTTGGTTAGGCTTAGAACTATTCGGCTTAGTGCACGGGTAGGGGCACACATTGAGCGCAGGTGTTCACGCTCTCGCGCGGAGGATGTGACAGTCACAAATGTCATAATAAAAACCCCAGATAGGAAATAAGACTGGGGTGTGAATGAGGTCATGCCCGGAAGCGAGGGGCTGGGAATTTTGGTGATTTTTTAAAAAAAGCAGTTAGTTGAGATTTGTCGCTGGACAAGGCTAGTTGAGATTCGGGCCAGGGCGAGTCCAGTTGGGATCTACGGAATACGCCGCGCGTTTCTTGGTTCAGTGAGTTGAGATTCTGACTCTGGGCCGAGATTTCAGCTGGGGAGTTGACTGAAGGACGATGTAGGAACAGTCAGCATAGTAAAAATTGTCTCTCTCTCCTCGTGTCGAAAAACTAAAAGTGAAAAAAATTGATAAACGTTTCGTACCTGAACTAAAGAAAGTCCTCAGTGTTTCGGGATTCCTCTGCATCTTAATATTTTGGCCGTATATTACAGTATCACCGTTATTTTCATGTTCTACGACATTTTTTTCGCAAGATCCAAGTATTTGTCAATCTTTTCGCAACCGTTCATTTTCATTCTGTAGATTCTTTAAGTTTTCCTTTCGTAAACCTTTACAGGTCATTGCATACGTAATCTCCATCGATATTTTTTCTTCACATTTCTGCTTTTTAGATTTTTTAATTTCAACAGATCTATTTCAATTTTTATTCCTGTTACTAGTCGCTGTAACTAGCCGCTCTTTTCTGCTGTTTATAAATTCTTTGAGTCCTTGAACTGTTCCATCCACGCAGTCATCAATGCTTTCGAGTCCTCTTCCACCTTCTTTTCTTGTTACATAGAGTCTATCAATGTCGTCTCTAAGGTGATAGGCCTTATACATTGACATCAATTTTCTTTGTTCTTTGGTTCATCCAGAGTATCTTACATATACTTTTCCATTTGATTAACTTTTTGGTGCAGTTTGGTTTTAAAAGGTTTTCTTCTACTAAAATTTTTTTTCTTTTACCTTTTATCATAATAAGTATGACACATTTTTCATATTATTGTCATATGATTCAACTACTAATATCAAACGACTAATATTGAAAGGCAGCGTGTCGATGTCTTTTTCGGTTGATGAGACACTGCTTCCTAGGTAGGTGAAAGACACCGACACACGGCTAATGAAGGCATGGACAGCTATCGATTAGCTATCGATCATATGGAAGTCAGGCCTGACCGATAAAATGAAACGCAGTTTCTTCCAGGCAGCGTTCGTATCGATACTGCTATATGGATGAACTACTTCGACGCTAAGAAAACGGCTGGAGAAAAAGCTAGACGGCAATTACACAAGAATGCTGCGAGTAATATTGAACATGTCCTGGAGGCAACACCCTACAAAGCACCAACTATACGGCCACCTACCTCCCATCACGAAAACTATCCAAGCTAGACGAACCAGACATGCAGGACACTGCTGGAGAAGCAGGGACGAGCTCAGAAGTGATGTGCTCCTATGGAACCCCACATATGGCCGAGCAAAATCAGGACGACCAGCTCGAACATACATACAGCAACTCTGTGAGGATATGGGATGTAGCCCTGAAGACCTGCCGGAGGCGATGAACGATAGGGAGAAGTGGCGGCACGAAATGATGATGATGATGAATATTGAAAGGTAGTACGATCCCCTCATTTCAACGCGCATATATACATATTAAAAAACGGTTAGACTACCGCAAATAGAAAACGTGATAAACCATGAAGCAAGAGTGTGTTACGCAGTGTGTCGATTTTCATCAAAAAGTAAAATACGCTTCGTGTAATACAGTCGAGTTTCTAGAATTTGTCTCGACTTTTATTAATAAAATTAAATGAGTAAAAACGATAACATTTAAACTGAAATCCATTTTTCTGATGCGTTGAAAATTGCATTGACAAAAATAATCGTAGAATGTGGCGAATGCTATGGGAAATTAGGGTGAATCAATGAAAAAAAAATTATCCAAATCGAAATCTTGAAAACGTGTGGAAACTATTAAGTTTAAGCCGATGTATGGAAGCCTCAAAAGGAAAAAACGCGTGAAATAAGATTCCACCTCCAAACGAGTGTCCTACGTATGAAATTAAACTTCACATGATGGTGAGGTTTCATGTTCCATAGTTTTTTTAGTTCTCAAACAAGGTCTCGGTACTTTTCTCTCTTTTCGCTTTCTTTCATATATAGCTCATTTCATTGAATGAATTTATATGCATTTGACTCGTAGAATTATGGGAATCTTATTTCACGCGTTTTTTGTGATACGGATGGAGTTGTGGACTGGTGCATTGTCCTGGTCGAAATGCCACTGACCCGATTTGAAGAGTGCTGGCCTCTCGTCCTGAACTCCCTGAAAACCTTAACATAGTAACCCTAACCCGTTGGCCAATCAACTCTGGTCAATTGACTTCCTTACTCCTCCCGCACCTCTCATCATCCCTCATAGACTGCCTGCCTTCCTTGAATCTCTTATGCCACTCAAAAACCCATGCTCGATTTATGCAAGATGATCCAAAAGCAGTCTGAAGTATTCCATATGTTTCTGTGGCATTATTTCCAAGTTTAAAACACAATTTTATGCATATCATTCTTCTTAAATGTCGTCACGTCCAGATTGCATTTTTGAAATTCACCAGCTGTGAGAATCAGGCTTTAGTAGGGCGTATTCCAATTCCTGTTGTAGCTGTTGAAATCATAAAAATTGGTCAGTCATCTCATAAGATGTATAGCAATAACATACTGAATTTTCAAGACAATTTTAAATGCCTGTACAAAAAAGTCTGGAAACTTATTGAATGCACCGCATAGTCTACATCTACTATTTTGTTGCGTCTTATCTGTTTTTGCTTTAGCATAGTTTCTCCTGATGGTTTTTATTCCTTTCAAGTTTTTCACACCAGCGTTGGCAGGTGGCCTTTCCCAGAAGTGTGAGAGACAGGAAATTGCCTTAGTTCTGCATCATTATTATTATTATTATTATAACTATTGTTATTATTATTTTTTCTCTTTTGAAAGTTTTTCACACTAGTTTTACCTGATGATTTCTCACTGGAGTCTGAGTGACAGCGAGTGCCCTCAAGTCTCCAGGACTCTTCCCAGTATTCTGGCCGATCTCAAAAATGTTATCTTTAGATGGTCACCGCTCGTCCTCTTATTTTCAAGTCTTCCAGTCCCTGTACTATAATTCTGGTGACTGTACCGAGCGCGCCAATTACAATTGGTATCACCGTCAATTATTATTATCATATCATATTTACCAACCCCTCCGCTCGGGCAGGATATGACACTAGGTCAATTTTCAAGCAGAGTTTAACAGGTTTCAATTCAGAGTTTTCCTTCTCCTAGACTAGTTGCCTCGCCAAGGCTGAAGAACCTAGTCTGCCCTACTATTTACCCATAGCTGGAGGGAGAATAATTGGATTCATACCTTTCCCAAAGGTATTAGTGCTATTTGAAATGCTATCAGTCTCGTCCAGGATTTAAACTTGCATCGCCGTGTCCATTTCCTACGACGATAACCATTATATCACGGGCACCTCGTTTGCTATCGGAGCCAGGACACATACGGCCGACCGAAGTGTGTCCCTGCTCTCACTGGGAGGAAGTCTCATTATTATTATTATTATAACTTACTTACTTTATATTATCTAATTACTTACAAAAAAGTTTGACCTGCATTAAATGACACACTGAGGGATGAATAAGCCGTAAAACCAACCAACCAACCATTTTGAAAGGTGAATTTCATATTATCTCTTGTTTACAATTGTAATATGAATAGTCAGTTCAGCTGCATTTTCATTTATTGATTTTTTTATTTCCAATATCAAGTAGTCAGCAGTTCTTATTAGAATTTTATGAATTGTTTGATAAGACCTCACGAAGAGAACGTAGATTATATGGATTTTATTTTTACATTTTATATGCCTATGCATGTGTGTGTGTGTGTGTGTGTGTGTGTGTGTGTGTGTGTGTGTGTGTGTGTGTGTGTGTGTGCACGCGCGTTAGTCTATGTATTTTTAAATATATATGTATGTGTTTGTGCTATTCTTTAGTTTGTAAAATGTATAAATATTAAATTGCTTATAAGTTAATGGTACAAAAATAAACTGACTTGAATTAAATTGTCTCGCATTATGAATAATAAATATAGAAACCCTTTTCTTTCTTAGTAGCAATTTCATTAGTTCTTGACCAATAATGATTCCGTTCTTCCAAACATTCTCAGCATCGCTATAGTAACATCAGAAGCAGTGTGTTGATATTGTAAAAATAATAGCTATATTCTTTTAATAAGGCTTCAATTATTTCCCTATGTTCATGGTGTGACATCAAACAACATTCGATAGTGAGACTCCTGTTCGACAATATAGTGTCATCCTTTCATTGCTATTACTCCCAGCGTGGTAGTGCGTGTTAGGGTCTCATCTATAAAACAGTTGTAATTCAACAAATTCAGTTTAGTATAAGTATAGATTTTGTTTAAACACTATTAAATGTTAAAACAGTTCTATATTAAACAATTCAATTTAGTATACGTACAGTTTTAAAGTCAAAAAAGTTCCATTTCAAACAATTCAGTTTAGCATAAGCACGCTGTTTAAATGTAAGTACAGTTTAATTGTCAAAGACATTTATATTTAAGCTATTCAGTTTAGTCAAACAGTTCTAATTCAAACAATTCAGTTTAGAATAAGTGTGCAGTTAGTTCTATTTAAACTATAGATAGGACCCACATCAGATGCTACCAAGCCGGCCCAGAGTGGACCTGGGAACAATGGCAATAAAGGGGTACTCCACATTCCCCAAAGCTCCAGCATCACTGGAACCTCACCGTCAGATTGTTTAGTGTTGTATAGGGACACTCGTTGGTGGGGGTCTTACCCTTCTGCGGAGAAGCAGTCGGTGTATTCTACAGCCCCAGCTGACTGGGCAATACAACTAGAGAGCTGTTACCAATCTATTGTCCTTGGTAAGATACTAAACCACATCCGATGGTAAAACGACAGTTCTAGAGATCTATGGAATGTGGTATTTCCCCTTTGTTACCTTTACTCTCACGTCTACGCTGACCCTGTGTGATAGAATCTGTTAGATTCCCTTCTATGGATTAAATAAATCAGTTTAGAAATTACTAGTATTAGATAGTAATACATTAAACTATGTAATTGCCAGTAAAAAAAACTTAGTTCGGAATGAAATAAAGGTCAGCATGCTAAAAACAAAACAACCAATTATTCCTGACTACTTCTATTCATTTTCTTCACGATTTTCAATATGTTTCGTTTGGAAAAAATTATTTGTTACCTTTTTACATTGTACATACAATAGCTATATTCTGTTTTCTCTGCTTGTATTCGTCCCTAAACACTGACAATAGATTTTTCACAATATTCAATACGTGTAGATTGCAAAATCTTCAGCAATGCATTTACATTCTATGCACAATGGCCTTACGAAGTGTTTCCAAAAAATATTGAGACTAAAGCCAAATTTACCAAGACAGAAATGAACAATGAATAAAAGGTTTTATTTAAAAAGAAATTCTTCTTGCATTCAATACACTTAATCCAGCTGCAGCACAAGATGTTACAGAAAATGATCAGGACAGCAAAACTCAGCTAAACAGTACAATATAAGTAATGTATGAGTGTGATTTGTCCAATTTGGTGTCACCAGTTACTACTTAGTGTATCCTTCGAAAATATAAAATAAGGGATAGTAACACAGCTAAGAAACCAGCATTAAGCAAAAAGCATTTGAATTCAAAGTTGGTCTAAGAGATATAAACAATGGGATACAGATACTTGGAATAAGATAGGATTCATCAATGAAGCTAGAATGAAGCTGCATTCTAATAAGCGAGAAAGTCTCCAGGAAAGCGAAACGACCCACGTTACTCAATAGAAACAGAGTCCAATGTTTTGGATATACATAAGAAACGAAGATTCTGGAAAGTTGATTTGATCTGGTTTACTGAAGTGAACTTGGAAGCGATGGCAATGAAGGAGTACTCTGTATTCCCCAAAGCTACAGGGCTGAAGTCTTACCATCAGATAGCTTAGATTCATACCTAGGACACACGTCGGGGAATCTTACCCCTTTGTAGAAATGCATTCGGTGTATTCTACAGCCCAAGAAAGTTGGTTAAAATTGACAGTAACTTGAATAGTGCCAAATACATCCAGTTGCTGAAGGGCAATTTGATGCCAGACTTGAATGAAGGTAATTTTTTCAGGATGATAGAGTTCTATACTATAGAAAACGTGCAACACAGAAGAGTTTGGCTGATGAAGATATTACTATATTGAACGTTTAGAAGTATTAGTATGGGACAGATTTGGCGGGAGATTCCTGTAAGTCTAGTGAAGTGTAAATCATGGACACGGACAAGTATTAAAATAACATCTAACCTCGGTACCGATTCCGGAAGTAGCCAGGCGAAACCGGATGAGGTAAAGATGGTATTATATAGCAGAGGAGTATAGAATGCCCTGTTTTCATTGGCTGTTTACTAAAAGACAGATGTCTATAAGAACGGCCGAAGTCCGGCCTTTATTATTTTTTCTTTGCTTTGGTAGAGGCACGAGCGTAGCTCGTCGCGATCACGGAGGCGGCTTGGCTCTTTTAGTCATGCCGGGGTTACTGTCGGAGCCGATATGATGCAGAAATAACCCGAAATCGGCAATGAAGACAGCGCATCACTGAAGACCTCCCTGATGCATCTAAGATGTATGATTGAGATTGACCAGCTCAGAACTCTGACTTAACTAATATCGAACCGTGGACAGAATTAAAGGGTAAAGTTTGTCCGAGGAATCTACGCAATCTTGATGTTTTTTATGGAGCTCAGCCACAGCGAATGGCATCTAGTGCCTACAATGGTGGGGGATTTGTACATATCTCTTCTCAGGCGCATTGAAGTAATTATTCAAGATAAAGGAAGCCAAACGATATATTGACAATGCACAGGAACTTCTTGAAACGAAAATTATTTAGTAGATTTTTTATTATTGAATTTTTTTTTCTGTTTTAAAACACTGTATCTTGATTAATTTGGGTGGCCGAAAACTTTTGCATTTCCATTTTTGGGAGTGGTTTAGCATCTTCCTATCTCATTCAGAATGTCTCCAGCAAAATATAATGATTAGATATGGAAATGACTCCAACAGGGCCAATGTTTCATCTATAAAAAATGCAATGTGAAATATCTATTTAGAAGTTGGCTCTTAATAAAAACTTAGAAGAGTTTAAAATGGCAGAAGATTTTTAAACGGCCGTGTATAATACGCCTATTTGGTGTGGAGTCAGCCAATCTCCTACATATGTTTTCTAGGGTATGACATGAAACCCTAAAACTATGTGAAAAGAAATTATTAAAGAAAATAAAAACTGCAGATTAAAGAGAAATGCAATGAAACATTGTTAATATAGTTATGATAACAATGAAATTTCTTCAAATGAATCTGTCCTTGGTATTAAATAACCCGTAAACAGTTTATACGCCGTTAAATAAATTAGCTATCTCTTCCAAATGCAACAGGTATTTTTCTATTTGGCTATCAACTTTCCAAACATTTCAGAGATTTTACCAGAGATGAACGATCCAGAAAATAAAGAGTTGTTTTTTTAAATTTCAGAGATTTTCCTCGCCTTTAAAAATAGCGACTCTTTTAAAGATGTGATTTTCATTATAAATCTTTTGGAAAAGAAAGCAAAACTAAATGGGTCAGGTTTTAATTAAAAGATATTAACGTTATTTGAAAATATAGTTGTTAATTTTTCTCTCGGAACCAGCCATATTCAAATAAAACCGTTTAACACAATAACGAAAGATCATTATTCGATCATTCTTCATTGTTATGGTCAAATTCAAAAGAAAAAATATTTTTTACCAAGTTAAAAGTATTTAAAATGATATCGTTTCTTATTGTTGATGTAAAGAAATTATAGATTTGTTGGTTGGTTGGGTTTTATAGCATATCATATTGTACGTTATTTAACGCCAAATCCATTTTTATGTAAATAATCAGTTCTATTTAAAACAATCAGTTTAGCATGAATACACAGTTTCAATGTCAAAAACAATTCAATTTAGTTTAGCATAGCACGCAGTTTAAATGTAAGTACAATTTAATTGTGAAAAACATTTTTATTTCTAGCTATTCAGTTTAGTATAAGTACAGATTTTGTTTACACACAGTTCAATGTCAAAACAGTTCTATGTTAAACAATTCAGTTAAGTGTAAATACAGTTTCAATGTCAAAAAAAGTTCTATTTCAGATAATTCAGTTTAGCATTAGCACGCAGTTTAAATGTAAGTACAGTTTAATTGTCAAAATTATTTGTTTCAAGCTATTCAGTTTGTAATCAAACAATTCATCTTTGCATAAGTATGCCGTTAGTTCTATTTAACCCATAGATAGGACCCATATCAGGTGCAACCACACCAGCCCAAAATGGACCTGGGAACAATGGCAATAAAGGGGTACTCCGCATTCCCCAAAGCTCCAGCATTACTGAAACCTCCCCATCAGATTGTTTAGTGTTATATCTAGGACACTGTTTGGTGGGGGGGGTCTTACTCCTCTGCAGAGGTGCAGTCGGTGTATTCTACAGCCCCAGCCGACTGGGCAAAGAAATAAAAGAGTTGCCCTGACTACAGATTTATCTATACATTTATACTTTGAAATATCCATAGATGATAAAAAAAGATTGCCTCTCATAAATTTAGCACTTAATGCCCTTAAAACCCTTGAACTCTAGTCTGAATAAAAAGCAAAAAATATAAAATGTTGTAATCTTATATCTAACGGCCTGATTGTACTATTGTAAGGCTGGAGCAATACTGAAATAAGGATTTCCTGGTCGAAATTCAGTCCTCCCAGATATATGTCATCATCATCATCTTGTCGTGCCATCAGCACGGATATACCTGACCCTCTCTCGCTACCCCTCCCTGTCGTTCATCGCCTCCGGCAGGTCCCCAAGGCTACACCCCGTATCCTCAGAGAACTGCTATATGTGGGTGCGAGCTAGTCACCCAGCCTTTGCTCGGCCATGTGAAGGGGTTCATAGGAGTACATCACTGATGAGCTCGTCCCTACTTCTCCAGCAGGGTCCTGCATGTCTGGTCCGTCTAACTTTCATAGTTTTCGTGATGGGTGGTAGGTGGCCGTATAGCTGCTGCTTTCTTTAACTATTCCTGGCAAAAAATTAAGTAATTAACTCACTTAGACGGCTCTGTCAGATAGGGTTATAGAATACACCGACAGCATCTCTGCAGAGGGGTAAAACTCTCCCAGCGAGTGTCCTGGATATGACATTAAACAATCTGACGGTGAAGCTCCTGTAATACAGGAGCTTTGGGGAATATGGAGTACCCCTTCATTATCATCGCTCCCAAGTCCATTCTGACTCGCAGTGATGGCACCTGATAGGGCCCTCTATATGGGTCAAATATAACTGTCTGACAATTAAACTGTGTACTTGGACATTTAAACTGAGTGCAAATAAATGACTTATGCAAAAGAGTATTGTTTAAAATAGAACTGTTTGATCACTTATCTGCGTGGAAACAAATGTTTTATAGAATTATTAGAGATACAGCGCCATACTTGAATACAATAAACTATGTGCAAACAAATGATTAATAGTGAATAGAATTATTCGTATTTGATAGAAATAAATGAGATCATTTAACTGTGTGTAAACAAAAACTGTTTAGTGATGCTAAACTGAATTGTTTGAAATGGAACTGTTTTTACCTTTATCTTTGTGTAAACAAAATTTGAAATAGAACTGTTTTTATATTTAACTGTGTGTAAACAAAATCTGTTTAGTGATGCTAAACTGAATTGCTTGAAATTGAACTGTTACAACATTTAATTGTATGTAAACAAAAAAACTCCTCATATGCCAGACTGAATTGTTTGAAATAGAACTGTTTGATCATTTAACTGTGTGTAAACAAATGACTAATGTTTAATTGAATTGTTGGTGATACATAAAAAATACTTGAAAACGTTAAACTATGTGCAAACAAATGATTAATAGTGAATAGAATTATTCGTATTAGATAAAAATAAATGAGATCATTTAACTGTGTGTGAAAAAAAATGAGCTCAGACTTGTTTAAAAATGTTATCAACAAAACGTGTTTAGAAATCATTTATTTAATATATATGTATGAAAAGTATTTGACATTAAATAACCTACAATAGTTGATATGCCATAAAACCAAACCAAAACAAACTCTCTTAAGTCTTTTTTATTTAGTTGTAGATAAACAAATAACAGATGAAACAGATTTAAAAGAATTTTATAATTTGCTTGAAGCATTGCACAGATTATTTTATTTTATTTTATTTTATTCTATTTGTTTAGAGGGCAATTGCAATGAAAAATAGATATATCCAGTTTAAGATAAAACATCTAAATAGCACTGGGTCCCTATCACTCCTAGATCTTTGAATCCAAATATCACAACTACTGGTAAAATCTTCACGAGTTTCTATAGAAAGCCTATCACTAAAAACCTCTTCGTGCATTTCAAATCAGCACTTCCACTCAGTGCTAAAACAAACTGCATTAGAAAAGAAATTAAACGAATTCACAATAGATGCAGCGAAGAAAAAGACAAAATTACACACACTGCACACGTTGTAAACACTTTCAGAAACAATGATTATCCAACATCAATCACACGACATTTAAATAACACTAAATCACGGAAACTACATAGACCCTCTAACACCTATTTCCTGAAACTACCACATTTTAGTGAAATTATCTCCAAAGAAATACGCAGGGCTATTTACAAGAAAGAGCTAGATATGTAACTGGCCCACTCCGGACCCTCACTACGCCAATACCGAACGAAGAAAATAACAATACTGTCACAACATGCACTCCAACTAACTGCCCAATAAGAGATCCAGATATATGCCAAATAAACTTACACTATTTATCGTTTAATTTGCTTAAAATGCCATAATTTTTATATAGGAAGCACAATCAGACCCATCCACATCAGAATTAAAGAACACCTCAATACACGTGTATCCTCATTCCATAAACACTTAATTAAATGCAAAAATATGATAATTTTTCCATTAAAATAGAAGCTGGCCGCAGTCGAGGGCGACCAGAAGGCTCCCTTTTTAATAGCTACAACACCAAAGTGTAGGAAAGGGCGCTACTCCTTTCCCTGGATTGCTCCGCTTTACCCTTCATACGTACCTTATATTGCTGACTGCTAAGCAAGGAGGTATCAAGTTCCATTTTTAAAGGCTTTGGTATGACGCGACCTGTGATTGAACCCAGGTCTCCCGTACCATTGACGACACTCTACCTACTAGACCCATGAGCCGATTGGTAATCTCAGAATTAAAAAGGCTTTATTAATAGCAATGTTACACACTCACATTAACAATATGTTAGAATTAAATCCTGAATAAATCATTAATTAACGTGCACATTTTTAAATACATATCTAAATTTTTAAAAAATGAAATTGATTACGACAACTGTAATCACGTCTCCTCAGCATGGCGTTTAAACACCCCACGTGGCACCATGGTTACAACACCCAGCCTGGCGTTCCAACACCTCACGTGACACCATGTTTACAACGTCAAAAAGAAAAATTGAACATACGACACCGAGTTCATACTAAAAAAAGTTTCTGATAATGAAGTTTTTGCTTCGAAATTAATTAGACCCGAACAATTATGTTCCCATGCAATAACACTCTAAACAAATACAATACAATAAAATAAAATCTATTATTCAGTGTCTGAACCTTCTGGTTTCATAAAATTTTCCTTCAACAAACGAGATTAAAGGATTTAGATTAATCCTATTTACAAACCCCTCCGCTCGGGCAGGATATGACACAAGGTCAATTTTTAAGCGGAGTTTAACAAGTTTGAATTCAGAGTTTTCCTTCTCCTAGTCTAGTTGCCTCAACAAGGCTGAAGAACCTCGTCTGCCCTACTATTTCCTCATAGCTGGAGGGAGAATAATTGGATTCATACCTTTCCCAAGGGTATTAGTGCTATGTGAAATGCAATCAGTCCAGGATTTGAATTCGTGTCGCCGTGTCCGTTTCCAACGACGATAACCATAACACCACGGGCACCTAAAGGATTTAAATTAATGGTGAAATTGTTTTTTATCCAAGCTATGTAGGAGAAAATATAATGAAGTAACCCAATGAGGGAAAATTAATGGAATTTATGGACAAAAAATTCGGATTAATGCTTCGTTACCCCGTCTCAAGCTTTCATGACAGCCATAATTCTTTTAGTTTTTTACTTCACTAATTTTCATCATACAACGTGTGAAAGCACGTGTGATACCATATCCTCATCAGCCGCCATCCAGGGGTGATAACACAGTTTCGGTAGCTCAAGGCGGTACTGCCACCCCTGGCGCTACCAAGCAGCTTTTGCCACCGGACAGGGTATTAAGAGAATCATATATATATATATATATATATATATATATGCCAGATCCATTAAATGCAGAGACTACATTGGACGTTAATCTTCATTTTCTGAGTGCAGTTTATGATTTAAAAAAACGCGTTTACTTTCGGCGGTTGATGTTATTACGCGTTTACAGTAACCGTTTCTTACGTAATCACACGGGAAAGGTGATTCCTCGTGTATTACCTTCATGCTGAAAACTTTCTCGCTTTCGACCAAATCCAACTTGATGCATATCGCGCCGTGTTCGGAAGACGATTCGAGGCAACTTTCAAACTGCGGCCAGTGATTCCTATTTTTTGAAAGAAACGAAATGACTGAGTGTCCTATAAAACCACGACAACCAACCTCAATAGGAATCACATGGCATATCCAACCCTTTTCCACGCAGTCGGCACGCAGTGACTCGTAGCGGTTTTTCTTCCGCTCGTGTGCTTCCTCCCGGTTTTCTTCCCAAGGGACAGTCAATTCTATGAGGAGGACATTCTTCTTTGAATCGGACCATGCTACAATGTCCGGCCGCTTTTCCGTTTGAATAATGTGAACTGGAAATTGTAGAGATGTCTTGAGATCTGCTGAAACTTTCCAGTCACTAGCTCCGTTCAGTAGCTTCATGTTAGGATTTTTTTGTTTCCTCACAGGACATTCACCTTCCTTGAGAAACTGAATTATGGGTTCCTTGGCTGTTATGGATTGCTGATTTGCTGTCTCACATTGTGTTCTTAACAATTCTATTATCACTTCTAATACCTTGTTATGACGCCATGTGTACATTTGAAGTGAGTGTGAACATGCAGATAAGACGTGGCGCAAAGTACCCCGATCACTTTTACACGACAAGCACAGGTCCGAATTGGTATATCCCCATAATTTTAGGTTGGTCGCATTTGGTAAGAGATCATAAGTAGAGCGAAGAAGGAATGATATCGCCAGTGGTTCCATTGCAATTAAGGATTTCCACGATAATTTAATTGGTTCGATATCATTCCATTTTGTCCAAGCACATTGTTTGGCCTGAGTAACAGCACTGGCTTTTCTTTGCTCTTCCTCAAACATCCTGACTTCTTCGCTCACCATGTCTCTTTTTCCTTTTGGGTCCATGTTGAAGAATACCTTTTTGCTCGTGCTACCCAACCCAGCTCGATTGGTTTGAGTGACGCCTATGATGTCTTTGATTCGTAGGCTGCATTCCGCCTCCTGGGCGGTTTTAACGGCCGACCACTTCGTACCTGATTTTATTTCTGGATACGCCTTCCGAATGATCTCGTCGGCTGAGTCCTTCATCATCATGTGAAGGCGTACTTTCCCAATTTTGAATTCTTCTAATTTAAAGGAATACTCTTTGTCAAAGTGGTTCCAACATTACCAAATAACAGAGATCTTTAGAGGATCGAACCTTTTCACGGTCGATTTTTTTTTAATTTTCACCTCTAATTTCCCACTGGATTTAAATTCGGAAAGTTGGCTGGACATGTCATTGATTTCATGTGCCTTTCCTAAAAAAAATAAAAATAAAAAAAATTAAAAAAGCGGTACTTATGCATCTCTGTGACCGCGATAAAGCCGAACTTTCACGAGCGTTTCCGGGACAATAACGGAAAGAATCGGAATATGCCAGCAAAACGCCTAGCCAATCAAATTTAAACAAGCATACAATGAAATAATTCAATCAATTTGTTGACAAAGTTACGAGAACAGTATTATTCAAGCAATTTTAAACAACATGAATTTAACGCAGCTAAGCGACAAACTACAATCTGTGGAAAAGGTGATACAATTCTGCCAAGAAAAAAAACTTATTGGCAAAATTAAAAGTTGCCGGACAGGCGAGCATCCTTGCCATTTTAAAAAAATGAGAAAAAGCTAAGCCTGGAGATGTCGAAATACTAAATGCAGGCCGTAGACTGCATTGCGCGAAGGACGTTTTTCTCCCGGTTCAAACTGGCCATTGCTCTAATATTAAAATTGATATATCTGTGGTCTCACGAGATGGCTACAGTTGAAAATATAAGACGAGATTGCGGCATCAATTCTGCGCGTACCCTGACAGACTGGTCTCTATGCGTTTTGTCGGCATATTCCGATTCTTTCCGTTATCGCATCGGAAACGCTCGTGAAAGTTCGGCTTTATCGTGGTAACATAGATGTATAAGTACCAACTCATTTATATACAAGCTATATCTCATTACGGTAGGTTGGTTTGGTTTGTTTGGTTTTATGGCATATCAACCTTTGTAGGTTATTTAACGCCAAATCCATTTTTATGTAAATAATCTGTGCTATTTAAAACAAGTCAGTTTAGCATAAGTACAGTTTAATTGTCAAAAACATTCCCATTTCAAACTATTCAAGCAGTTATATGCAACAATTCAGTTAAGTGTAAATACAGTTTTAATGTTGAAAAACAGTTCTATTTCAAATAATTCAGTTTAGCATAAGTACAGTTTAATTGTCAAAAACATTTCCATTTCAAACTATTCAAGCAGTTATATGTAATAATTCAGTTAAGTGTAAATACAGTTTTAATGTCGAAAAACAGTTCTATTTCAAATAATTCAGTTAAGCATAAGCATGCATTTTAAGTGTAAGTACGGTTTAATTGTCAAAAACGTTTCTATTTCAAGCTATTCAGTTTACTCAATTCATTTTAGCATAAGTATGCTGTTAGTTCTATTTAACCCATAGATAGGGCCCTATCAGGTGCTACCACTCCGGGCCAGAGTGGACCTGGGAGCGATGGCAATGAAGGGGTACTCCACATTCCCCAAAGCTCCAACATTGCTGGAACCTCACCATCAGATTTTTAATGTCATATCCAGGACACTCGTTGGTGGGGGGTCTTACCCCTCTGCAGAGAAGCAGTCTGTGTATTCTACAGCCCCAGCCGACTGGGCAAATTACGGTAGGGATGTAGTGAATCATTCTGGGCTCTTCGCGTGGCATGATAGTGTGATGGTCGCGGGGAGGTTCAAATGATAACACGACTCGGAAATGAGTGATAAGAAATGTATTGAAGAAAATAGTACATACATAAACGATAGCTGGGAGAAACCCTGCCGCTTAACACAATCATGAATATTACCGTTCTCGGTGACGGCTCGCCGAGAGTGCGCAGAAGAGAGATTAGCCGGTATATGTCACATGAGGACGAGTCCATCTGTAGGGGAGACACCCCAATAGATAGCAAACTTGACTGGAAAACTATCAATCTATCTTAATATCCCTCCCACTGTAAAAGGGTGTCCATTATATATTCCTTACCCGCTCCCTTGGTAAGCATTATGAGAAACATGTTTCTCTACCGCCAAATATGTGCTTGTACAGTCTCTGTTGCAGCCATGTGTTGAACTGCTATAAGGGAATTCATTTCGGTTCAAAAGCTCAGAAATCAAATCTTTTTTTTTTTATTTAGGTTAATACTTCCGAACCTGGAAAATGATGAAATTGAATATTTATTTGAAATTTCTTTATTTTAGGGATTTTCAAGAGTATCTTTACTGGTTCATTTGTCTAGTGTATAGAGAGTTCGCTAATGATTCGGAAGACTGGAGTTCAATCCCAGTTCGAGTCTTACAAAGACTAAAAAAATGGTACTTGCGTAGTAGCTATTGAGAGGGGAGCTTTCGGGTCACCCTCGACTAGGGTCGATCAACTTACTTAAGGGTATCTTTAGATCTCAGCACAAACCCGAAGCTTTCTTCCGTACGCCACCACACTCAATGTCAACAAATTAGTCACCCGTAATAAATAAACTGTCAAAACAAATAAAATATAGTTTAAGTAGAAACTATGGAAGCGCACTTCGCGTAACGGTTATAGCCGTAACAAATGAAATCTGCAACAAGAGTTCAAACCCGGGACAAGGTTGTTTGCGTTTCACTTGGCGTTAATTCTTTCGGAAATTGTACGAATCGATCTCTTTTTGGAGAGGGTGGGTGCTATGAGTAAATAGTGGGACCAATTGGGTTTCATAATTTTGGTTAGGCAACCAGTCTAGGAGAAGGAAAACTCTGATTTTAAATCAGTTGAGCAGTGCTTAAAAATTGACTTTGTGTCACGTCCAGCTTTTAGTGAAAGGGTTGGGTAATTCCAATAATAGTCTTAAACTTATGTCACAACTGAGCAAACCTTTGTAAATAACTTTATCATTCTTATTGCTGTGTCGCAGGTGTTTTGCTTCCTGTAGGGTACCCTACACTAAACCGCCTTAGTCATATTTTGGCCTTGTTGAAGCTGAATAAATTACGTATTGATTCGTTCTAAGATTTCTGCTTTGAGGCCATCTATATGCTTTTTTTTGTTTGTTTTTTCTAAGTTTTTATTTATTTTCATGAAACTAAATCTTCTCTAAAAACATTTTGTTTATTTTGAAGCTCGCAGCAGAGATAAACAAGAAGCTGAAACAAAAACCCGCCAGGTGATCATTTAATCAAGATGGAAGATTATTTCCCGAGATGCACGCGTCCTCCTTGCATGATGGCAATGCATGTAAGGGAATATTGCCCGCAGTGTTTTCGCGTCCGTCCCACAAGCGAACATTTCAGCTTTCGAGTATTTTTGTGTGCATACTGCGGTTTTTGCTGCCCGACTGAATATATCAAAGTGGCCCTTATATGTAGCACCTGCCTACCTGTGTGCCGTTTCTTTCCTGTTGTACTTAACCATCTGTCTACAACCAGATACCAAGATGGTTGTTCCTGTGATCACTGTGGATTGCCAGTGGGCCATGATGAAGGACTTCACATCAGATGATCAGGATGGTTATTGTTGATTTTCAAAAATAAAGCAATTATTTATGTGTCATATCAATACATATGATGTAACAAATACAACCAATAAAACGCAATTATGCAAGTTACATAAATACGCATGATGTAACAGATACAACCGTTATAACGCAATTATACACGTTACATAAATACATTTTATGAAACAAATGCAACCGATGTAACGTTATCATACATGTTACACGAACGCAAATGATATAATAAATGCAATCGATGTAACGCTATGATACAGGTTACATGAATGAATAGGATTTATTAAATATAACCGATATAGCGCTATTATACACGCTACATAAATACATATGATGTCACAAATGCCACCGATATAACGGCATAATACACGTTACATGAACGCATATGATGTAATCAATTCAATACTATTATACACGTTACATAAATGATGTAACAAATGCAACAAATATAACAATATTGTCCACATCACATAATACATGTTACATGAATGCATATGACGTAACAAATGCCACTGATATAAGGCTTTGGTACACGTTACATAAATACATATGATGTAACAATTACAACCGATATAAAGTTATTATACACGACACAAAACTATACATGATGTAACAAATGCAACCGATATAACAATACTATACACGTTACATTCATTCTTCTGAGGTAACAAATGTAACTGATATAAAAGTATTATGTACTTTATATCCATGCACGTGGGATAACGAATGAATAAGATATAAATCTATAATCCATAATAATATTTTTGAAGGTGCCCGTGGTGTAACGGTTATCGTCGTTGGGAAATGGATACGGCGACACGAGTTCAAATCCTGGACGAGACTGATTGCATTTCACATAGCACTAATACACTTGGGAAAGGTATGAATCCAATTATTCCCCCTCCAGCTATGGGTAAATAGTAGGGCAGACTAGGTTCTTCAGCCTTGGTGAGGCAACTAGTCTAGGAGAAGGAAAACTCTGAATTCAAACCTGTTAAAATCCGCTTAAAAAATTGACCTTGTGTCATGTCCTGACGGAGCGGAGGGGTTGGTAAATATGATAAATCTATAATACACATTAAATCAATACATATAATGTAATGAATGTAACTGATATAACGCTTTTATGCACATTACATTCAGATTACATACATACTTATGAAGTAACAAATGCAAGCGAAATAATGCTATTATACTGAATATATCCATACATTTGTGGTAAAAAGGAACCAGATATTTATTTATTATATACGATACATCCATAAACCTGAGGTAACGAATTATTTTTATACACATGGTGCTACGAAAGCATGCGATATAAAGCTATTATTTAGGTTACCTTCATGCATATGAGGTAAGAATGCAAACTATAAAATAATATTATACGTTACATAAATATATATGACGTAACAAATGCAAACGATACAGCCCTATTATTAACGTTACATAAATTCACATGATATAACAAATGTAATCAATATAATACTAATATTTACGTTAAATTCATACTTATGAGGTAACGAATACAAACGATGTAACGTATATATATAATATATACACGTTATATCAATACATTCTTTTTCGATCACCAGAATTATCAGTAAGCAATTAGACATTAAACTAGGTCCATTCACCAAAGAAGAACTCGACTCGGTTCTTAGAAAAATTAAAAATTGGAAAGTTGCAGGGCTTGACGAGATCCCCTCAGAAGTATGAAAGACCAGACAATTCGACGACATACAGCTCCGACACTGCAACGCAGTCTATAATCAAAATACGATAGACAGATGGATGAAGGGATGCATCCTTCCTTTCCCTAAAAAGAGTGACCTCGGATTAGCCAAGAACTACCGAGTTATAACACTTACATCCATAGCAGTCAAAATTTACAATGCCCTACTACGAAACCGCATTGAACCCAAAATAGACAACATCCAGAGGAAAAACCAAAATGGCTTCCGAAGAAAAAGATCCACGACCTCACAAATATTAACCATCCGTAGAATCCTTGAAGGCGTACGGGCAAAAAAAACCTACAGGCAACATTACTATTTGTCGACTTTACCAAGGCCTTCGATTCCATACACAGAGGGAAGATGGAACAAATCCTACTAGCATACGGCCTACCAAAAGAAACCGTAGCAGCAATAATAATTCTCTATAGAAACACCAAAGTGAAAGTACGTTCACCGGATAGAGACACAGACAACTCGACATGGTAGCAGGAGTACTACAAGGCGACACGCTAGTCCCATACCTCTTTATCATCTGTCTAGACTACATGCTTAGAACTTTGATCGACAAAATCAGAGAAAATGGCTTAGAGCTGACAAAGAAAAGCAGCAGTAGGTACCCCGCAAAAACAATTATCGACGCCGACTACGCCGATGACATAGCGTTACTGGCGAATACACCCAACCAAGCCGAAACACTACTGCATAGTTTAGAACGAACCGCCGCAGGCATTGGCCTCCACGTCAATGCACACAAAACTGAATATATGTGTTATAACAAAACAGGCGTCATTTCCACACTAGACGGAACCTCTCTGAAACTGGTAGTCAAGTTCACCTACCTAGTAAGCAGTGTCTCATCAACCGAAAAAGACATCGACTCGCAGCTAACGAAAGCATGGACAGCTATCGATAGGCTCTCGATCATATGGAAATCAGACCTGACCGATAAAATGAAACGCAGTTTCTTCCAGACAGTGGTCGTATCGATACTGCTGTATGGATGCACTACTTGGACGCTAACTAAACGGCTGAAGAAGAAGGTAGACGGCAATTACACAAGAATACTGCGAGCAATATTGAACAAGACCTGGAGGCAACACCCCACAAGGCACTAACTATACGGCCACCTACCTTCCATCACAAAAACTATCCAAGTTAGACGAACCAGACACACAGGACACTGCTGGAGAAGCTAGGATGAACTCATCAGTGATGTACTCCTATGGACCCCCACATATGGCCAAGCAAAAGCAGGACGACCAGCTCGAACATACATACAGCAGCTATGTAGCCCTGAAAACCTACCAGAAGCGATGAACGATAGGGAGAAGTGGCGAGAGAGGGTCAGGGATATCCATGCTGGCGGCACGACATGATGATGATGATATCAATAATTAAATGTAATGAATGAACTTAATATAAAGCTACTTTACTCTTTACCTCCATATATATGAGGTATCAAATGAACCCGATATCATCATCATCATCATCATGTCGCGCCGCCAGTGCGGATATCCTTGACCCTCTCTCGCCATTTTTCCCTATCATTCATCGCCTCCGGCAGGTCTTCAGGGTTACATCCTGTGTCCTCACATAGTTGCTGTATGTATGTTCGTGCTGGTCGTCCCGCTCTTGCACATCCATATGTGGGGGTCCACAGGAGTACATCGCTTATGAGCTCGTCCTTGCTTCTCCAGCAGTGTCCTGCGTGTCTGGTTCGTCGAACTTGTATAGTTTTCGTGATGGGGGGCAAGTGTCCGTATAGTTGGAGTCTCGTGGGGTGTTGTCGCCAGGACTTGTTTAATACTGCTCTCAACATTCTTGTGTAATTTCCGTCCAGCCTCCTCTCCAGCCGCTTCGTAAGCGTCCATGTGGTGCATCCATATAGCAGTATCGACACAACCGCTGCCTGGAAGAAACTGCGTTTCATTTTATCAGTTAGGTCCAACTTCCATATGATCGAGAGCCTATCGATAGCTGTCCATGCCTTCGTCAGTCGTGTGTCGATGTCTTTTTCGGTTGATGAGACGCTACTTCCTAGGTAGGTGAATTTGTCGACTAGTTTCAGAGAGGCTCCGTCTAGTGTGACAATGTTGCCCGTTTGGTTGTAACACATATATTCAGTTTCGTTTGCATTGACATGGAGGCCAATGCCAGCTGAGGCTCGTTCCAGACTATGCAGTAGTGTCTCTGCTTGATTAGGCGTATTCGCTAGTATCGCCAAGTCATCAGCGTAGTCGGCGTCCGTGATTGTTTTTGCGGGGTACCTTTTGCTTCTTCTCTTAGTCAGCTGAAAGCCATTTTCTCTGATTTTGTCGATCGAAGTCCTAAGCACATAGTCTAGACAGATGATAAAGAGGTACGGGGCTAGTGTGTCTCCTTGTAGTACTCCTGCAACAATGTCGAAGTATTCCGTGTCTCCATCTGGTGAACGTACTTTCACTTTGGTGTTTCTGTAGAGAATCATTATCGCTGCTACCGTTTCTTTCGGTAGGCCGTATGCTAGTAGGATTTGCTCTATCTTCCCTCTGTGTATGGAATCGAAGGCCTTGGTAAAGTCGACAAATAGTAATGTCGCCTGTAAGTTTTTTGCCCGAACGCCTTCCAGGATTGGTATTATACTCGTTACATCCATACACTGTGGTAACGAATGCACCTAGTATAAAGCTTATGCATTCGTTACATCCATACACATTAGATAACTACTTGTCTAAATTTCTGAGACGAAGCTTGATGATTTTTATCATTAAGGGTTTTCGGACTATAATCTTCATCTTTATTGTTATTTCCACAACGTTTAGGCCTTCTTCAGGTGTTTGTCGAACTCGGGAAACTTCATGGAACTTCGAGTTATGTCCTTTATTGAATCCACGGGGGTCGCCTGTTCTGATTCCGTTAGCCATAATCAGGTACAAGTGTTAAGTATTCCTGTATTGTTACTCGCCTGCAGTCAGGATTGAAACTGCAACCTCCTGATGATTGTCTCCTTATAAGCTTAGGGAACAAACGCCTATAACCGTTACGCTATGTGTCCGGGAACACGTTACATGAATACATATGATGTAATGAATGTAGCCGATATAAAGCTATTATCCGGTTTACGTCCATAACCATGATGTAACGCGTGTAACAAATAGAAAACAATTAAGATCGTTACATACAAACATCTGAGCTAATTAATATAACTGATTGCGCAGGTCTACTGAGCCTACGGAAAAGTCCGCAGTCCAACAAAGAAGAAAATTACTTCACTTTTTCTTATTTTTATCACATTTTTCGGAGGTGGAATGATTAAGAGGTATTTATCGTGCTTCCTATCAGGCAGGATTTGACACAAGGTCTTTTTTATACTGGGGGTTTAGAGGAGGGAAAGGTCGTGTACGTGCCGAAACTCGTGCCCTGCTGGACTACGCTGGTCATTGGCTCAATGGTTGCAATGCGAGCCAGGTGACCCTAGTGAACATAGACTCACAAGGTGCAATATGAGTCTGACTCGTATGCCTGCTCATAGGTTGAACCAGACCCGAAGGTCAAGTGCTATGTCTTGCTTGTCATCGATCCTTTGTCCACCCAAAGCCAGCCCAACCGGAGCCGAGGACCAAAAGGCCGAGAAGCAATTAAAATCTGAGAAGCAATGTACCACTTATAATGAATATATCGATTGTATATACCATGTTTTGAGGTCATTCTTTGTACTCTTCTACATTTCATATATATATATATATATATATATATATATATATATATATTGAGAAAGAGAGAGACAGAGAGATATGTGTGTATATTTAAAAGAGAGAGAATTTAAAGTGTTTAACTAAAGTTGATTAAAACTCATAAAATAGTTTTAAAAAATGAATCGCAGTCAACAATTACAAGTTATGTACTAAATAAAAAAAATATAATTATAGGGAAAACAGACTGCAAAAAGAGAAAAGAATTGGTGTAAGGGTTATTAGCACAGAAAATGGAATCGACATGCCGGGTTGAAATTCCGACCGATCCTATTTACAGTCAATTCGTGATAAATCAATTATGTTTTAAGAGAAAAGTATTCTTGATAAACAATTACTTCAGTCAAAAACGTGTTAAAATTTGGTACATAGGAAAGATATCGGTTTCTTTGATTTTTTTTCATGAACGTCCATTTATCGATGCAGGACAATGAAAATATTGTTTCTTTCAAAAATATCAAGTCATCGATATACGACAATAAAAATAGTGTTTATTTCAAGAATATGCAGTTATCAATATACGACAATGAAAATATTGTTTCTTTCAATAATATCAAGTCATCGATATACGACAATAAAAATAGTGTTTCTTTCAATAATATGCAGTTATCGATATACGACAATGAAAATAGTGTTTCTTTCAAGAATATGCAGTTATCAATGCATGACAATGAAAAAATTACCGGTGGAAAGTCTGATATTTTAACTGCTTTATTTAGTTATCGATTCAATATCTAATCCTATTAATTTTATTATTAGTTTTGTTTAGTTTCATTTTTAATGACATATCAACCTTCGTGTGAATTTTATGAATACTTAGCGAACAATAAAAGTTATAAAGACACCTATAGCTACTAGTTATGTACTTAGTAATTCAGGTAAATTACAAATAGATATACTGACAATGTATCTCCTTGCAGGTCTCCAGTGACAAAATGTCACAGAAGTCGGTTTCCCATCAGGTGAATGAACCGTTGCTTTCGTATTTTTAGAGAATCGATATTACGATAACTATTTCTTTGAGGAAAACATCTTCTTGAAGCATTTACTCCATTCCTTCTTCCACGTATGGAAGCAAATTGGAGAAATATACGAACAATAGTGTTGCTTCGAGATCTTTTGCATGTACATCGACGATACGATGAATAGTCAGAATCTGAGAAATTGTAGATCGCTTTCTCCAAAAATCTTTCTTATGTTTCCTAAAAATGTTCTCTACGAATGTAACCAATAAGTAAAGTTGTCTCCCTTTAGTCGAGGGTATCCCGAAGGCTCCCTTTTCGATAGCTACTACACCAATGTGTAGGGGAGGGCGCTACTCCTTTCCCTGGATTACTCCACTTTTCCCTTGATCCTCACAAGGCTGAGTGTTAAGCAAGGTACTATCAAGTACCATTTTTTAAGTCTTTGATATGACTCGACTTAGGATTGAACCCAGGTCTCCCGGACCATTGGCAAACACTCTAACCCTTATGCCAATGCCCGAATAATACTCCTTAATAAACAATTAGAGCTTCAAGTATCTATTCTAAATACAAATAATGTATATTTATATGGTACCAAGTATCTTTATTGAATAAAAACAACTTTAGATAGATCTATTTCACCCATCGATGGTACCCTAATAGTTACTACCACTCCAGAAAGAGTGGACATGGAAGTCATGGCAATGAAGGGGTACTCCATACTACCCATATCTCCAGAAACTGGACCCTCACTATTAGGTTCCATTTTGTGTAATACTCAGGACACCCTCTTTTTGGCGGGGTATCTTTGCTTATTTTAAGTTCCATTTACGGAGTGACCCTAGAAGAGAGTTAGGTATGAACTTAAATGTGTGCCGACTGACTGCTGTTCGGATTTTCGAAAGCTAAATTATATAAACTAACACCATTGGATTTCGTGTTGATAACTCTTCCGTATTTCAAGTGAAACGTGGGAAGCTTCTAGCTGTAAAATCAATAGATTGAACATCGATTTGTAAATCAATGAAAAATAAAAGAATGAAAGGAAGGATGGAACGAAGAAAGGAAGAAAGATGTGTATGAAATGTAACAAACACTGCCAAACGTTGGCTAGTGTTTTATCACCTGCTCCAATCTTACAGGATCGCGACGAAAAAAAAAATGTAAATTTTTCCTCTCTTTACTTAAATATATTTCATTGAATATGGAATAGGTTATTTCTACTTTGAATCACACCAAATAGAAATGTGTGAAAAAAAATAAGATTCAAAAACTTGCCTTCATTATTTCTGCAGTTGTTGTTGTTTTGTTTTTTTTTTTGTTGTTTTTTTTTTCATTTTAATTGTTGCTTACCTTTTCAAAATTTATTTTAAACAAGTTTAAGAATTCATCGACACTTTGATTTTTTTTTTCGGTGCATTCAATATGGAATATTTCAAAGTGCGATTTTAGGTACGACTTCTAAATAATCTGCTAACAAGACGAATTTCTAAATTAAATTTCCGTAGTGTCATAGCTAAAGAGCTATACTACAGACTGAGAGTTAGTGAGTTCGAATTCCAGTCGTACTGTTATGTTCACTTTCAAACTCATACATTCGGGGAAACGTATGAATCTCCTTATTTCCCCACCACCAACCCAGCTATGGGCTACATACGATCACTGCTGTTCTTCTACAACAACGACTTTTCATTAAATAACCCACGAAGGTTGATATGTAATTGAACAAAGTTTCTAGACGAAACTTAATTAAACTTCGCCTCTAATTACTATTTAGCATATTTACCAACCCCTCCGCTCGGGCAGGATATGACACAAGGTCAATTTTTTAAGCGGAGTTTAACAGGTTTCAATTCAAAGTTTTCCTTCTCCTAGACTAGTTGCCTCACCAAGGCTGAAGAACCTAGTCTGTTCTACTATTTACCCATAGCTGGAAGGAGAATAATTGGATTCATACCTTTCCCAAGGGTATTAGTGCTATGTGAAATGCAATCAGTCTCGTCCAGGATTTGAACTCGTGTCATCGTGTCTATTTCCTACGACGATAACCATTACACCACGGGCACCTCCCAACTATTTAGCAATAAATTTATTAATTGTGCATAGTTAAAAAAACTGGCGAGTTGCTTTGGCGTGCATCACAGTGACTTTCTGAGGTGATTGGTTTCTTTTTTTAATGGCATATAAATCTTCGTAGGTTATTTAATGCCTAAGAAATTCTTGGGAAAGAACAGTAGTGGTACTTGTTAACTAATTGCTGGAAAGATAAAAGAATTCATACCTTTCTCAATGGTATTAGTCCAAAATGAATGTAATAGCACGACTAGAGTTTGAACTCACTCACTACGATATCACTGTCCAGCACGTTAGCCACCGTGTCATGGGTATTACTCTTAACTAAGGTAAAATATGCTGCTGAATATAAAAGATGCGCTCTGAAGTAATCCCTTCTATTTATTTTTGTATAACCTGTTCATCATTATCATCATCATATATATATATCTCGTTTTTAGTTAAATTTCCGGTGTTCCCAACTTCAAAAGGACCGGACGAAAAGGGTCCTTCGTTGTTTTACTGTTTTACTTAAGTTCCCCGACTACAATTTCCAGAGGTGTCTCTGCTTAATATATATATATATATAGTGTAATCGGAGGGAATCTCAAACCTAGTTAAGTGGTCATTATACATTTATTTCGGCAGAGAATATTACTATACTCTCTGTCTCGTCAAATGATTTTTTACATGCTTTTCTCGAAGTTGCAGAACAGCAAATGTGGAGTTACAGTTCGTATTTAACAAATAAAAAATTCTAAAAACTAAAAAATTATTTAAATTCACAGGCGAGGACAGAGGGGTTCAAAATACTAGGTGTTAGAAGCATAAAAATAACAGGAATGGGTTTTCTCTGTAGGTCAACCCAAACTAATTTACGCACTTGTCGGTGGTTTCGTAGCAGGTGCGATTTTCTAAACAATCTACAATCGTAGAACGAATGACTATCCCCATATTTATTTTACATTTACTTCTAACACATCTGCTAATTATCTCAGCTGTTGTAATCCTAGATATTCCTCTTAATTTAATTAGGAATATATATATATATATACGCATATATATATATATATATATATATATATATATGTATGTATATGTATATATTTGATTAAATAATAAAGACATATTTTGTCTATTTAATTCATCAAGACCCTTTCAAGTTTCTTGCTAAGTGTCTTGTTTTCAGGTTGGAATTGGTGGATGAATTTACCTTAATTGTCCCGAGCGCAGAATTGTAACCCGTCTTGAAAGAGTTGTAGGGGTAAGACCAACGTACGTCCTATTTTCTTTGGAGACACAGTCTTCAAAGGGACATTTGAACATATATATCATGTTTTTTTTTATCAAGAAGTTCAGTGGAGGGGAAAGAATTTTTGAAAATAATTATGTTGGAAGATTTAAATTTGTTGTTGTAAATGATTTGTTCTCGTAGTTTATTAATTTCGTATGCTATTATGGAAGTGTTTTCAAGCTGGCTTATGATGCACCTTAATAACTCTAGCTCCCATAGCCTTACATGTTAAAACCCATATTGCAGTCTGGACAATTTCGGTAAATTCATCCACTAATTCCAACCTGAAACCAAGACTCTTATCAGGAAACTTAAAAGAATCTTAATAAAATCATATAGACAAAATGTGTCGTTATTATTTAATCAAACATGCTTAAATATATGTATATATGTGTTTATATATATATATATATATATCATCCTCATCATGTCGTGCCGCCAGCATGGATATCCCTGACCCTCTCTCGCCACTTCTCCCACTTATATCATCATCATCATCCTCATGTCGTGCTGGTAGCACGGATATCCCTGACCCTCTCTAGCCACTTTTCCCTATCGTTCATCGCCTCTGGCAGGTCTTCAGGGCTACATCCCGTATCCTCACATAGTTGCTGTATGTATGTTCGAGCTGGTCGTCCTGATTTTTCTTGGTCATATGCGGTGGTCCATAGGAGTACATCACTTATGAGCTCGCCCTTGCTTCTCCAGCAGTGTCCTGCATGTCTGGTTCGTCTAACTTGGATAGTTTTCTTGATGGGAGGCAAGTGGCCGTATAGTTGGTATCTTGTCGGGTGTTGCCGCCAGGACTTGTTCAATATTGCTCGCAGTATTCTTGTGTAATTGCCGTCTAGCTTCTTCTCCAGCCGTTTTGTTAGCATCCAAGTAGTGCATCCATACAGCAGTATCGATACGACCTCTCCCTGGAAGAAACTGCGTTACATTTTATGGGTCAGGTCTGATTTCCATATGATCGAAAACCTATCGATAGCTGTCCATACCTTCGTTAGCCGTGTGTCGATGTCCTTTTCTGTTGATGAGACACTGCTTCCTAAGTAGGTGAGCTTGTCTACTAGTTTCAGCGAGGTTCCGTCAAGCGTGGAAATGTGGCCTGTTTGATTAAAGCACATGTATTCAGTTTTGTGGGCATTGACATGGAAAACAAACAAGTCCATTTTGCATGTGTACTCAGTTTAATTGTCAACCACCTTTATATTTCAAGCTATTCAATTTATTCAGAAAGTTTTAATTCAGCTAATTTAGTTCAGTATAAGTACAGATTTTGTTTACACACAGTTAAATGTCAGAACAGTTCCATATTAAACAATTCAATTTAGTGTAAGTACAGTTTCAAATATCAAAAACAGTTCCATTTAAATAATTCAGTTTAGCATAAGCACGCAGTTTACATTTAAGTACACAGTTTAATTGTCAAAAGCATTTCTTTTTCAAGCAGTTCAGTTTAATAAACAGTTCTTATTCAAGCAATTCAGTTTCGCATATTTATGCAGTTAGTTCTATTTAACTAATAGATAGGGCCCAAATTGGTGCAACCATTCCGGACCAGAGTGGACCTGGGAGCAATGGCAATGAAAGGATGCTCTGCATTCTCCGAAGATCCAGTAACACTAGAACCTCACCTTCAGATTGTCTAGTGTCATATCCAGGATACATATTGGGAGGGGGTCTTACCCCTCTGCAGAAGTGCAGTCGGTGTTTCTACAGCCCTAGCTGATTGGGCAAGTTATTTTATGGGTAGATGTTAGGAAATCGTGTTCCTTGTACGTTCATATTGGCATTTTATGTCTAGTTGTTTCCTAAGAGTTTTCTTGCGAACAGTTATATGGTATCAAGTATTCCTTTCTAATACAAATAATTTGCATACAGCTGTATGGTTTTAAGTAATGATATCTACAACTAATAATTGAATTATTTCTATTTTATAATTGTCAATTTTTTACTTAGAGTTATATGGTTTCAAATAATAAATAATATTCCCTAGTAAACAATTATAGTTTTAAGTATATATTCTTAATATAGACGAATTATGATTATTTGGTACAAAGTGTTCCAAACCAATAATAAAACTTGCCCTGTCAGCTGATACTGTAGAATACACCGACAGCCCATCTGCAAAGAGGTAACACCCTCATCCAACGAGTGTCCTAGATATGACACTAAGTAATCTGTTGAAGAGGTTCCAGTAATGCTGGTGCTTTAGGAAACGCAGAGTACCATTTCATTGTCATCGCTACCAGGTACACTCCAACGCAGAGTGGTAGTACTTGATAGGGCCCTATCTATGTGTCAAATAGAAATTTTTACATTTAAACTAAGTGCAAACAAATGACCCATGGCAAATTGAATTGTTTGAAAAAGAACTGTTGGATCATTTAACTGTGTGTAAACAAATGACTGATGTCTAATTGAATTGTTCATAATACATACCAATATTTGGAACTATTTAACTTTGTTAACTTATGCTAAAAGGATTTGTTTAAAATAGAACATTTTGCTCATTGAACTATGTATAAACAAATGAGTGTTGTTTAATTGAATTGTTAGCGAACCTGGAGCTTTTTAACGTTGTTCACAAATCATATATGTTTGATATATATAAATAAACAGGATTTAGCATTAAATAACCTACAATGGTTAATACGCCATTAAACCAACCCAACCAAATCTTATATATTTAATATATATGTATAAAGAGGATTTGGCATAATATATCCTACAATGGTTAATATGCCATAAAACCCAACTAAACCAAATCTTATATATTTAGTATATATGTATAAAGAGGATTTGGCATTAAATAACCTACAATACTATAAGAATTGAACTGAATAGACAGATCCATCTAAAATTCCAGACGTCAGCCTCCATGAGACCAAAGAGAATTAGAATTTAGGTTTAAATTTCAATTATCTTGTCGGTTCAGTCTGGCTGACTCTAAAGCTGCTCCTGGATATCAAATCTTTGATTAGCGTTGTTTTACAATGTTAAACAAAGAAAGTGTTGGATTGTCACTGAACACTGCTATGTCGGGATGGGAATCGTTTAATGGATGAGAGGAAACACAAACTGAAACTCGCTTCAAATGAAGAACCTTCTCTTTTTTATTCCGTTTGAGGCCGTAGAAATATGTGGCATTAGCCGGGACAGATTCGTGACCCTTTCTTTGTTTCAGCTCTTCTCGGATCTTTTAATGGTTCTTTTTCTCTCGGACCGCACTACGGATTATCTTGCTCGTGTTCTTAGCCTCAAAAGTGGCCGAACTGAAAAACCCAGTTTCTTTTCTTTGGTGGTGGGAAGCGAGAGTCTAGGATACTGAATCCAGCCAACGTGGATGGTATTCTTGACTAGCTTTCGCGACCATTTAGATGGCTGACGAAGTCAGATGTTTTCGATAACTTTTCCTGAATTACAGTTTTCATGACAGGCTACTAGAATAAAGTACGTCTTATTATATTTAGACAATAGGACCAAACTTTGAACTTTAGTTAACTCATCTCTCTTCCAGACGTTGGTTTTTAAAAATAATTAATCCATTAGCACCTTGCCACAACTCTCTTAATAAGGCCAAAATATAATGATTGATTTTAACGGCATGTCAACTCCACTAGGGTTATTTTGTGTCTAGAGGTTAGGAAATCGTATTCATTGTTGGTTCATATTTATATTTTATGTCTAATTGTTTCCTAAGAGTTTTCTTGCTCACAGTTATATGATATCAAGTATTCTTATCAAATACAAATAATTTGTATACAGCGGTAGGGTTTCAAGTATTTCTATCAACAAATATTGAATTATTTCTATTTTTATAATCTTCAAATTTTGGCTCAGTTACATGGTTTTAAATAACTAATAATATTCCTTAGTAAGCAATTATAGTTTTAAATATCTATTCTTAATATAGATGATTTGTGATTATATGATTTTGTTAACTTGTCTCTCTTCTAGCCATCGACTTTTTTTAATCATATTTACCCAACCCCTCCGCTCGGGCAGGATATGACACGAGGTCATTTCTTTAGCGGAGTTTAACAGGTTTCAATTCAGAGTTTTCCTTCTCCTAAACTAGTTGCCTCACCAAGGCTGAAGAACCAGTCTGTCCTACTATTTACCCATAGCTGGAGGGAGAATAATTGGATTCATACCTTTCCCAAGGGTATTAGTGCTATGTGAAATGCAATCAGTCTCGTCCAGGATTTGAACTCGTGTCACCGTGTCCATTTCCTACGACGATAACCATTACACCACGGGCACCTCCTTTTTTAATAATCTATCTGTTAGTACCCTGCGACAACTAATTTACAATGTAACTAATGGTAACGGATGGTATTCTTGAACAGCTTTCGCGACCATTTCGAAGGCAGACGGGGTCTGATAATTTCAACAACTTTTCCTGAATTACTGTTTTCATGACAGGCCGCCAAAATAAAACATGTCTTATATTTAGCCAACAAGACAAAACGTAGAACTTTTTTCGACTCACCTATCTTCAAGACATCGACTTTCTTATAATCTATCTATTTGCACCCTGCGACTATTTGTTTATAATGAAATGAAAAGAGAAAATGAAAAGAGGAGAAAGAATATGCTTTTCGATTATAAAACAATTAATATTGGTTTCTGGTTTCTGATTTATTAATCCTACCACAAAAGACTTCATGCAACCTTTAAGATTATGTTTGATTTAAAACTCTTAGCGTTACATAATTTTATGAGATATGATACATCAAACTTGACAAAACACCTGTATACCCATCATGAGTTCCCTGAACTCCTGAATGTGAATAAAATGTCACTGAAATCAATCGAGTGATTCCAATATTCTTACGATTAAAACAATTTATCTATACTACTTTGCTAAAATTGTATCCGTGGTGTGTGTGTGTGTGTGTGTGTGTGTGTGTGTGTGTGTGTGTGTGTGTGTGTGAACCACTCTCGAACAAAAAGAGCCTGAGATCTGAATTAACTAATTTTTGTATTGGGTATCTTATGTGAATGTCCTATTATTTATGCCCACACAGTAAATGTATATATACTGGGTATCTAAATATACATGGGACCCATGTGACTGCTAATAGTAAGTAAGTAAAGTCAGCGACCGTGGTCGACGGTAACCCGAAGGCCCCCTTTTCGATAGCTACTACACCAAGGTGTAGGGGAGGGCGCTACTCCTTTCCCTGGATTGTTCCACTTTACCTTGATCCTTACCTTATAATGCTGAATGTTAACCAAGGTAGCATCAAGTACCATTTTTTGAGTCTTTGCTAAGACTCGACAAGTCTACATATAATAATGTTGTATTCTTTTTTTTATTTCAGATTTTAAAATAATATACTATAACAACTATTTCTCCTTGGACAAGAGAGGAAAAATATTTTGTGTCACTACTTATTTGGTTTGGTTTGGTTTGGTTTCTTTGTTTAATGGCATATCAACCTTTGTAGGTTATTTAATGCCAAAGCCATTCTCCTAGAAGAACAGTAGTGGTACTATTTAACCCATAGCTGGGAGGATAAGGGGGTTCATACTTTTCCCAAGGGTATTTGTCCGAAAGTGAACGTAATAGCGTGACTGGAGTACGAACTCACTTACTACGATTCCGCAGTCCATCGCATTAACCATTGCACCACGAGGACGCCCCACTACTTATTTGGAGATAAAATAATTCAAAACTGTCTCTAATCTAATGCAACCCGATAATATGATAATGATTTATTACTGAGACAAGAAACTAAAAAAAATTGCATGTCCTGGAAGTTGAGATAATAACAATTAAAAAAAATTAATTTGATGTCTCTAGTTCAAAGGATGCATTTTTACATGACGTATTCTAAATGAGCGCCATTGTGCTTGTCTCAGTAATAAATCATTATCATATTATTGGGTTGCATCTATTTTGAGACACCCTATATATATATATATATATATATACCTCTCCGCACAAGAAGGATGCGGCATAAGGTCAACCTTAAAGTGGTGTTTTCCTTCTCTTAGACCGGTTGCCATAATTAAGTTAAAGAGCCTGGCTGCCCTGCTACTTACCCATTGTTGGAGAGAGACCAACTGAATTCATACTAAGGGTATTAGCAGTCTCCTCCAGGATTTGAACTCGTGTCACCGTGTCCATTTCTTACGACGGTATCCATTGCACCACAAGCGCCTCTAATAATTTAAGTATCTTTTTTCACATGTAGTAGGGTGAGTCAAAAGTTTTGCAATATTTTGTTAGTATTAGGCAGCCTCGAATGCTTTTGCCGTGGTGAAGAGGCACACTAGATTGTCAGATACCGTGCTCGCCTGATACTCTCTGAGTGCTACTCACTGGATTTGCGTCAATGGCTTGGAACACGGCCTCAGAATCCTCGCTTTTAGGCTTACTTGACCATGCCTGATCGTCGAGGTTCTTGAAACCCGAGTGAAATGTTTTCAATCATTTTCACATTTCGCACAACAAATGTTTTTGGCTGCTTCTGTCCAGTTTAAACTCATAATGCATAAGTTACCAAATGAAACAACATTTATCGGAGCGACTTTCAAATCATACATGGAGTTAAGCAATGCACAAGGTGTTGGCGCACTAACTACCGCAACACTACCAGGTACAACAGGTATCCTCTCCGGCTTGAACAGCAACGCGTACCAAAATATTACGAAACGTTTAACTCACCCAATTATTTAGATCTACTGCTTAAAAATTTTTTACTTAATTTGTGAATTTTCTCTTTAAAAAATGTAAGTAAAGTCGGTGACTTTAGTCGAAGGTGACCCGAAGGCTCCCTTTTCAATAGCTACTACACCGAGGTGTAGGGATGGGCGCTACTCCATTCCCTGGATTGCTCCATTTTATTCTTGATCCGTACTTTAAAATGCTGAGTGTTAAGTAACGCAGTATCAAGTATCCTTTTTTGGGTCTTTGGTATGACTCGACCTGGTATTGAACCCTGGCCTCCCAGACCATTGGCGAACACTCTACTCATTAACTTTAAAAGTGAGATCGAGTTGGGTAACCATAAACTGGTGAGTTTTGTTCACAACACTGTCTTCGTGTCCAAGTCTTATATCACTTGATGCTAAAATGAATGCTTTTCAACAATGAAAGCGCAGACACAGAAATGAGAAGAACGAGGAAGAGGAAAAATGCTTCTATTTAACCTGAATATTTTCATTGGTATTTTATTTGTCTTAGGAAATGGATATGGAGATAGGACTAAGCAATCGTTCAAAATTAAATTATTACCAAAATCTTAAAATTCAGCAAAAGGACAAATCTTCTTTTAAAACTGTAAAGAAATCGCAGTCAATAAAAATTGAGACTATATAGTTTCAATAGATTAAATATTTAATGGAAAAAATTCCATTTTTCTTGAAAGTTTTCTTGATCGTTAATTCGTGTGGCATACTAAATTTAGCAAGTAAAATTGGCGACCTTAGACGAGGAAGACCCGAAGGCTCCCTTATCAATAGCTACTACACCGATGTGTAGGGGAGGGTGCTACTCCTTTCTCTGTATTCCTCCACTTTACCCTTGATACGTACCTTATAATGTGGAATTTTAAGCAAGGACACATACCATTTTTTTTTATTCTTTGGTATAACTCGACCTTAGATTGAACCCCAATCTCCCTGACCCTTGACGAACACTCTATTCATTAGGCCACGCACTGTGTTAATAGGAAGTTGCTGTATTATATAAAAATAACAACATTGGTGGAATTTTGAAATTGACTGTGTATTTAGATTTACTTATCGCTGAGATACTGAATAAAGCATAGAACAGATTTCTACATGGAAAATAAGTTAAAAAAAGAAATTAACTTTGAAAAGAGACCACTACATATCTTGGATATGGCACAAAACTGCATCTGATGTTGAGGCTCCATTCCCGTAAAAATGGGGAATATGGGGTACCCCTTCATCTCCATTACTCCCAGGTCTACTCCGACCCGGATTGGTTGTACTAGTTAAGGTCCTATCTATCAGTCAAATACAATTGTTTAGCAATTTAACTGTGTGCAAACAAAAGACTGATATTAAATTGAATTTTTAGTATTACATAACAATAGATGAAACCTTTTTAACCGGGGGGGGTCCTCGTGGTGTAATGGTTAAAGCGATGGACAGCGGAATCGTTGTAAGTGAGTTCGTACTCCAGTCGCGCTATTATGTTCACTTTCGGGAAAATACCCTGGGGAAAAGTATGAACCCCCTTATCCTCCCAGCTATGGGTTAAATAGTACCACTACTGTTCTTCTAGGAGAATGGCTTTGGCATTAAATAACCTACAAAAGTTGATATGCCATTAAACAAACAACCTTTTTGACTGTGTACAAATGAAACTATTGGTGTTAGACAGCAATACTTGAAGCAATTTAAGTGTGAGTAATTAAAGGATTAATATTAAATAGAATTATACATGTTAGATAGGAATACTTGAAACATATAAACTTTGTGTAAAAATTAAATTATTGGAATTACATAGCAATACTTGGAACAAATTGACTGTATGTAAATAAATGAATAGTGTTAAACAGCAATACTTGAAATAACTTTAGTGTGCCAATAAATGATTTATATAAAATAGAATTATTTGTGTTATAGTGAAATACTTGAAACCATTTAACTGTGTGCAAACAAATGAGCTCTTGCTTGTTTAAGATGTTACCTAAAACTAATCGTTTACAAATCATGTTGGCCCAGTCGGCTGGGGCTGTAGAATACAACGACTGCATCTTTACAGAGGAGAAAGACTTCCCAAACCAGTGTCGTGGATATGACACCAAACAATCTGATAGTGAGGCTTCAATTAATCTGAAGCTTTGGGGAATGTGGAGTACCCCTTCATTGACATCGCTCTAATTCTACTGTGGTCCGGAGTGGTGGCACCTTATAGGTTCTTATATATGAGACAAATAGAACTAAACTTTTATTACGTAAAACTGAATTGTTTGAAATCAACTGTTTTTATATTCAACTGTGTAAATAAAAAAATGCACTTATGCTAAACTGAATTGTTTGAAATAGAATTGTTTTTGTATTTAAACTGTTTGTTAACAAAAGTGTACTAACACTAAACTGAATTGTTTGAAAATTTTATCAAAATTACTTGATTCGGCGTTAAATGACCTGAAAAGAGTTAATACACCATAAAACCAACCAACCAACCAACAAATCAAGTATTTGATATGTATATGTATAAACGGGATTTAGCATCAAATAACCAACAAGGGTTGATATGCCATAAAACTCAACCAAACTTATTGAAAAACAAGTTAATATTGTTAGTGGCCATTTCTGTTTGTCAGACTATAACGAAAGCGAGGCTGCGAAAGATTACACCCAGCCGACAATAGCTTATTCTAGAAAAATCTTAATACAGGGTCTGAAGACAACGAGCTACTATCAAGAATCAAAATAGCATCCCCGATATTTTCAGAAAAGCAAAAAGATACCAGATGCATTTTGAGATATCAAGCGCATAAAGAAATAGAAATAACTAGAATTTTGTTTTATTTTTTAAATGTCTATTTGAATATTTTGAAATCCATGTTCTGTCGTCACATAGAAAAATATAATCATTTAAAGAAAGCTTTGTTTTTATTTTCTTTCTAAAAATAATAAGTCATTTCGAACTGGGTTTTATTACTTAACTAAAAAGTTACAAAAACAAAAATACAATACTTTAAAGGAACGTTTTCTTTATTTTTATTTTTTAAAGTGTTGTTATCTGGCACAAGGTAACATAAATGAAGTACTCTGTGAGCATCTAAATTATCTACGTATAGTAAGGAAACTGGATTCCAAGACAAGTTAATTATTGCTCCATATGAGTATAACTTAGCTTAGCTTAGACTGGCACAAGTGGAGCGCTCAGTAGGCATCCAATTCACATTACTCAGAGAATTGGTTTACGAGACGATCTTGCTAATCCTCGATGATAATTGCTTAGATAAGCTCCAGTAATAAGCTATATTTTTGTTTCACTTTGTTATATAATTACGGAATGATTTTTTATATTAATCATTTTTCGTTAATTATATTTTATCATTCGGTTTGGTTGGGATTTGAACTATTCGACTTAGTGCAGGTGCAGGTTCACACACATTGAGTACAGTTCACGCTCGCGCGCAGAGGATATGACAATCACAAATGTCATAATAAAAACCCCAGATAAGAAATGGGACTGGGGTGTGAATGACGTCATGCTCGGAAGCGATGGGCTGAGAATTTGGTGATTTTGAAAAAGCAGTTAGTTGAGATTTGACTCTGGGCCGGGCCAGTTCAGCTGGGGGGTTGACTGTGGGCGATGTAGGAACAGTCAGCATAGTAAAAATTGTCTCTCTCTCTCTCTCTCTCTCTCTCTCTCTCTCCTCGTGTTGAAAAACTAAAGTCAAGAAGTTAATAAACGTTTCGTACCCGAACAACGGAAAGTCGTCAGTGTTTCGTATTTCCCTACATCTGCATATTTGTATAGTTGTATTGTGACTATACAACAACTTCACCTTAATATCTTTTCCAGTCAACAATGGGTAAATATCAGGGAAGACTGGGTTCTTTAACCTTGGCGCGTTACGAAGAAAAACCCTGATTTTAAACCAGTTGTACTTTTCTTAAGAATTTACCTTGGGTCGCATCCAACTCGTTTAGGAAGGGTATTCTAAACTTTGCTTGGTCTGGCGTAAGGGCACAAAGGAGGAGTACTCAATAAGCATTTAATTTCCTATACAGAGTAGATTGGTATAGTACACGATTTTCCTAATATACTTTTTAATAAACTTCTTTTTGTCTGACACGAGATGAGAGCTCAAAAATGGTTAGTGAAATTAGTTGGTTCGTTGATTGTTTTGTTTTACAGTGTATCAACCCTTTTCGGGTTATTTAACATCGAATAAAGTCATTTTGATAAACGTTTCAAACAATTCAGTTCAGTAAAATTATAGATTTGGTGGGGTTAACCCAGTTAAATGTCAAAACAGTTCTATTTCAAACAATTCATTTTAGCATAATTATACAGTTTAGTTCTATTTGACCCATAGATAGGATCCAATCAGGTGATACCTTTCCGGGCCACAGTGGACAAGTAAGCGATGGCAATCAAGGGGTACTCCGCATTCCCCAAAACTCCAGCATTACTGGACCCTCAGTATCTGATTGTTTATCATATCTACCCAACCCCTCCGCTCGAGCAGGATATGACACAAGGTCAATTTCTAAGTGGAGTTTAACAGGTTTCAATTCAGAGTTTTCCTTCTCCTAGACTAGTTTCCTCACCAAGGCTGAAGAACCTAGTCTGCCCTACAATTTACCCATAGCTGGAGGGAGAATAATTGGATTCATACCTTTCCCAAGGGTATTAGTGCTATGTGAAATGCAATCAGTCTCGTCCGGGATTTGAACTCGTGTCGCCGTGTCCATTTCCTATGATGATAACCATTACACTACGGGCACCAGTATCAGATTGTTTATTATCATATCCAGAGCACTCGTTGGGGGAGTCTTATTCCTCTGCAGAGAAGCAGTCGGTGTATTGTACAACTTCAGCTAACTGGGCCATGTGAGATTAATGACCTGAGAATTATGTTAATTTCTGTTATAAGGTTTACATAAAACCTTTAATCGTCTTCACAGAAACCTAATCTTTTCTTTATGTTTATTTATCGATACGAAGAGATGCAATTTATGTTTAATTCACATTCAAACACAAAAATGGCGAAAATGGCGACAGTTATTTTCAGCTTGCGAGGTATTAGATACTTTTAAAGGAAATTGTTTCAGTTTTGTTTTATTTTTCAAACTTTATAGACAGGGGTTGGACAAAAATTTGAAAATACTCAGAATCTTAGTATCATAATTTTGAAACTTCAATAAAACGATCAAACGTTTGTTATTTTTATGTTTTTTGATTTATTATTAATTTTTTCGTCTTATTTTACTAAACTTTGGTTTTTTATAGATATCTTCAGGAGCAATTTTATCAAAATTCATTCAAATGGCAGATCTATCAGACTTTAAAAGACGTCAAATTGTTGGTGCTTGTAAGGCTGACGCTTGTGTAACAAAAACCGCTGAATTATTTGGTGGAGCAAGGAGTACTGTCTCTAAAGTAATGACAGCATTTGAGAAAGAAGGAAAAACCTCCTCACTGAAGCAAAACTCTGGAAGAAAGCGAAAGATGTCTGATAGGGAATGCTGGACTCTTACGTGGATTGTTAGGAAGGATCACAAGAATACAATTCCGAAAACTACAGCAGAGCTTAATGACCATCTAGAGAACCCAGTTTCCTCAAAAACTGTTTGAAAGGAGCTGAACAAAGCCTGATTTCATGGAAGGGCTGCAATCAGAACACCATATCAAAATAAATTTGTTTGAAATCTCCAGGTGTTTCCATCATTTTGTCTAACACCTTTATTATGTTGGCATCTATTATATCTGCATTACACACACACGCACACACACACACACACGCACATATATATATATATATATATATATATATATATATATATATATATATATATATATATATATAATTCAATAGTTTCCTAACATGGTTTCGTCGTGGGTGTGCTTCTTCTGTAGCGTGTCTTGGACAGGAATAGCCGGACGGAACCCATTCCTCTCCAGGTCTACACTTTGTTTAAGTTCAGAATTTTCCTTCTCCTAGACTGGTTGCCATACCAAGGTTAAGTATTTCCCCTTAGCCAGAACGAGAATAATTGAATTCATACCTTTCCCTTGGGAATTAGTGTTATGTGAAATACTGATAGCCTCGTTCAGGATTTGAACCACGGTCACAGAGTCCACTTCATAGGAAGTTAACCTTTACACCACGAGCGCTACCATATATATATATATATATATATATATATATATATATATATATATATATATATATATATATATATATATATATATATATATATATATATATATATATATATATATATATATATATATATATATATATATATATATATATATATATATATATATATATATATATATATATATATATATATATATATATATATATATATATATATATATATATATATATATATATATATATATATATATATATATATATATATATATATATATATATATATATATATATATATATATATATATATATATATATATATATATATATTCATCTGAAAATCACAAAAAAAAATTATATAACTTTTGTAAAATTTTCCTTACGTTACTGTAGTTTAAGGAATTTTTTTTTGTGATTTTCAGATGAAAAAATAGTATGTGTCAATGATTGGTTTGGTTTCTTTGTTTTAATGTCACATCAACCTTCGTGGGTAATTTAATGCTAAAGCTATCGTTGTAAAAGAATAGTCGTAATGTTGAGAAAGTGGGGATAATGGAATGTATTTGGTTTGGCTTTGTTATATTGTAGGCTATCTAATGCCAAATCCATTTTGATACATATAAACAGTTCTATTTCAAATAATTTAGTTAAACATAAGTACATAGTTTAAATGTCAAAAAACAGTTTTATTTCAAACAATTCAGTTTAGCATAAGTACACTGTTTAGTTCTATTTAACCCATAGATAGGACCCTATCAGGTACTACGATTCCGGGCCACAGTAGACTAGAGAGCGATGGCAATAAAGAGGTTCCCTGCATTCCCCAAAGCTCCAGCATTATTGGACCCTCAGCATCAGATTGTTTATTATCATATTCAGGACACTCGTTGGGGGAGTATTACCCCTCAGCAAAGAAGCAGTAGGTGTATTCTGCAGCCCGAGCTAACTGAGCCACAAGGGTAAGTGGATCAATCCAGGGAAAGGAGTAGCTCCCATCCTAAACACTTCGGTGTAGTAGCTATTGAAAAGGGAGCCTTCGAGTCGCCCTCGACAACTGTCTACCAACTTATATATATATATATATATATATATATATATATATATATATATATATGAAAGTTGTCTGAAATCGTCTTCAGACCGCGGCGCGATATGCATCAAGTTGGATTTGGTCGAAAGCGAGAAGTTTTCAGCATGAAGGAAATATACGCGGAACCACCTTTCCCGTGTGATTACGTAAGGAACGGTTACTGTGAACGCGTAATAACATTAACCGCCAAAAGTAAACGCGTTTTGTTTTTTGTTTTTTTGTTTGCTTGTTTTTATTTTTAATCACAAACTGCACACTGAAAATGAAGATTAACGTCCAATGTAGTCTCGGCTCTTAATTGATCTGGCATATATATATATATATATATATATATATATATATATATATATATATATATATAATTCTCTTAATACCCTGTCCGGTGGCAAAAGCTGCTTGGTTGCGCCAGGAGTGGCAGTACCGCCTTGAGCTACCGAAACTGTGTTATCACCCCTGGTTGGCAGCTGATGAGGACAGGGTATCGCACGTGCTTTCACATGTTGTATGGTGAAATATATATATATATATATTAATGCTTTGGCACGAGAGGTTACTTGAAATTATAAAGAAAAAAAAGTGTTCAATGCTTTTATCGAAGCAAACCTAAAATGTTTTTTAAAAAATTAGAAAAATTCTCAATATTGAATATTTTCCATTACTCTTAGTTTCACGTGTTTATTCAATACGCTCATCAGATGTACACTAATATTGTGCCTGTTGATGATTTTAGGCATTTTGTTCATGCAGAAATAGCTCAGTTTTAGATAATTCCGGTTCCTATCGAATACTTTTTAACTATCTGCAGGAACATCCACTCCAACTTTATGTTTTTTATATATAAGTAGATATTATGTATTTCTTATGCAGTTTAAAAGCAGATAACGCACGTTATATTTCCTTTTTTTATAACTTTCAATTTAATATTATCGGTTTTAATGGCAAATTCTTTAAACTTTTCTTCAAATACTTTCTCTTCTAAAAGAAAAAAAAATATATATTGATTAAGTTTCGCTCTGAGCAAGTAAATAGTTTTAGTTTTTGTTTGTTTTATTTTGCTTTGTTTTGTTGTTTTTATTTTTTTTTTTTTTTTTTATTCATCACTTGATGAAACAGGTGAGTTTTGTCAAT
>OY757918.1:100303492-100433492 GCA_963585895.1 Sepioteuthis lessoniana
CACAAAAATGATCCCCGCCACAGAAGAAAGATATGTGCGAACTCTCTCTGACTGCATTCCTACTACACACAATCGAAGAATAAAAATATAAATTATATCTTTATACATCTACGTGTCCTTCGTTGTTTATCAACCGGTGAAATATGCGACACTCAATCTTATTTTAGATGAACTTTCATTGCTCATGATTTACAACAGTCATTTTCATCAGATCATCGCGAATACATTTTGAATCTTATTTTAAACTAAACTTTTATACCGCATGATTAACAACAATCATAGTCATCAGATCATTACAAGTGTTTTCAAAACCGAGGAAAAAAACATTTTTCTTTGTCATCTCTTATTACCGATATTACAGCAAACAACACGATAATTAAATCATTAAAAGTAGTACTTAGATCCTCCGAATAATGTCTCTTATCTGTTCAACGCGTCACGTGCTTACCTCCTGATCAGCAACAAATCTTGTTGATAGGTCACTGAGTCCGTTAAATCGAGAAGCAATCAGATTGTTTCTCAGCTTTCAATATACTTCATTGTCTTTTCAGAAACGATGTGTTAAATAAGCGGATATTGAACGCTTATTCGATGAATTTCTCTTGGGCCTTAACCTACGAACGTACAAGTTGAATAAAGATAGCCTCAAGCAATTCAGTTACGTTTATTACCCTTTGGCCTTTCATTTTTATTTTTTTTAATTATTTCTGAGTCACACTTTTACTTTTCAACATGAGAATTCTATCAAACAACAATGAAGGCATAATCCAACCGTTTTAAAACACTGCTGACTCCACTGTGTTCATATATCATATTATTTAATAAACATTCATAGACATACTCTAATTTTTATTATGTTGTGAACCTTTAAAACGAAAGAATCGTTACCGAAAAAAAAAAAGAACTGACAAAAGAAATAGGAAGAAGAATGGTGTGAAATAAGGAAAAATTTTCTGAAAAGAAGGGAGAAAATAAAACTGAAAAAAGAAAGAAAATGGTAAGAAAGATAGAAAAAAAATCGTAAAATATAAGAAAGAAATGAAGAAAAACCTACAAAAGAAAGAGAGAAAGAAAGAAAGAAAGAAAGAAAAATGGAAGGAAGGATGGAAGGAATAAAGAAAAGATGAAGAAAGGAAGGAAAAAAAAAGAAGGAAGAAGAAAAAAGAAGGAAGAATAGAAGGAAGGAAGGAAACAAAGAAGGAAAAAAATGAAGGAGGGAAATAAATGAGGAAAAAGAAGGAAATAAAGAAGGAAACAAAGAAGGAAAAAGAAGGAAAAAAGAAAGGAAACAAAGAAGGAAAAAAGCAGGAAGGAATGAGAAAAAGAAGGAAAAAGAGAAGGAAGGAAACAAAGAAAGGAAAAAAGAAGGAGGGAAGGAAATAAAGAAGGAAAAAAGAAGGAAGAGAGGAAACAAAGAAGGAAGGAAATAAAAAAGAAAAGAAAAAGAAGGAAGGAAACAAAGAAGGAAAAGAGAAAGAAGGAAGGAAACAAAGAAGGAAGAAAGAAGGAAGGAAGGAAACAAAGAAGCAAAAAAGAAGGAAGGAAACAAAGAAGCAAAAAAGAAGGAAGAGAGGAAACAAAGAAGGAAGGAAATAAAAAAGAAAAGAAAAAGAAGGAAAGAAACAAAGAAGGAAAAGAGAAAGAAGGAAGGAAACAAAGAAGGAAGAAAGAAGGAAGGAAGGAAACAAAGAACCAAAAAAGAAGGAAGGAAAGAAACAAAAAAGGAAAAAGAATGAAGGAAGGAAAAAAAGAAGCAAAAAAGAAGGAGGGAAGGAAACAAAGAAACAAAAAAGAAGGACACAAAGAAGGAAAAAAGGAAGGAACAAAGGAAAAAAGGAAGGAAGAAAGGAAGAAAAGAAGAATGGAAGGAAACGGGTAAGAAAGATAGAAAGGAAGTAATTAGAAAAACTGTTGCAACTTTTCTCTAAATATTTGTTTCTCCGATGAATATAACCTAATTTATGACAATTAATGAAAACCCCTTCAAGCCAGAAACGCATCAGTCAATTGTTCGTAGCTTTTTGCGTGTTCTTTTTCGCCAGGATTTTCATTCCCTTACTTGTATTCTTTATTTTTATTTTTCCTTCATCTTTTTTCTTCGTCGTTTTCTTTTTCTTTTTCTTTTACTTTTTCTGTATGTTTCTTGGTTTTATCTTCGCCAAATAACGCACTGCGAAATCAAGATGGAGGTAAATCGAATTTCTTCTCACTAAATTCTGTGCACGCAAATCTTAGACGCTTTCGGAACGAGCGAACAGTCGCAAATGAGGGCGAATTCCATCCCACAAGATGGTAAGAGAGAGAGAGAGAGAGAGAGAGAGAGAGAGAGAGAGAGAGAGAGAGAAGAGAAAGAGAGAGAGGGAGGGAGAGAGAGAGAGAGGTAGCATATAGAAAAATAGAAACTAGCTCGTAAGAAGTGGGTTCTTCTCTGGTAAATTATTTGACGAAAATTTCACTGCATCACTGGCGGCAGGTTCGATCAGTGTCTTCATTACTATGATGATGATGACGATGATGACACTTTAGTAGTGCCGTGTGCAGAGAAGCGAACGCGCATGCGCACATGCACCACTGCTTCACAATATATTTATCGTGCGTAAGTCACTTAGTGCGAAGAGTTCTTGTGTAATGTGACCCAGTTTTCTACCTGATAATTAGATATGTATGAGAGTCTTAAGTTGTCTGAATTTCTTAGACGAAATATATTACTTATTAATGTCTGACTCGTCGTTCTTTCAACTTACTGTTGTTTTTTTTTTTTTTTATGACAGGATTCAAGTCGAACATGTTTTCTCAGCAGACAGAGTAGATTGTAACGAAAAGAACTGTCTCCGACAAGATTTACGTGGTGCCTTCGATAAGTTTCCAGACTTTTTCGTACAGACATTTAAAATTGTCGTAGACTCTTGAAAAGTCAGTATCTTATTGCTATACAACTTATGAGATGACTGACCAAATTTTTATGATTTCAGGTTCAAATGAACAGCTACAGCAGCAATTGGAATGCACCCTGATTCTCACAGCTGGTGAATTTCAAAAATGCAATCTGGACGTGAGGACACTTTAGAAGAACGATATGCAATAAAATTCTGTTTAAACTTGGAAAAATGCCAATGGAATGCTTCAGACTACTTTTGGGGCATCTTGCATGAATCGAGAATCAGTTTTTGAGTGGCATAAAAGATTCAAGAAAGACAGGGAGTCTGTGAGGGATTATGAGAAGTGTGGCAGGAGTAAAGAAGTCAATACACCAAAGTTGATTGGCCAAAGGGTTTTGGTTAGGGTTAGGGTTACTATGTTGAGGTTTTAAGGGAGTTCAGCAAGAGATTCCTTGGGAAGAGGCCAGCATTCTTCAAATCGGCTCAGTGGCCTTTCCAGCAGGACAATGCACCAGTCCATAACTCCATCCTTTTCACAGATATTTGACCAAGATGGGCATTAAGAAAGTTCCACAGCCTCCCTATAGTCTAGACCTTGCTCCCTGTGACTTTTGGTTATTCCTTAAGCTCAGAGGCTGTCGTTATGAAACAATTCAGGAGATGAAAGAGGCTGTGACAAAGGTCATTGACACGCTCACACAAATGAACTTCCATAGGGCCTTAAAGAAGTTGTTGGAACGGTACAAGTGCATTGCAGCCGGAGGAGATTACTTCGAAGGGGACTAGAGTTTCATGTGTGCACTATCAATATAAGTGCCCATACGAAGAAAGTCTGGAAACTTATTTAATAGTCCTCGTAAATATCCTGGGAATTACCTTTACTGACTTGGCTACGAAGAACAACCAACAAGCGTCATATCTAGTGTCATATAGCTACGTCTTCCTTGTACGACATCATAAACATTTTAACTGAAATACAGATTTCATCATCATCATCATCATATCGTGCTGGCAGCACGGATATCCCTGACCCTCTCTCGCCACTCCTCCCTATCGTTCATCGCCCTAGGTAGGTCTTCAGGACAACAACCTGTATCCTCACATAGCTGCTGAATGTACGTTCGAGCTGGTCGTCCTGCTTTTGCGCGGCCATGTGTGGGGATCCATAAGAGTACATCTCTTATGAGTTCATCTCTGCTTCTCCAGCAGTGTCCTGCATGTCTGGTTCGTCTAACTTGAATAGTTTTCGTGATAGGGGGCAGGTGGCCGTACAGTTGGTGTCTTGTGGGGTGTTGCTGCCAGGACTTGTTCAGGATTGCACGCAGCATTCTTGTGTAATTGCCATCTAGTTTCTTCTCCAGCCGTTTTGTTAGCGTCCATGTAGTGCATCCATATAGCAGTATCGATGTGACCGCTGCCTGGAAGAAACTGCGTTTCATTTTATCGGTTAGGTCTGATTTCCATATAATCGATAGCCTATTGATAGCTGTCCATGCTTTCGTTAACCTCGTTTCGATGTCCTTTTCGGTTGATTCGACGCTGCTTCCTAGGTACGTGAATTTGTCTACTAGTTTAAGTGGGGTTCCTTCTAGAGTGGAGATGTCCCCCGTTTGGTTATAGCACATATATTCCGTTTTGTGTGCATTAACATGGAGGCCTATGCTTGCTGCTGCTCGTTCCAAACTATGCAGAAGTGTTTCGGCTTGGTCAGGTGTATTTGCCAGTATCGCTATGTCATCGGCGTAGTCGGCGTCGGTAATTGTTGTTGCGGGGTATCTTCTGCTTCTTCTCTTCGTCAGTTCGAAGCCATTCTCTTTGATTTTGTCAATCGATGTTCTAAGTACGTAGTCTAGACAAATGGTAAAGAGGTACGGGGCCAGTGTGTCCCCTTGTAGTACTCCTGCTACAATGTCAAAGTATTCTGTGTCTCCATCCGGTGATCGTACTTTTACTTTAGTGTTTCTATAGAGAATCGTTATTGCCGCTACGGTTTCTTTAGGTATGCCGTACGCTAGTAGAATTTGTTCCATCTTTCCTCTGTGAATGGAGTCGAAAGCCTTGGTAAAGTCGACAAATATTAATGTCGCTTGTAGGTTCTTTGCCCGTACACCTTCAAGGATTCTGCGGATGGTTAATATTTGTGAGGTCGTGGATCTATTTCTTCGGAAGCCATTTTGGTTTTTTCTAAGTATGTTGTCGATTTTGGGTTCTATTCGGTTTCGTAGTAGGGCATTGTAGATTTTGGCAGCTATGGATGTAAGTGTTATGCCTCGGTAGTTTTTGGCTAATCCGAGGTCCCCCTTTTTAGGGAAGGGGAGTATGCATCCCTTCATCCATCTATCTATCGGATTTTGATTGTATACTGCGTTGCAGTGTCGTAGCAGTATGTCGTCGAATTGTCTGGTCTTCCATACTTCCGGGGGAATTTCGTCCAGCCCTGCAAGTCTGAGAATCTAAACAAAAACTTTAAAAATGCAATAATGAGGGTATTAGTATATGTATGTTCCAATGATCGCATAAAAAGAAATTGACCAGTTGATTCTATGACTACGCTATCCTCATATAACTATATATATTACCTTAACACCTCGTGGTGTAATGGTTAAAGCGATGAACTGCGGAATCGTAGTACGCGAGTTCGTACTCCAGTCGCGCTATTATGTTCACTTTCGGGCAAATACCCTTGGGAAAGGTATGAACCCCCTTATTCTCCCTCCAGCTATGGGTAAATAGTAGGACGGACTAGGTTCTTCAGCCTTGGTGAGGCAACTAGTCTAGGAGAAGGAAAACTCTGAATTCAAACCTGTTAAACTCCGCTTAAAAATTGACCTTGTGTCATATCCTGCCCGAGCGGAGGGGTTGGTAAATAGTACCTTAACAAATATTGCATTTTTGAAATTCACCAGCTGTGACAATCAGGCTTTAGTAGGGTGTATTCCAATTGCTGCTGGAGCTGTTCATTTGAAGCTGAAATCATAAAAATTGGTCTGTCGTCTCATAATATGTATAACCATAACATACTGAATTTTCAAGAGTCTACGACAATTTTAAATGCCTGTACAAAAAAGTGTGGAAACTTATTGAAGGCACTTCGTACATATGTGTATATGTGTGTCTCTTTCTATCTGTCTATCAGTCAATCAATCTTTATATGTTCTATCAATCAATCTATCTATCTATCAACCTAGTTTTGTCGAATAAATCAATACTTCTTTTAAAGGCTTTTCTTAAGGCGTTTCTAAATTGTAATTCTTAATATAGATTAACTTTTTTATTTTATATAATAATTAACTGACCTCATTTTAATATATAAAGGCAAAACGTTGAAATATTGAGAAAATGTCACAGATTATCAGGATGGGAAGCATTGTTCCCCAATGATATACCTATCTATATATCTATTCATCAAACAAGAGTCTACAACAATTTTAAATGCCTGTACAAAAAAAGTCTGGGAACTTATTGAAGGCACCTCGTATCTCTCACTGATAGTGACCATGCTTTATTTATAAATATCATAAACTATAATATTAATATCAATGTGTGTGTGTGTGTGTGTGTGTGTGTGTGTGTGTGTGTGTGTGTGAGGTTACTTTGGTTTGGTTTAGTTTGGTTTTATGGCATATCAACCCTTGTAGGTTATTTAATCCAAATTTTTTTATACACACACACACACATATATATATATATATAAATATATGATTTGTTTTTTTGGGGTTTTATGACATATCAACCATTGATGATTATTTAATGCCAAATCCTCTTTATACTTATATATTAGATATAGATGATTTGGTTTGGTCGATTTTGATGGCATATCCACTATTGCGTATCAACTATCTTATGCCAAATCCTCTTTATACATACATATTAAATATATATGATTTGGTTTGGTTGGGTTTTATGGCATATCAATATTTGTCAATTATCTAATGCCGAATCCACTTTATACATATATATCAAATATAGATGATTTGGTTTGATTAGGTTTTATGGCATATCAACCATTGTAGGTTATCTAATGCCAAATCCTCTTTATACTTATATATTAAATATATATGATTTGGTTTGATTAGGTTTTATGGCATATCAATCATTGTTGATTATTTAATGCCAAATCATCTATTCTTATATATTAAATATACATTATTTCGTTTGATCGAGTTTTATGGCATATCAACCATTGTAAGTTATTAAATCCCAAATCCTGATTATATATATATTAAATATATATGATTTGTAAACACATTTTGATAATATTTTTAAACGTGTCTGAACAAATTTTTTAAAAGTTAAATGGTTTCAAGTATTGCTATGTAATGGTAAAAATTTGATATCTGTCATTTTTTATATATGTTTAAATAGATATATATGATATGTAAGAGATTAGTTTGTCGTTAATTTCATTTTTAAATGGATTAGAACTAATGTGCTTACTCTCTAGTATTGATGTTATATAATTGCGGAAGGATTTTTTTTTAATATTATCATTTTTCGTTTTGTATATCTTACCTTTCGGTTTAGTTAGGCTGAGAACCTTTCGGCTTAGTGCATGAGTTAGTTAGGTGCACACATTGAGTGCAGGTGTTCAAGCGGATGTGACAACCCCAGATAGGAAATAGGACCGGGGACGTGATTGACGTCATGCCTGGAAGCAATGGGCTGAGGATTTTGGAATTTGAAAAAAAAAAAAACAGTTAGTTGAGATTCGACGCTAGAGGAAGGTAGACGATTTTCGGGGCTCGCCGAGGCCAGACCAGTAGTTTGCGGCGGGGTGCCGCACGTGATGGGGTCAGATGGAAAAGTCAGCATAGAAAGAAATTGTGTGTCTCTCTCTCTCCTCGTGTCGAAAAACTTTAAACTCAAAAAGGTAATAAGAAGTTTCGTACCTGAACCAAAAGAGAGCCGTAAGTGTTTCGTGTTTTTCGGATTCCTACGCGTATGAACATTATGAACGTTGTATGTATATGTACATTACTCGTATACATATCTTGGTGGTATATTTTTGGACTTATATACAACATTGCTATTGTTTCTACACAGTCAAATCGTTTCAATTATTGCATGCTAAAACTTACAATTCTATTCAATATTATTCATTTGCTTGCACACAGTGAAGTGGTTACAAAAATTGCTATTTAACACTAATTATTCTACTTAACATTACTCATTCGTTTACACATAGTTAAATGATCAAACAGTTCTATTTCTAACAAATCAATTTGACATAATTCATTTGCATACACACAGTTTAAATTCAAATAGTTCTATTTGACCCACAGATAGGACCCGATCAGAGGCTATCACTCTGAGTCAGAAAGGACCTGGAAGTGAAGGGGTGCTCTGCATTCCCCAAAGCTCCAACATTACTGGAGCCTCACCATCAGATTGTTTAGTGTCATATCCTGGACACTCGTTGTTGGTTTGGTTTTTATTCCTCTGCAGAGATCCAGTCGGTATATTCTGCAGCCCCAACCGACTGGGCTATGTGTTAGATTAGGTTATTTGGCTTAATAGAATATCAATCCGTAATAGTTATTTAATGTCGAATCCTGTTTGAATGACTTTTAAGTGAATATTCTGTAGGTTTATATATATATATATATATATATATATATATATATGTGTGTGTGTGTGTGTGTGTGTGTGTGTCTGTAGGTTTATATATATATATATATATATATAGGTTTATATATATATGTATACATATATATATATATATATATAAAGATGAAAATAAATTATCTTTTAAAAAGAGTTTTATAAATCAAAAGTGCTCGAAATTATTAAAGAAATGGGGGGATTAAAGAATAAAAACTGGTAGACCATAAAAAAGCTTCAAAATATCTGTGTAGAAAACTTAAAGAAATATGCCTGAAGAATAGAAAATGTACCACAAAACAAATAAAAAAAAAACAAATGGTTTCAAAGAAAAGTTAATGTTTTTTTACAAAACTGTTAATAATCAGCTGAATAAAAACCAGTACGAGCAAACAAACATAAGAAAAAGGTTAAAATAGGCTAAAGAGAAACAATCATGACGTTTGGATAATTGTATGAAAGTGATATTCAGTTAAAAAATCAAGAATCTTCATTGAGCTAGATGATTTTGCTGGAACTTTTGATTGGTGCCGTTCAGATGAAATGCAAGTGGTGGAAGCAAAATTAGAAATATTTTACTATAATAATAAACGACTATAGTATAAAACAAAATTTTAATTTAAAAAAATAAACAACAAAATAAGAAGAGAGACACAAAATGATAAGTTTACTCAATATGGCCAACATTTTTTTTCAATTATTGTATCAACACAGCTTCGAAATGATTTGCATGCCTTCAAAATAAATTCTTCAGTTATTTTATTCCATTCCTCCTTAATAATATTCTGAAGCAAACCAATATTTGGATGGAAGTTGCATTTGTTTTATTTTCTAAAACACCCCATATAGTGTAAATGGGGAGGGGTTATGGTTTGGGCTTGATGAAGGCCATAAAGAAACTCCAATTATTTCAGAAATCTTTTTGGTTTGGTTTCGGCGTTAAGCAAATCATAGATTCTTTGTCATTTCTTTTCTTACTCACTGACATTGGGCTGAATTTTAATGAAAATGTGCTCGCATAATAGAGCTAATCATAAAAAGTTAAATTCATCGCGGGTCTTTTTTGTTTGTTTGTTTGTTTGTTTGTTTGTTTGTTTGTTTGTTTGTGTTTGTTTTTTTTGGTTTTTTTGTTGTTGTTTTTTTGGGGGAGGTGCAAAAATTGAATTAATCAGACCAATTTTTTTTTTTATTATTCTATATTTTGCTTTCACACCCTGTATATAAAGATGACTACCTGTAGAAAATAAGCAAATTTCCAATGTCATTTATAATATGGATTTGAAACAAAGGGAACAGAAGAGATGGCAATCGTTACTTACTTTTGATAAGAATACATGTATGTATTCTTAGCAAAATAGATAGAAATACCGTATGATAAATGAATATGTCGCATGTAATATAGATGAATGAACAGAGTGAAAAACCTGTTTTTCTAACATTTATCATAAATTATCAATCTGTTTTTCTTTTATTTATGTTAGGTTTTGACTCCTAAACTTCATCTTTCGACCCACCTGATTTGCCGACGCTATTTTGATTCCTAGTAATTTGTCAACGTCTTGTATATTACCATTGATCACCGAGGGGTTGATATTGATCCCAGCTCTAGATCATTTCCTACTTGGTAGGACCGATAACTTTTCAGCGCCCCTTTAGAGGGATCGGTTCAACTGTTGCCTCTGATTTACCGTTGTTGAAAGACAAATTTGGTCAATCGTATTAGAAAATTTTGACGACAACCTCCTGTCAAAATCACAATAAACTCATTTCGTTCAAACAATTCAATTGATTCGTTTCCAAGTTCCTTTGCTGAAACTAAATCTCATCGGAAATAAGATTAACTTGGGCAAAATGCCGACCAAAATCCCAATGGCCCTTTCCCCCAACTACTGAGTCTTTATAGATGCTTAGCGTGCCGTGCAGTGGCTCCTAAGAAAAATATTCATTCTAACTCAAGTCGTTTTATAAAGTTCGTCAAAACGATCAAAATTACTTTCCGAACTAATTCATTTGATGGAAACATTTCTTTTTTCACTCTTTCTGCTATTTCTCTGATACAAGATCTGTATATCTGACTGTCTGTTTTCCTGTTTGTATATGTGTGCTTGTGTCCGTGCCAATGTGTACAGTATCACCCATTAAACTAACACTCCAAACAACTTTTCATAAAAAGTGAATTTTCTTAGAAATCAAAATTTTCTTTCCAGTCGAACAAGATGAAACCAAAACAGATATTAACGCCCTGTTTGAGGAACTATATTTGTTATATAATTACGAAACGATTTTTTTATATAAATCATTTTTCGTTAATTATATTTTATCATTCAGTTTAGTTGGGTTTTGAACTATTCGGCTCTTAGTTCAGGTGCACAGACATTGGGTACAGTTTACGCTCACGCGCAGAGGATACGACAATCACAATTGTCATAATAAACCCCAGATAGGAAATAGGACTGGAGTGTGAATGACGTCATGCCCGGAAGCGATGGGCTGAGAATTTGGGTATTTTGAAAAACACGTGAGTTTGGTTTTTACTGGGGACCAGTCCAGTTGGTTGTCGAATGGGGACCGGTCGAGTTAGTTGTCGACTTGGGCCATGTAGATAGACAGTAGAAGTTGAGTCCCGACCATGGTGTTGAGAAGTTTGGGTTTCGACCGTTGAGGCATACGGTTAATTTTTTCGGGTCCCGACCAGCGAAGATGAAAGATCTAAAACTCCACGAGATGTGCCGAGCGTTTGAGTTTTGTTAGCATAGTATGATACGAAAGACTTTTAAGAATTGTGTCTCTCTCTCTCCTCGTGTCGAAGAACTGAACTCAGAAGTCAAGAAGTTAATAAACGTTCGTATCTGAACAACAATGAGTTCGCCTGTTAATGTGTTGTGTATTTCTCTGTATTTAAATTTGTACATGTACCGTTGTACATGATATGATTATGATATGATTATGCTTGTGAGTATACAACATATTTGTCTCTGCCTCCCACCAGATAGGACTTGACACGATGTCAATGACCTGAAGGTCGATTATAGTGAGGATTAGGGCAGAGGAAGGTCGCGCACGAGCCAAGGCTCAATCACTGCTTGACAATGCTGGTCATAGGCGCTCTTAGTGAGTACAATATGAGCCTGATTAGCCTAGATGGACTTGGATCCAAATCTGGGTCCAGGCACAGATGCCTGATTATAGTTTAAACTGGACAGCAAGGTCTAGTGCTATACAAAGGTGACAAAGATGTCAATGATGCAGCTCGCCCACCTGAAAGTGGCCCAGCAAACTAGGAGTCTTTCGGCCCCTAAAGGCTTTTCCCCGTTGGAGGGGCTTAGAATATGCTGATTGTATCCTCTACAGTGGGGTAAGACTCTCCCACAAAAAATGGTGTCCTAGGTATGAGACTAAACTGCATCTGGTGGTGAGGCTGCAGTTCTATTGCTCTGTAAAGTATTGACTACTCTTTCATTACCATTTCTCTCAAAACAAGAATTAGAAAAACACGAATATGTATGATTTTACCTAGTGCCCCAGCCACAGATGCGATTTGAATACAAATTTTTCATTCTTCAAGACTGGTTGCCAAACAATGGTTAAAGAACCTAGTTTGCCCTTCTATTCATTCATAGCTGGGGAGAGGACAGATGGATTCATGCCTTTCCCAAGGGAATCCGAGAGAAGTGAAAAACAAACGCCCTCGGATATGATTCTTTGATTAATGGCATATCAACCTTCGAGAGTTATCTAATGCCAAAACCATACTCGCAAAAGATTTTGGTTTGGTTTTATGGCATATCAACTAATGTAGGTTATTTTATGCCAAATCCTGTTCATACATATGTCTTAAATAAATGATTTGTGAACACATTTTAGATATATCATTTTTACTGGACCCCGATGCCTTTTCTGCACACATTTAAATGGTTTCAAGTATTCATATATAACAGTCAGAATTTAAAATCAGTCATTTGTTTGCACACATTTTGTTGGTCATTTCATTTTTAAATGAAGTAGAGCTAATTTATTTGCACACGAGTATTGCTATTCTTTCTAAAGTAAAATGTTTTCAATTATTGCTATCTAACACTACTAATTCTATTCAATATTAATTATTTATTTGCTGACTGTGAATTGGTTATAAGTGTTGCTATTTAACACTAATTATTCTATTCAACATCATTCATATGCAAACAGTCAAATCGTTCCAAGTATTGCTATGTAACATCAATAATTCAATTTTGGCACGAAGTTAAAGAGTTTCAAGTATTGCTAATCAACATTAATAATTCTATTCAACTTTACTCATTCGCTTGCACAGAGTTAAATGATTACAAGTATTGCTATGTATCACTAATAATTCAATTAAACATCACCCATTTGTTTACACACAGTTAAATGATCAAACAGTTCTATGAGCAACAAAATGTTTTATGCTAAATTGAATTGTAAGTACAATTCAATTTAGCACAAAACATTTTGTTGCTCATAGTTTAAATGTCAAACAGTTCTATTTGACCCACAGATATGACCCTATCAGGTGCTACCACTCTGGACCAGATTGAACCTGAGAGCGATGGCAATGAAGGGGTACTCCGCATTCCCCAAAGCTTCAGCATTACTAGAGCCTCATAATGAGATTTTTTGGATTCCTATACAGGACGCTCGTTGGTGGGGGAGTCTTCCTCCTCTGCATGGATACAGTCGGTGAATTCTACAGCACAAGCCGACTGGGCTGACAGGAATAGTTTCAAGCATTTCTATGTAACACAAATAATTTTATTAACTATTGATCATTTGTTGGTAATTTCATCTTTAAATGAGTTAGAATTAATTTGTCTCGTCGGCTGGGGTTTTAGAATACCCTCCCCCAACAAGTGTCCTGATATGACATTAAAAAATCTGATTAAGATACTCCAGTCATGCTGGAGCTTTGGGAAATGCAGTGTACCCCTTCATTGTCATCGCTCCCATATTCACTCAACCCCGGAGTAGTAGCACCTGATAGGGTCCTTTCTCTGGGTCAAATAGAACTGTTTGACATTTACTGTGTGCAAACAAATAACATGCTGAATTGAATCATTAGAAATAGAACTGTTTATCCTTAAAACCCAACCTAAATCCAGTCACAAAGAGTTTGCAGACGAGAAAGTTGTAATTTTGCAGGACTTATATCTTTTTTGTGAGGCACCAGAAAAGTTGTTTAATTTGTTATCTTCTATCATATTGGAAGTAAAATTTTTTTGATAAGCAATCTTACATTTACTTTTAGCGGGAAATCTGTTACATCGGGGTCATCTTTATATCTGACATTTAAAACAAGTTAAACTTGTTAGTGGTATTACTTTCATCGAATACTATAAATGATTGGACATCAAACTAGACTGAAGGGAGTTCACGTGGTGTAGTGGCTAATATACCGGAATGTGACCACAAAGTAAGGGGGTTTGAAATCTAGTCGAACTATTACATTCAATTTTGGACAAATACCCTTGATAGAAGTACTATCTCTCTTATCTCTCTGGCTATGGGTTGAATAAAACCACTACTATTCTTCTGCCAGAGTGTCTTTGGCTTTAAATAATCTACGAAGTTTGATATACCTTAAACAATTGAATTATAATATTAATACTGCTTTCTGCGCCTTAGTTATCGGATGACGCATTCAAAATCTTAAGCCAATAAGATTCTAAAATTAATTCTCTGCTTATCTATTTCTTCATATTGAAATATCCCAAACAAACAAATCTCTGCTTCGTTATCAAGTCTCGAGCTTGTTTTTTGGCCGGACATACGAAACTATTCATCATTTAGAAGATAAGTAATCGTAAAGCAGCACATATATATATATATATATATATATATATATATATATGAGCGTAGCAGAAAAACATGATCCAAATAGGTGAATGTATTATGATGTAAAGTCGACTTGGATATCAAAATAGTTCACATATCTATGGATGTGAACTATTTTGATATCCATATCCTGATGATGGTTACTGAAACCGAAACGTTAACGTCGACTTTACATCATAATATATTCACCTATTTGGAACATGTTTTTTCTGCTACCTTCATACTGTCAGATTTTATCCATATTTACTTTTATATATATATATATATATATATATATATATATATATATATATATATATATATATACGGGATGGAACGATAAAATTGTCGCCCTAGAAAAAATGACATGATTCCATTTCCGTTTAATGAATGTGATATCATGAGTACAGTGAGTATACGAGTGCAGTGTTTGCATGAATGTATTGATAGTACGAAGGATGTAAGTGCAATACGTGTACTATTACAGTTTGTTTGTTGGTTGGTTGGTTGGTTGGTTGGTTGGTTGGTTTTTAAGGCATATCAACCTCTGTAAGTTAATTAACGCCAAATACATTATTATGCAAACAGTCATTTCTATTTCAAATAATTCAGTTTAGCATGAGTACATAGTTTAATTGTAAAAATAACTTCTATTTCAAGCTATTTAATTTATTCAAACTGTTCTATTGGGTGGAACGATAAAATTGTCGCCCTAGAAAAGACGACATGATTCCATTTCCGTTTAATTAAAACCGGTTTTCTTCTTTTTTTTTTTTTTTTTTTTTTTTTTGCAGACCATCTACAAGTTGGCCAGTTGTGTACAAATCCCAAGAGCGATAGGAGCCTTCTATCATGTCTGAAAGTGACACAATGTTCAACGAGCGAGATCGGAGATACGCCGCTGTACAACCCATGCTCTCTACCGACCTAAGTTATGACAACAGGACCATGGTCTTTGGTATGGTTTCAAATGAGGGCCACCTCACATCTTTGAAGTCGGCTTGAAAGTCAACACTAAAGTGTACCTGGATGTGCTGAAGAGTGTGCTGATCCCCTGGTGCAATCAGGTGGCCGGCGGCAGACCGTGGGTGTGGCAGCAGGACTCGGCGCCGGCCCACAAGTCCAAAGAGACCCAGGCTTGGCTTCAGAAGGAGTGCTACGACTTTGTACCCGTCTCTCACTGCCCCCTCCTCCCCCGACCTGAACCCACTGAAACTACTTTGTTTGGTCATACGTCGAGAACATCAACAACATGACCTCCCACAACACCAAAGCTAGCCTGATCGCCGCCATCCGCCGAGTATTCGCCAAGCTCCCGCCAGCGCTTGAGGAAATGGCATGCTCCCAGTTCCGGATCCGTATCGAGGCGATTATTGAGGCAGAAGGCGGCTACATTAAATAGATGTCAACTCTACTACATAATCAAGTTACCTGAATTGATTTTTTTAATAAAAGTTTTAAAATAAAGCTGTAGTGCTGTTTTCTTTAGGACGACAATTTTATCGTTCCACCCTGTAGATGTCAGCTCTGCTACATAATCAAGTTACCTGAATTGATTTTTTTTCAATAAATGTTTTAAAATAAAGCTGTAGTGTTGTTTTCTTTAGGACAACAATTTTATCGTTCCGCCCTGTAGATGTCAGCTCTACAACATAATCAAGTTACCTGAATTGATTTTTTTTCAATAAATGTTTTAAAATAAAGCTGTAGTGTTGTTCTCTTTAGGACGACAATTTTATCGTTCCGCCTTCTATATATATATATATATATATATATATATATATATATAAGGCGTAATGCCATTAAGCAAAGTAATAAGGTCATGTTCAAGGGTTAAATTGGGCAAACAGAATTCCATCTAAGAAGTCTTCCTTCGTATAAAGGAGCAATCTTCAAATAAATCAATTAGTTTGGAAAGGAAAGAGATAGACGTATTGTTCATAATTTATTACTAGATGAAGCACCCGTCTCCACGAGGTTAAGGTCAAGACTTTGCTTGCAGCTTGTTATAATGACAATAAAACGATTCCTTTCTTTCGTATCGATACTGAGTTGGTAAGTGGTGTCTTGAAAACTACTTTATAGTATTTATAAAGTTTAGCCAAGTTGCAACGCAAGATCAGATTAAAATACTGATTAAAAAAAGATTAGCCAACAGGTTACTGACTCCTCTTGTATTTAAATACGAGTTGTGTTCTTAAAAATATTGAGGCTAAAGCTGTATTCACAAAAGCCGAAATGAACAATTGATGAAACGTTAATTTGTCTTTAAAATAGTTATTTTGAAATTCAACACACTTGTTTCAGTGTGTTTTACATCTTTGTAAAATCTTCTTTTGGGATGGTTGGTTGCTTGGATGGATGGTTGGTTTTACGGGGTATCAATCTTTTTCGGGTTATTTAACGCCGAATTATATTCAGTTTAGTACAAGTATAATTTTTTTTGTTTACACAGTTAAATGTCAAAACAATTCTAATTCAAACAATTCAGTTTAACATAAGTACACAGATATCTATCTATCTATCTATCACATTCTGTTCGTGCCTATCTATCTATCTATCTATCTATCTCAGTCTGATCATATCTATCAATCTATATGTTTCATTCTGTTCGTATCTGTCTATCTATTTATTGATAGTTCGTAGATAGTTTCAAATGGAATGAGATAGATTGATAGATAGATAGATGAGGCCGTGGACTTTTGAGCACTCGTGCATATAAGCTAGAAATTGATAAAGTTCTATTTGTCCCATAGATAGGACCCTGTCAGGTGCTACTATTCCGGGCTAGGGTGGACGTTGGAGTAATATCAGTAAATGGGTACTCTGCATTTCCCAAAGTTCTAGTAGTACTGAAACCTCACCATGTTGCATATTGACCCCGGCCAAGCTGTCAAAAGAAGAAATGCACCTGTGTAAAAACAGGTTCATCCGGTCGAGGTTATCAGGGGGCGACCTTGACTGTCGACGGGTTGAATTGAGTGCGAATTATGACGCTCGCAGGAAGTAGGTGGACGTCAAATTATTATATAACCCCGGCGACCGGAAGTTCAGATCAGTTGGAGAGAAGATGCTGGAATGAGAACCATGTCCCAGTAGAGGCTGGGTCCCCAGGCCCCCGATTGAGCAGCCCAGGAGAACGGGAAAGAAACGCTGTTATGGCCAGAAGGGTGGGGATCAATATGTTGCAGTTCTGTTCAGTCTCCAACTCACCTCTCACGCAATAATACCGTTCGTAACCCTTTCGAACCCTTTCAAATAAAGTAAGAGGTATATTTTTCTAAAGGACTGTGTCCGCTCGTCTTTATTGTGTCGTTATGTTTCTGCATGCATATGTGTATGTATAAATGTTCATGGCTATACAACAACCATCAGATTGTTTAGCGTTATAATCCGGACACTCGTTGTAGGGAAGAAGTCTTACACCTCTGCAGAGAAGCAATCAGTATATTCTACAGCTTCAGCCAACTGGGCAACTTTTGGGAACGGGTGACGCTGCACGTACATTGATTTTTATAATATCTCTTAACTCCTTAAATCTTCCTCTTGAAATTAATTTTTAATTTAGATTGATTGGTAACTCGTCAAGGAATCGCGTTCATTGTCTGTATAGATTTACACTTTCGTGTCGTTGTTTCTTTAGACTTCAAAATGTCTAAAGAAACAACGACACAGTAGTGTAAATATATACGCAAAGGCAAAGTCCTTTTAAATACAAATAACTTGTAGAAAGATCTATTTGATCCATTGATGTGACCCTGACAGGTACTACCACTCCAGGTCGGATTGGACCTAGGGATAAGGATTATGAATGGGGAACTCCACTATCTACAGATCTCCGAAACTAGAACCCCACTAACAAATGCAGTTTAGTGTTATAGATAATATGGTATGGATAATCGCCCCTGATAACAACGGTCTATCTATCTATCTATTTCTATCTCTCTATCTCTCTCTCTCTCTCTCTCTATATATATATATATATATATATAGAGAGAGAGAGAGAGAGAGAGATGTGACCCTGACAAGTACTACCTCTCCATATCGGATTGGACCTAGGAATAAGGGTAATGAATGGGGTACTCCACTATCAACAGATCTCCAAAACTAGAACCCCTCTAACAAATGCAGTTTAGAGTTATAGATATGGTATGGACTATAACCCCTGATAACAACTGTCTGTCTGTCTATCTATCTATCTCTCTCTCTCTCTCTCTATATATATATATATATATATATATATAACAGACTAGTTCGGACACATTCCATTCTTAGCTTCACGTGAGTTTTGATTTCATCAACAAAAATTAAAATTGCAATAACAATAACAGTAAAAAATATTATAACAATAAATTCTAACTTTTTGAGAAGTCAGTTAAATACTTCCTTAATCGAATAAAGCTTGAGATAAGCTACTCCCTGGTTCGTTACTTCATTGGACACCATATTTTAGAGGCGGGGCTCTTACCCCCTCTGCAAAGAATATAGTCAGCGTAGTTTAAGCCTCTCCAATAGGGCAATATCAGTTTAGAAAAAAGTCATACAGAGCTAAGTCTCGTAAGTTTGGTGGGTGCAGCCTCTACATAATTGTGTATTGAGTCAAAAGAAATTTATCATTAAGGGTTTTCGGACTATTGTCTTTATCTTTATTGTTTCTTCCACTACTTTTCGGCCAATATTTCCTCTGGCCTTCTTCAGGAATTTGTCAAACTCGGGAACCTGTTCTGATTCCGTTTGCCATAACCGGGTACAAGTGTTAAGTATTCCTGTATTGTTACTCGCCTGTAGTCAGGATTGAACCTGCAACCACGAGATGATTGTCTCCTTAGAAGCTTAAGGAACCAACGCCTATAACCGTTACGCTATGTGTCCTGCTGGACAATAGTCCGAAAACCCTTAATGATAAAAATCATCAAGTTTCATCTTAAAAATTTTGACAACTGAGTCTAAAATATTTCGTTAAAAATGTTTAAAGTTGAACCTCTGTTATCGAACGACTCTCAAGTCGAACAATTCAGAGTTCGACCAAAAAAATTAAGTAAAAAATTCCTCAGTGATCGAACAGATGCTTGGAGTTCGAACACACGAGTCGAGCCGATGAAAACGGAACGCGCACGAATGTCTGCCGAGGCAAACCGAAGACGGCCGAACGGCTGGCCGAGTTTACCCGAACATTATTGTTTCAGTTTTCGGACAAATCGGTAGTCGAATATATTTTTGAACGAATTATGTCCGACGACCGAGATTCTACTGAACTTTTTACGAATTAGCTTGATTTGTCTGGAGATGAATTTAAATCTTAAAATACTTTTAAGCTTCAGTCTGGATTCATTTTGGCACAGCTTATATATAAATATATATATATATATATGTGTGTGTGTGTGTGTGTGTGTGTGTGTGTAAATGCATGAACTGTTTAAAAAATTCAAAGCTTTTTCCAGATTTTAGATTTGTCACACACTTCTCATCTTTGTTTGGGACTCAGCTCCACAGAAAAGACAGAAATTTGAATTAGTTTTTCTAGTTTTATAAGAAGCTACAGTTATTGCCACAACAAAAAATTGTTCATCTCTCTTCCTTCAAGAGGTTTAGAACTATTTGAACGACTTTCGTATCGGATCTCTGTGACAAGACAGAGCATCTAAAAGAGTCATCTGACGAGACGGAGAATATACCAACAATAATCTCCGCCGAAATAAATTTATTATGACGGCTTAACCGAGTTTGAGTCTCCATTTAATTGTACTATATATATATATATACATAAATGAATGTATATATATTAGTTTTTATATATATATAAGAGCATGGATACTTATCTGCGAATACGTATACATACATACAGATAGATAGATAGATTGATAGAGAGAGAGAGAGAGAGAGAGAGAGAGAGAGAGAAAATCATGTGATAATACAAATTTCTCAGCTATTTCCACATCTTCATTTAAATTTTAAAATGCTTTAAAATTTCACACTGCATACTTTTTATTACAGCTAAACATAGTCCTATCAAATTCGAATAATTTTTAAACAGATTTTTTTTTACCCATAGATGGAATTCTAATGGGTACTTCCACTTCCGCTAGTGGACATGGGAGTAATGGCAATGAAGAGGTACTTCACACTCCTCAAATCTCCAGGTAAAGTTTCGTGTCATATCCAAGATACACCCTTTTTGAAGAAAAAAGGTTTTTCGAGGAGTAAGTACCAATTCTATTCTTGTTACTTTTTTGTGAATACCAGAGATTTAGATGTTTCCAAAAATTAAAAAAAAGAATCTTTAAAAAGCCAAAAGATATTCTTATTTTATAAACTTTTAAAAAGTGAAGTTTTCAATATTCGTTAAAGTTTATTAAACATTGAATATTTGGGTTAACAGAGAAGAAATTAAGGACAAATTTGGTTTGGTTCGGTTTCTTTGTTTAATGAGTTATTTAATGCCAAAGCCATCCAAAGGACAGTAACGGTACTATTTAACCCATAGAGGTGGGTATAAGTAGGTTCATGCCTTTCCCAAATGTATTAGTTCAAAAGTGAACGTAATAGTGTAACAAGTATTTGAACTCGCTTACAACGATGTCACCGTCCGACACGTTAACCACAGTGCCAATTTTTTTTATGATGATTATAACGAAAAAGAAAAAAAGAAAAATTAATTTAATTTAGTTTCACTCAAATTTTTTTTTTTTTTTTTGCTTTTTTAAGGGTTTACTTTTTCTCTTTTTTCTTTTTTCTTTTTTTCGCTTTTTAAGGGTTTTCTTGGGGGGCGAGGTGCAGCGGACGGTGCGACAGGAAAATTAATCATGATAATCTTAATCTCTGATTTATTTTGATAATCCCCACAAGTTCCAGTATATATTTTTAAACCGGATTAAGGTGATTAGTTCGTCTCTTTAAAGTTTATGTATTTTGAAATATAATTGTTAAATGAATGAATACGTAACTGCGCAATCGGAGTTCGAACTCGCTTACTTGGAAACCGCAGTCTCGTACTTTAGCCATAGTGTCACATGGATTATGGAGGCGGCAGCTTTAAATATTGCGACCTTTGACCTCTGCAGTTTCATCATTGTTTTATGGTTGCAGAATCATATATACCCGGTGCTACGACTGGACGGCTTTAATAATATAAGCTTTCCTTCTCAAAAAAAAAGCCCGCTTTTTATTTTTCCTTGTGTTTTACCTTAAGTCCAACTGTCCTATTTTATTTTAATCATATAAATGTAGATTAAGTTTATTCTTTCATTTCTCGTGTTTGCCATATTATTTTGGTAAATTGGATTGAGAATTTTCTCATGCTTTTTGCACCAAAAGCATTTCTACGGCCACTTACCACCTATCTCACAAACCATCCAAGTAAAACGAACAAAATATGAGTGACACAGCTGGAGAAGTATTCTATTCAACATTGTACATTCATTTGCTAACAATCAAATGATTCCAAGTTTTGTTATGTAATACAAATAATTTAATTTTTCGCACACAATTAAAGTTTCAAGAATTGCTATTTAACACTAATAATATAAAACAGTTTTGACATTTAACTGTGTGTAAACAAAATCTGTACTTATACTAAACGGAATTAGCTGAATTAAAACTGCTTGACTAAACTGAATAGCTTGAAATAGAAATGTTTTTCATAATTAAACTGTACTTACATTTAAACTGCGTGCTTACGCTAAACTGAATCATTTGAAATGGAACTGTTTTTGACATTGAAACTGTAATTACACTAAACTGAATTGTTTAATATAGAACAGTTTTGACATTTATCTATGTCTAAACAAAATCTGTACTTATACTAAACTGAATTAGCTGAATTAGATCTGCTTGACTAAACCTAATAGCTTTGAAATAGAAATATTTTTCACAATTAAACTGTACTAACATTTAAACTGCGTTCTTATCCTGAACTGAATTGTTTGAAATAGAACTATTTTCATAAAAATGGATTTGGCGTTAAATAACCTACAAGGGTTGATATGCCATAAAACCCAGCCAACCAACCAACTTAACACTGTTAAATGATCAAACAGTTCTATTTCTAACAATTCAATTTAACATTAGTCATTTGTAAATATCAAACAGTTCTTTTTGACCAATGATAGAACCCTATCTGGTACTATCATTCCGAGACAGAGTGGACCTGAGAGTAAATGGCAAATATGATATATATATATATATTTCTACATATGGAATTTTTTCTTTTGTCATGGAGTTTCATTGATATGAAATATTGAATTAATTGTATTCATTTTACTTGGATACCGCTTGAAATGATAGAATCCAGTTATGTTCATTATAAAGAACTGTATTTTTATGTACGTATTTGTTTGAAAACACACGTTACTTGAGCTTTGAAAAAATCGTTTTTTTAATAAGAGAGTCAATCAACCTAGTACTTAATACTTGTTTTAGTAAATACCCAACCCCTCTGCCTTGAGGAGTATGCGACACAAGGTCAGCTTTTTCGTAGAGTACAGCTGATTTGAGTTCAGCTTTCCGTCTCCTAGACTAGTGACCCTGGCACACGGTTTCTCTTGTATCAGGCGATGGAAAAAAGCTAAGGGTTGGATTTCAATGGTCCTTTCCCACTAGTAACACCTGCGTTCTGGCGTAAAAAGTGGTAAATGTCGGGTTTATTGCTCTGTGCCTGAGATACCCGCAAGAGGAAGCTGACAGAATACTACCAACCACAGTACCCTTCACGGCTTGAACAGCTTCGGCCACGTGTTATAAGTGCTACAACCTAGTACATACCAAAATATTGCATAATTTTGACTCGTTCCAATATTATACTTCATATGAACTAGTATAGTTTTAGAATGTTGCAGGATTTTTAAATCTCACCCAATTTTTTAAAAAATTGGCCGACATCTATTTCATAGGAGTTTAAAAAAGAGAGTCCATTTTTACTCTCTGGAGCCCGCACTGGACTTTAGTTCAGAGCGAGGTTCCGAATAGGGACAATGGCAGACTTGAAGCCGTAAGGCTCCCAAATTCGGCAGGGCTACCTCCGGGTGGGTGATCTGCATTATTGACTCCTTTTGACAAGCTTGGCTCCTCAGGCTCACAGAGCACTAAGTGAGTCGATAAGCAACATAGACCAGCAGGGTTCGAGCCTCGGTTCGTTCCCAACCTTCCCCTCCCCATAACCCCATTTGACCTTGTGTCGAGCCCTGTCTGGTGGGAGGCGGAAGCAAATCCTGAGTTCAAAAAAAGAGCGTGAGAAAAGCCGTTAGTTGATTTGCTTCATGTTTTGCATCCCATATTTAAAGAATGACCATCTGTCTATTTTAGCTTTTAGTGAGAAAGCTAAAAAGATATCTTACCAAGGGTAAATAGCCCAGTCAGCCTAGCTATCTACACGAAGCTGGGGAAGGAGAAAGAGAGATTCCTACCTTTCCCTGAGGCATTAACGTCGAAGGATTTGCCAATCGTATTCCTTCAACAATAATCATTACGCTCCTTAAGGCTTGTGTAAATAGTTTTAAAAACACAGAACCTTCATCACATATGACATCATTGCTTCAGAAGCACTTTTATCAGATTTCATCACTAGTCCATAACCATCAGAGCATGAAATTCAAGATAACCCCACCCATGACGCCTGTGGCTTCTCTCTTTGGTAAGAACCTACATCCCTGCCATTTTATTAACCCACATAGCTCGATCGATATACTAGAAAGTAATTCAAATAAATAATGCGTAAACGCGCGTATTTGTATACAGGTAAGTACATTCGCACTCATCTGAATGTGCTTGTGCCAAGGTAGGGCTAATGGCGGATGCCAGGGATATAAATCAATAAATATCTTAACAGAAACTTATTGAGAACCAGCGTCAAAATAACAAAAACCTTATTGATTTCTGATATCTCTGTTTGCTTCTATTGGATCCCATGTCTCCGCTAAAACACTCGTCTATCGAAGCAAGATCATATGTTTCAAAGCGAGCAGACAAAGTACAGATGCAGCAGAATTAAAACAAATACAGCAGAGACCTCAGAGCCGATGTGATCCTGTCTGTGTGCATACTCAAAGCTTTGCCTGTCACAAGGCTAGGGGTATGGGAAACTAGTGACAGGCTTCCAGTGAGAATCAAATTCGCTAAACGGTTCTAAAGCTGACCTTTACCTCACTTTGATTTGGTTTGGTTTGGTTTGATGGCATATCAACTATTGCTGGTTATTTAATGTCAAATCCGGTTTTTACTTGTTCATTAATTATGTTTGTAAACATATTTTGTAGATACACACATAAAATTATCAAACAGTTCTATTTCTAAGATTTCAATTTCGCATAAATCATTTGTTTTACTCAGTTCTATTTGACTCATAGATAGGGCTATATCAGGTCCTACCATTATGGGACAGAGTGGACCTGGGAGCGATGGCAATAAAGGGGTACTTCACATTCCCCAATGCCCCAACATTACTGGAGCCTCACTATCAAATTGTTTAGTGTCATACCAGGCCACGCATTGGGGGAGTCTTTTCGCTCTGCAGAGAAGCAGTCGGTGTATTCTAAGACTCCAGTCCCCACTTAGAAGACTAGTCTCGTCTGTTATAAGACTACAAGTAAAAAAAATCTTAGGAGAAGCTTCTTGTGATAATCAAATTCACTCAACAGTATTAATGCTTTTCTACACAAACTAACTGACCTTTACTTCACTTAAAAAATTAGTTTACGCTAGCACAAGGCTACAAGTGTGGGGAATCTAGAGAGATTCATCATCATCATCATGCCCGTGGTGTAATGGTTATCGCCGTAGGAAATGAATACGGCGATACGAGTTCAAATCCTGGACGATACTGATTGCATTTCACATAGCACTAATATCCTTGGGAAAGGTATGAATCCAATTATTCTCCCTCCAGCTATGGGTAAATAGTAGGACAGACTAGGTTCTTCAGCCTTGGTTAGGCAACTAGTCTAGGAGAAGGAAAACTCTGAATTCAAACCTGTTAAACTCCGCTTAAAAATTGACCTTGTGTCATATCCTGCCCGAGCGGAGGGGTTGGTAAATAGTATCAGCATCATGCCGTGCCGCTAGCACGGATATCCTTGACCCTCTCTCGCCACTTCTCCCTATCGTTTATCGCCTCTGGTAGGTCTTCAGGGCTACATCCCGTATCCTCACATAGCTGCTGAATGTATGTTCGAGCTGGTCTTCTGCTTTTGCCTGGCCATATGCGGGGGTCCATAGTAGTACATCACTTATGAGCTCGTCCCTGCTTCTCCAGCAGTGTCCTGCATGTCTGGTTCGTCTAACTTGGATAGTTTTCGTGATGGGAGGCAGGTGGCCGTATAATTGGCGCCTTGTGGGGTGTTACCGCCAGGACTTGTTCAATATTGCTCGCAGAGCCGCCGCAGGCATTGGTCTCCATGTCAATGCACACAAAACGGAATATATGTGCTATAATCAAACAGGTGACATCACCACACTAGACGGAACCCCTCTGAAACTAGTAGACAAATTCACCTACCTAGGAAGCAGCGTCTCATCAACCGAAAAGGACATCGACACGCGGCTAACGAAGGCATGGACAGCTATCGATAGGATATCGATCATATGGAAATCAGACCTGACCGACAAAATCAAACGCAGTTTCCTCCAGGCAGCGGTCGTATCGATACTGCTATATGGATGCACTACTTGGACGCTATTAAAACAACTGGAGAAGAAGCTAGACGGCAATTACACAAGAATGCAGAGAGATCCACCCCGTGAGAATTGAACTGAAAACACAGAAGTAATGCTCTAATAAGCAAGTTGATGCGAATAACCAGACTTCCTCGACTTAAAAAAAAACGTGAGTTCGATCTTAATCAAAATTTTTATACTCGCTGTTACACACGACCTGAGTGAGTTGCGGTAAAAAAGAAAGCATTAAAATTAAGTGCCTGTATAGAATAATTAAGGACACCCAGGTTAAAAATAGAAACGTATCAGCAGCGAATCGACGACGAGTTCTGATTGGCTGAAGAAACTCAAATGAAAACATCGTTAGAATATTGGGCGCGAGATAGAAAAGAGGAAAGAGTTCGTTGGCAGCCGGATGCAATGAGGTAAAATCAGTCAGTTGAAAACTAGATACGTAAATGTGAAGACATCTGAAAGTTGCAACCTCACCATTTTGGAGTGAGCTCCGAAAAGAGGTCTTACACCAGACACGCAGTTGTGGAGACGAAATCAACGAACATGCACGTTAGAACTGCTACTGAAAAACAGAAAGAAAATTCAAGATCTGTCTCTGCTCTCTTTCTCCTCACGACATGTTGTTTCTCTTTGTCGAGCTAACACGGTCGACTCAGTATTCATACTTTATTTCTTTCTCCTCGACGACTATTTTAAAAGTGTAGTATCGAATAAACTTTTGTGTTAATGAACCAGGACATGTCGTCTATGTATTCGTCAAGTTTTTCCACGGCGAGATTATAACAGGATTCGACTGACTGTTAAGAGGTAGGCCTACACGCATAAGTCCGTTCACCACGTATGGCTATGCGTAGTTGTAATAGTAGAAATATCAATTGGGACCGTACCAGCACGGACTCTCATTTGAACACCGTAGCGTTACAGGCGTCTATTTGTGCGTTGTAATGTTACTACTGCATATTTGGTATGTAACGGTACAACATCCTATTTGGTGCAGTAACAGTAAAATCTTCTAATTGAGACCCGTAGTGGTACACCTGGCTACAAGAGATCCATTTTCCAAATAGAATATTGTATTATGAGTGTCTCAAAGAAAAGGTTTTTAGAGAAAGTCTAGAAGACGAAGAGACAAAAAGAAAATAATAAGACAATGACGAAATGAATCTATCCATATCAAGAAAGGTAAAGACATATACATCCTTACAAAAAAATCCCATTCACATTCATTTATGGGGTTACTCGTTCTAATTTTTGGTGTCATAAATAGGTAGATGTGAAGCGGTTCTTGTTCAACTGGTGGAGCCCCAAAATTTTGGGGTTGATTTGTCACTGTTCTGATAACTGACTGAGTCTTTTTTTTAATCGTCTCTGACTGTCTCTCGTCCTTACAGCGAGAGTTCTTGTGATTTACTTTTTGCTGGTGCTCACACAACCGGGTATCAGGGTTACTGGTAGGGAAGTGGTGGCCACTGCATTACAATAATTTTTATTGATTTAGAAAGGGTAGATCAGATGTATAGCTTGACATCTGCAACATGGCGTCTTGGACTCACCGGCTGGATTTAGCGGATCAACGGATTCTCTTGCGCTAAAAAACTTATCGTTGGTGTATTTAATCAATCTGGAGTAAAAATAGATGTATATACCACTGAAATGTAGTTTATCCCCTTCTTTGAATGAATCAGACAAAAAAATGTGTATTTGTATATATTTAAAATCTTCAGAATGATTTTCGTCGCCATTTTTATAATGTTCGTTAAGGGGAGGTAACTTTGGCCAACACTTCATAATCTCTCTCCTCTCGTACAATGTCGAATACTGGGTACGGAATGCTAACGCAATACTGACTCAACTTTCAATATTTTACGTCTATTTAGTAATTTACAAAGCTCTTTGCTTCGATGTGGCACAAGGCCGAATGAATGGGGCGCCCAATGAGACTCGAACTCACTCGTGTAGGTTTGCTAGTCCAGCTTGCTAACCGTTACACCACCAAAGGTGCCCACATTTTACGTCTATTTAGTAATTTACAAAGCTCTTTGCTTCGATGTAGCACAAGGCCGAATGAATGGGGCGCCCAATGAGACTCGAACTCACTCGTGTAGGTTTGCTAGTCCAGCTTGCTAACCGTTACACCACCAGAGGTGCCCACATTTTACATCTATTTAGTAATTTACAAAGCCCTTTGCTTCGATGTGGCACAAGGCCGAATGAATGGGGCGCCCAATGAGACTCGAACTCACTCGTGTAGGTTTGCTAGTCCAGCTTGCTAACCGTTACACCACCAGATGTCCCCACATTTTACGTCTATTTAGCTCACTCGTCAGACCTGACTGATTTATATATCGACTACATCTAGTCATGTGACCCCTGTACCACAATCCATTTCAACAGTTGTGGTTGTTGGCTGGAGATCCGCGTTCAAACCCCACGGGTCGGTATCAGCACATGCTTCTACATAACGCACATGAACTGTACGCCAAATGAAGGTCGAAGAACAGGTCGGTTGAAATATCGTGGCAAAAACAGCAACAAAATTTCCCAAAGAAAATCTACATGTTTTATTGATTCATGGATTTAACTGCATGTCAATCCGTCAAGGGTTATTTTCATACAGTCGCATGGCTTCAAGTATTTCTAGGTTATATTACGTTGATTTAATGGCATATCAACCCTTAACGGTTATTTAATGCTGAATCTTATTCATAAATATATTGTATATGTTTTTTAAATGAATAGTTTATAGGCAAGATTTTTAAATATACCAGAGCTGGTTTGTTTGCACACTGTTAAATGGTTTCAAGTTTTGCTATGGAACATTAATAGTTTTATTTGCACACAGCTAAATGGTTTCAAGTATTGCTAACACTAATAGCTCTATTTCCACGTGTAACATACCCATGATACGGATATGTGAAATAGACATAATGTTCATTAAATATTCATAAACATATATAGGAATCCGAAAACACGAAATTCACGAAATTGGTTCAGGTACGAAACTTTTATGCACCTTTTTGAGTTTAAAGGTTTTCCGACATGAGGAGAGAGACAATCTTTCTATGCTGACTTTTCCATCTGCCCCCCACCACCACCACCACCATGTGCAGCACCCAGCCGCAAACTACTGGTCTGGTCTCGGCGAGCCCCGAAAGTTAACCTTCTTCTTCCGAGGCAGGAACTCAACTAACTGCTTTTTCTCAAATCTCAGTCCACGCTTCCGGTGCGTGACGTCACCCACATCCCCTGGTCATATTTCCTATCTGGGATTTTTATTTTGACAACTCTGAATGACACATCCTCTCCGCGTGCGCGTGAATACCTGCGTTAATGCTGCACCAAACTAACCCATGCGCTAAGCGAAAGGTTCTCAGCCTAACTAAACCGAAAGGCAAGATATATAAAATGAAATCCCTCTGCAATTATATTACACACGCTGTTAAATGATTTCAATCACTGCTTTCTAATACGAACAAAGTCAATTTAATATCAAACATGTGTTTGCATACAGTTAAATGGTTACTATTTCACCTCTTCGTGGACAAGTTCACCTACCGCAGAAACAGCATCTTATCTACAGAAAATGGCATCAATACGCGACTAGCGAAGGTATGAAGAACTATCAATAGACTATCGGTATATGCAAGTCAGACGTATCCGATGAAATAAAACGCATTTTTTCCAAGTTGCAGTCGTGTCCATATTTCTATATGGATGCACCACATGGACGCTGACTAAGTGCATGGAGAAAACGCTTGACGACAATTGCACAAGAATGCTCCCAGCTGTGTAGGACAAATCCTGGGAGCAACATTCCACAAAATAGCAGCTGCATGGCCACCTACTTCCCATCTCAAAAGCCATCCAAATTAGACGAACAAAACATGCAGGACACTGCTGGAGAAATAGGGAAGATGTTCTCCTATGGACCCCTTCACACGGGGCAAGTGGACGACCAGCTAAAACTTATCTACAACAGTTCTGTACGGACACAGGATGTGGACTAGAAGACCTGCCGGATGCGATGGACGATAGAGACGAATGACGAGAGAGGGTTAGGGAAATCCGTGCTAGCAGCATGATGAGGATTTTACCCCTAAATAGCAGTTACTACGGATTAGAATGGACCTGGGATTTATCGCAATGAAAGGGCACTCCAGATTTCCCCGAATTCCGGGACTGAATCCAGTTTTATGTTATATTCACGACACTCGTTTAAGGAGTCTAACCCCTCTTCAGAAATGCAGTTGGCATTTTCTACAGCCCCAGCAGACTGGGCTGAAGTATTCCTATCAAATACATATAATTTATACACAATTATATGGCTTCTATTTAATAAGAGTTGTTTGTTTGCACAAAGTCATATTTCTTACTTTCTTTTGTTTAACGGCATATCAACTTTGTAGGTTATTTAATGCCAAAGCTATCCTTCTAGAAGAACAGTAGTGGTAGTTGCTAACCCATAGCTGAGAGGATAAGGGGGTTCATACTTTTCCCAAGGGTATTTGTCAGGGCGACTGGGGTTCGAACTCGCTTACAGCGCTTTAACCCTTACATCATGTGGACACCCTTCACAAAGTTATATGTTTATAGGGACTAATAATAATAATCCTTAGTAATGAGATCTCCAGAAGATTCAGTTTAGTGTCATATCCACGACACCAGGTGTTTTTGAGAGGTGTTTTTAAGAGGGAGGGGTTACTCCCTCTGCAGAGGATACAGACAGGAGGATATATCCTATTGATTGAGCGAAAAAATCTAAAGAATCATGACATTTATCAGGTAAATTTCTCCTCCTTAGAATATCTCATTTTTTGAAATAAAGAAATTGAAATCGAAATAAAGAAAAAAAACACACTAAACGTCGCCATATTGGGTCAATTAAATTCTGTGTGCATTAGAGCGGTTCAAATTTTCAAAGTTTCTATTTTTGTATCACTTTTCTTTCCCTTTTGTTTCTATTCATCTCAATGACCTGAATTCAACATTTTTGAATAATTGAATAATATTAAGTGTCCTAGACTTCTATCACTTTTATATAGTAAGTAGCTAGGTTATGTGGATGAAGAATCAGATACTATAACTGGCTTTTAAAGTACGCTATTTGTTTGTGATTCAATGTTGAAATATTTCTGAGAGGAATCTCAATTAAAAGTCTTTTCTATATTATTTTTGTTCCTTTTTGTTTTTATTAGTTTTTACTGTTTTCTTTTTATTTTTGTTTTTTGCTGTTTTAGTTTTTGTTTGTTTTGTGGTTGTGGTTGTTGTTGTTGTTGTTGTTTCTTTTTTGTATTTTTTATGCCCTTCTTTTTGTGGAAGAAGAAGAAGAAGAAGAAGAAGAAGAAGAAGAAGAAGAAGAAGAAGAAGAAGAAGAAATGTTATCTCAAGTAATGTTATCTAACGTTTATGAAAATGTTATGAATATTAAATATATAAATTCTTGTTCGATTAGAATATTCCGAGCAATATGAATTACACAAATGTGTGTTAATATCCTAACTGGATTATTGTATGCACATTATATATAGTTAATCCCCTTGCAAGATTATTGACTGCACATTATATTTACTTAATACCCTAGCAAGATTATTGAATGCACATTATATTTACTTAATACCCTAGCAAGATTATTGAATGCACATTATATTTACTTAATACCCTAGCAAGATTATTGAATGCACATTATATTTACTTAATACCCTAGCAAGATTATTGAATGCACATTATATTTACTTAATACCCTAGCAAGATTATTGAATGCACATTATATTTAGTTAATACCCTAGCAAGATTATTGACTGCACATTATATTTAGTCAATACCCAAGCAAGATTATTGAATGCACATTATATTTACTTAATACCCTAGCAAGATTATTGAATGCACATTATATTTACTTAATACCCTAGCAAGATTATTGAATGCACATTATATTTACTTAATACCCTAGCAAGATTATTGAATACACATTATATTTACTTAATACCCTAGCAAGATTATTGAATGCACATTATATTTAGTTAATACCCTAGCAAGATTATTGACTGCACATTATATTTAGTCAATACCCAAGCAAGCTTATTGAATGCACATTATATTTACTTAATACCCTAGCAAGATTATTGAATGCACATTATATTTACTTAATACCCTAGCAAGATTATTGAATGCACATTATATTTACTTAATACCCTAGCAAGATTATTGAATGCACATTATATTTACTTAATACCCTAGCAAGATTATTGAATGCACATTATATTTAGTTAATACCCTAGCAAGATTATTGACTGCACATTATATTTAGTCAATACCCAAGCAAGCTTATTGAATGCACATTATATTTACTTAATACCCTAGCAAGATTATTGAATGCACATTATATTTACTTAATACCCTAGCAAGATTATTGAATGCACATTATATTTACTTAATACCCTAGCAAGATTATTGAATGCACATTATATTTACTTAATACCCTAGCAAGATTATTGAATGCACATTATATTTACTTAATACCCTAGCAAGATTATTGACTGCACATTATATTTAGTCAATACCCAAGCAAGATTATTGAATGCACATTATATTTACTTAATACCCTAGCAAGATTATTGAATGCACATTATATTTACTTAATACCCTAGCAAGATTATTGAATGCACATTATATTTACTTAATACCCTAGCAAGATTATTGAATGCACATTATATTTACTTAGTACCCTAGCAAGATTATTGAATGCACATTATATTTAGTTAATACCCTAGCAAGATTATTGACTGCACATTATATTTAGTCAATACCCAAGCAAGATTATTGAATGCACATTATATTTACTTAATACCCTAGCAAGATTATTGAATGCACATTATATTTAGTTAATACCCTAGCAAGATTATTGACTGCACATTATATTTAGTCAATACCCAAGCAAGATTATTGAATGCACATTATATTTATTAATACCCTAGCAAAATTATTGAATGCACATTATATTTAGTTAATACCCTAGCAAGATTATTAAATGCACATTATATTTAGTTAATATCCTAACTGGATTATTGAATGCACATTATATTTAGTTAATACCCCAGCAAGTCCCCTTCGAAGTAATCTCCTCCGACTGCAGTACACTTGTACTGTTCCGATAACTTCTCAAAGGTCCCATGGAAGTCCTCTTGTGTGAGCGTGTCAATGACATTCGTCACAGCCTCTTTCATCTCCTCAATTGTCTCATAACGACAGTCTCTGAACTTAGGGAATAACCAAAAGTCACTGGGAGCAAGGTCTGCACTATAGGGAGGCTGACGAACTGTTTTGATGCCCATCTTGGTCAAATAGTCTGTGACAAGGATGGAGTTGTGGACTGGTGTATTGTCCTGGTGGAAATGCCACTGAGCCGATTTGAAGAGTGCTGGTGTCTTTCCAAGGAATTTCTTCCTGAACTCCCTTAAAACCTCAGCATAGTAACCCTAACCCTAACCGTTTGGCCAATCAACTCTTGTGTATTGACTTCCTTACTCCTCCCACACCTCTCATCATCTTACACAGACTCCCTGGCTTCCTTGAATTTCTTATGACACTCAAAAACCGATGCTCAATTCATGCAAGATGCTCCAAAAGCTGTTTGAAGCATTCCATACGTTTCTGTGGCATTTTTCCAAGTTTAAAACGCAATTTTATTGCATATCGTTCTTCCAAAGTGTCATCACGTCCAGATTCCATTTTTGAAATTCACCAGCTCAGACAATCAGGCTTTAGTAGGATGTATTCAAATTGTAGCTGTTCATTTGAACCTGCAATCATAAAAATTGATCAGTCATCTCATAAAATGTATAGCAATAACATACTGAATATTCAAGAGGGTACTCTAATTTTAAATGTCCATACGAAAAAAGTCTGGAAACTTGTCGTATGCACCTCGTACATCTGTATGACTTTTAAATCACACACAGAGTGAAACAATGCACAACATGTCAGCGTACTAATTACCACAATACCCACGACAGCTTGAACTGCTTTGGCTAGGTGTTATACGCGCCACAAACTAGTACATACGAAAATATTGCCAAACCTTTGACTGATTCTGGTATTATACTTAATATGAACTCTTATAATTTCAAAATGTTGCGCAGCGGGATTTTTAAATATCACCCGATCTTCTTAAAAATTGGCAGACATCTTTTTCATAGGAGTTGAAAGAAGAGCAGGAGAAAAGCTAGCCAAAATTTCACATGTTCATTTTACACCTTCGCTTTGAACTACCTTTGTATGTAGTTCATATATTTATGGTGTAAAAAAAATGGATTTTTTTTCTCATTTTACCTGAAGCTTATTCTTCTTAACAAAATGAATACTTGGCTGGGCGATGTATTAGTGGAGTCTGACTCTAATGCCATATTGTAATGTACAATTCTGGCCAGGTGGAACGCCCCTGCTGCGGAATTAGGAACTTGGCGACTTTAACTCATTTATAATCATTTATTACTCATGGAATTTCACATTTTTCTATATCGTCTTCTTTCTTCATTAGAATACTATTTAGAATATCAGTATCTTCTTTTCAATCTCGCTTGATGTTTTAGTGTGTTCATATCATAATATACATGCATACATACATACATACATATATATATATATATATATATATATATATATATATATATATATATATATATATATTTATATGTATATATATTTATATATATATATACATATATATATATACATATATATATATCTACATATATATATATGTATGTATATATATATATTTATTTATATATATTTATATATATATTTATACATATACATATATATTTATTTATACATATATTTATACATATACATATATATATTCATGTATATATATATATATATATTTATTTATTTATATATATATATATATTTGTTTTCTATATATTTATTTATTTATTTATATATATATATATATATATTCATTTATTTATATATACATATATTTATGAATATATTCATTTATTTATTTATATATATATATATATATATACATTCATTTATATATATATATATATATATATATATATATATATATATATATATTGAAGACTGTATATTTACGTAGTAAGTTTTTATTCAAGCAAGTTTGGTTAAAGACGATGGAACACTGTTTGTTTATTATTTTTATCTGTAACTTTTTTTAAGTCACCTTGTTATTTTTCTTGTTGTCAGGATCTAAATGGTAAAGGAAGTGTCCCATATCTTCTGCCCAAACACTTTCCACCACACATTTGGTCGTCAACTGGGGTACTGTAGTTTTGAGTTGACAGTTTTAGTTTTTACAATTTCAATTTTTTGTAGCGTTTTGTTTTGAAGTTGTCAGTTCGAAAACTACTCCTGATGATGACCAAAAGTTTGGTTGAAAGCGTTTGGGCTGAAGATATGGTACAATTCCTTTACCATCTAGATCCCGACACAAGAAAAATAACAAGATAACTTGAAAAATATAATTAAAAATTAAAACAGTGTTCCATCGTCTTTAACAAAACTTGCTAGAATTTTATTTATATATATATATATATATATATATATATATATATATATATATATATATATATATATATATAACGGAATTATAAGAACAGATACATAGATATATATAGAGAGAGACAGAGAGACAGAGACAGACACACAGAGAGACAGATAGAGAGAGATATTAACACCCTGAGATATATGTAGGGTGATATTAATACGAGTAAAATCAGATATGAACAGAGTGAGATAAAATTATATTAACTAATAGATATGAACAGACTGAGATAGATAGATAGATAGATAGATAGATAGATACGAGGGTCTTTTAAAAAGTTCCAAGTCTCACCAAGAAAAAAGAGCTATAGCTGAACATTTCTTTGTTGGCAACACACTATCACTTCTTATAAAACGAAAAAAATCTGAAATACTTTTTCTTAGATCTTTTTCATTAGTCCTCACAGAAGGATAGATATACAAGAAGAGACTAAGATAAAATGATATGAATGAGAGAGTGTGTGAGAGAGAGAGAGAGAGAGAGAGAGATGGACACTGATATAAATCTTTATATATATATATATATATATATATATATATATATATAAAGTGGAAGTCAGACCTGACCGATAAAATGAAACGCAGTTTCTTCCAAGCAACGGTCGTGTCGATACTACAATATGGATGCACTACATTGACGCTAACGAAACGGATGGAGAAAAGGCTTGACGGCAACTACACAAGAATGCTGCGAGCAATATTGAACAATTCCTGAAGGCAACACCCCACAAAGCAGCAGCTATACGGCCACCAACCACCCATCACAAAAACTATCAAAATTAGACGAACCAGACATGCGGGAAAATGCTGGAGAAGTGGGGACGAGTTCATGAGGGATGTACTCTTGTGGACCCCTTCACATGGCCGAGCAAAGGCAGGGCGACCAGCTCGAACCTACATACAGCACCTCTGTATAGATACGGGATCAGCCGGGAGCGATGGACGACGGGGAGGAGTGGCGAGAGAGAGTCAGAGATATCCGTGCTGATGGTGTGACATGATGATGATGATATATAAAGTTTTAAGCCTCACCCCGAATAAGTCAGAGAGTCAGATGTGTCCTGGAAATTTTAACCCTTTACAACTTGTGCTGTAGCATTAGTATTCTTGGGACTCATCTTGCCGACAACAAGTTAATCCTCAAGATCTCTGTTGGAAATGTTCAGCTAAAGCTCAGCTTTCTAGGTAAGGCTTAGAACTTTTTGAACAGACCTTGTAGAACGATATAAATGCGAACAAAATTGAATATGAATAGACTGAAATAGATAAATTAATAAAGCCTACAGAGTCATTTGTAGTACTATTTAACCCATAGCTGGGATGATAAGGTGGGTCATACCTTTCCCAAGGGTATTTGCCCGAAAGTGAACGTAATAGCGCGACTGGAGTACGAACTCGCGTACTACGATTCCGCAGTCCATCGGTTTAACCATTACACCACGAGGACACCACATGGACTCTAACAAAACGGCTGGAGAAGAAGCTAGACGGCAATTAAACAAGAATGCTGCGAGCAATCTTGAACAAGTCCTAGCGGCAACACCCCACAAGACACCAACTGTACGGCCACCTGCCTCCTATGACGAAAACTATTCAAGTTAGACGAACCAGACATGCAGGACACTGCTGGAGAAGCAGGGACGATTTCATAAGTGATGTACTCTTATGGACCCCCACACATGGCCGTGCAAAAGCAGGACGACCAGCATGAACATACATTCAGCAACTTTGTGAAGATACAGGATGTTGTCCAGAAGACCTGCCTGAGGCGATGAACGATAGGGAAAAATGGCGAGAGAGGGTCAGGGATATCCGTGCTACCAGCACGACATGATGATGATGATGATGACAGAGTCAGACTAATTTACCTTGGTTTCACCTACTGGATCATTTGGAAGAATCTGATACTTCTTGATGATCCAAAAGGTGAAACCGAGGTAGATTGACTCTATAGGCTTCACTCCTTTAAATTCGCTCTACTTAGGGTATCAAACAGTTTTTACTTTCAGCTTAGTTGATTCTGCCGTTGTTTTTTTGTTTTTTGTTTTTTGTTTTTTTTCTTTAGGCTCGGTATCGTAGCACGATTTAATTATTTTCAAATAGCACACGTGTCGTTAGTCTTTTGCAAAGTGTATCATCTGATGATTTTTTTCCACACTATCAGATTACCTAATTGCATATTTATTGCACTCGTATGTTCACTGCACTCGCACGTTCGTAAAATCTAAATGTACTGGTAAATTCTATACTTACTTTGCTGGCGCAATCTCTTTACTCCTAAAATCATTGATTCCGTTCAATCGTTGTAATCGTTTGCCCAGTTGGCTGGGGCTATAGAATTCACCGACTGCACCTCGGCAGTGTGCTAAGACACACACACACCCCAATGAATGTCTTCGATATGACACTAAAGAATCTAATAGTGAGGTTCCACTAATACTGCAGCTTTGGGGAATGCAGAGCACCTCTTCATAGCCATCGCTCCCAGATCCACTCTGACCTGGAATGGTAGCATCTGATAGGGTCCTATCTATGGGTCAAATAGAACTAAAATGCCACCTCATGCTAAACTGAATTACTTGAAATAGAACTGTTTTGATATTTAAACTGCATACTGAATCGTTTTAAGTAGAACTGTTTTGACATTTAACTGTGCGTGGACAAAAATTATACTTATACTAAACTAAATTATTTAAATTAGAACTGTTTTTTGTATAAAAATAGATTTAGCATTAAATAACCTACAAAAGGTGATATGCCATAAAATCTAAACAAACAAACACGATCAGAATCTTATAGGTTAATAATAGACTAATATTGATAGATGAATGTAAACAGACTTATTGAATGAAATACATCAATCCTAGTTAGAATCCCTACTGCACAGCGTCGAGCAAGCAGCTCGTGGCATTGGCCTCTATATGATCGTAAATAGAATAGTATATACGTTTTAAATGAAAAGGAACCATCTTTACTGTGAATGGCAAGTCTCTAAAATTAGTAGACCAGTTTATATACTTGATATATGTATGAATATGTATATATGTATAACTGCTGTTGATGTATCATGGCGACTTTTTCAGTGGATGTCACTGCCTTTGCACTCTCATTATGAAAGCACTCAAACATTTACTCCCCTTTCACTTCCCCTTTCATATCTATCACACATTCGTAAAAATCTTAGTGCACTGGTAAATTCTGTACTTACTTTGCTGGTGCAATCTCTTCACTCCTAAAATCATTGAATCCTTGACATCTCTGTAATCGTTTGCCCAATTGACTGGGGTTGTAGAATACACAGACTGCAGATGTGTAAGACCCGAAGCAATCTGATGGTGAAGTTCCAGTGATGTTGGAGCAATAGGGAATGCGGAGCACCCCTTCATTACCATTGCTCCCAGGTCCACTCTGGCCCGGAGTGGTAGTACCTGACAGGGTCCTATCTATGGGTTAAATAGAACTAACTGTATACTTATGCTAAAACTGAATTTTTTGAAATAGAACTGTTTGACTAAACTGAATAGCTTGAAATAGAAATGTTTTTGACAATCAAACTGTGTACTTACATTTATACTGTGTATTTATGTTAAACTGAATCGTTTGAAATGGAACTGTTTTTGACATTGAAACTCTACTTCCACTAAACTGAATTGTTTAATATAGAACTGTTTTTTATATTTAACGGTGTAAACAAAATATATACTTATACTAAACTGAATTAGCTGAATTAAAATTGTTTGAATAAACTAAATAGCTTGAAATAGAGGTGTTTTTGACAATTAAATTATGTACTCATGCTAAACTGAATTGTTTGGAATAGAAATGACTGTTTGTATAAAAATGTATTTGTTGTTAAATAACCAACAAGGGTTGATATGCCATAAAATCCAACCAACCAACCAACAAACAAACAAACTGTAATCGTACACGCATTGCACTTACATCCTTCGTACTATCAATGCCTTCGTGCAAACACTGCACTCGTATACTCACTGTAATCATGATATCACATGTAATTTTATACACCCGCAACTTAAAACACACAACATCAAACCAGCCCAGTCGATTGGGACTATAGAATACGCCTCGCGTGAAGTGATGTTACCTTTTAGGTTTGGTTTGGTTTCTTTGTTTAATGGCATATCAACCTTTGTAGGTTATTTAATGTCAAAGCCACACTTCAGGAAGAACAGTAGTGGTACTATTTAACCCATAGCTGGGAGGATAAGTGTGTTCATTCCTTTCCCAAGGGTATTTGTCCGAAAGTGAACATAATAGCGCAACTGGGATTCGAACTCGCTTACTACGATTCTGCAGTCCATCGCTTTAACAATTACACCACGAGGACACCCCCAACCTTTTAGGGTTCAATCTAATTTTTTTCGTCATACAACGTGTGAAAGCACGTGCGATACCATGCACTTAGCAGCCGCCAACCAAGAGTGATAACACAGTTTCGGTAGCTCAAGGCGGTACAGCCACTCCCGGCACTACCAAGCAGCTTTTGCCATCGGACAAAGTATTTAAAATATATATATATATGCCAGATCAACCAAGAGGAGAAATTACATCATATGTTCATCTTCATTTTTAGTGCAGTTAGTAATTTTTAAAACGCGTTTACTTTCGGCTGTTGATATCATCACGCGCTTGCAGTAACCGTTTGTTGATGTTACGTAACCACACAGGAATGGTGATTTCGCGCGCATTCTGAAGAGTTTTCGCTCTCGACCAAATCCAACTTGATGCATATTGCTCCGTGATCTGAAGACGATAGGAAGCAACTTTCAAACTGCGACCAGCGATTCCTATATTTGAAAGAAACGAAATGACTGAGTGTCCGAGAAAATTAAAACCAATCTCAATAGGAATCACATAGCATATCCAACCCTTTTCCACGCAGTCGGTCCTAAGTGTCTCGTATCGGTTTTTCTTCTGCTCGTGTGCCTCATCCCGGTTTTCTTCCAAGGGGACAGTCAATCCTATGCGAAGGACACTCTTCTTTGAATCGCACCACGCTACAATGTCTGGCTACTTTTCTGTTTGTAGTCATTTTCCTAAATTGAAACTTTCAACTCTGTGAGAAACACTACTTATGGTAAATTGAATTATCAGTATTACATTGCAAGTCTTGGAACCATTTAACTGCGTGCAAACAAATGAATTCTGGTTTGTTTAAAAATAATGTTACCTATAAACTATTCGTTTACACATCCTATGTGTGAACAGGATTGTTTTAAATAACCTACATGGGTTGATATGCCGTAAAACACAACAAACATCAAACGCACACCCGTTTAGATGAAACTTCCGGTTTCGTAAGTCTTATTTGATGAAACAGGTATTCATGCCTTAATTTTCCATATTTCGCACACAATATTAATCAAATACATTTTGAATTTTGATATAAGTCAGCCCAAATTTAACACAAATTTATATATTTGAGAATTTTTTACGATTTTTGCCATTACTTGCCATTTGGGGTGCAACCTTCTGTGATATGACTTCGTTGTAGATATCCACTGTGGCTGGTAGTATCATGGTAGTTAGTGCGCTGCTACGTTAAGAAATGATTCACTCCATATTTGATTCGAAAGCTGCATAAATGAACATGCAACATATAGGGTGTCTCAAAATAGATGCAACCCAATAATATGATAATGCTTTATTACTGAGATAAGCGAAATGGCAGTCATTTGGAACACGTCCTGTAAAAAATGCATCCCTTGAGCTAGAGACATCAAATCAATGCTTTTTTTAAAAACATTTTGTTTTATATCAGCTTTCAGGACATGCAATCCTTTTTTGAGTTTCTTGTCTCAGCAATAAACCATTATCATATTTATAGGTTGCATCTATTTTGAGACAGTTCAAAATGATTTTTGTCTCCAAATAAGTAGTGGCGCAAAATACTTTTTCCTCTCTAGTCCAAGGCATTGTGATCAATGATTAATAATTGTTTTAGTATACTATTTTCAAATCTGAAACAAAATAGAACACAACATTATTAGTAATAGAATTACAAGCAGTCACATGGGTCCCATGTTTATTGAGACACCCTAAAATCTAATTCGGGATTTTATGCTTAACCAGTTCGAACTGAGTCATATGACGCCGAAATAATCAAAACATTTGTTCTACGGAGGGTGAACTTGCAGTTGATCACAGAACGGAAACCAAATGGCTCAAAGAATTTTGTTTGGTTGCAAGAACTGCGACTATCAGACAAGGCCAGGGAGACCTAAGACAATGAATTCTGGGACCGTGCTTCAAGCCATAAAGGCAAATTCGATGAATTGCACTCAGGTGAGCTCGGCATCTCACAATCCAGTGTAGTTCATCACTTTCACTCGGCAAAAGCCTCTGGAGTTGCCAAATTGTCCCTCATATACTACTAAAATATTGCAAAACTTTTAACTCGCCCTTTTTGTTATAATACTTTAAACTATCCTAAATAGAGACACCAATATGATCAAGCATCGTTGTCACATTAGGAAACCAATCGATTTACAGTTCGTCTACCATTCATTATCCAAAACCGGGAAATTTATATAAAATGATATTGGAGGTGCTTGTGGTTATAGTCGTTGGAAATGGACACGGCAACACGAGTTCAAATCCTGGACGAGGCTGACGACATTTTTCATAGCACTAATACGTTTGGGAAAGGAATGAATCCAGTCATTCTCCCACCAGCTATTAATAAATAGTAGGGCAGACTTGGTTCTTTAGCCTTGGTTAGGTAACCAGTCTAAGAGAAGCAAAGCTCTGAATTCAAACCTGTTAAACTCCGCTAGAAAATTGACCCTGTGTCACACCTTGTCAATGTGGATGGGTTGGTAAATATTTATATATATATAAAAGGATATAAATCAGAGATATTTGTTTTCCAGTCATAAAGCGTATAGTAAAAATGTTCTGATTATTTCAGTAGCTTTCATTTCGACACATCGATGAACGTGTTAAGAAAATCGATCTGACCACATTAATTAAAAATTCATTGCGGTGAATTTTTGTCAAAACTTTCTATGACATCTACTGCCTTTTTTGGAAATATACTTGAGTGTATAGCTCAGGGGTGAGAATTTGAGAAAACTCAACTAGTATATCGTCCTGTCAATGGAACTAACAATATACTATCATGCCCTCTGTTGAGAGGTTAGACCCCCCCCAAAAAAAACGGAGTATCTCGAGTATGAAATTAAACTGCATCTGATGGTGAGACTCCAGTTTGGGAATTCGGGAGAATGAGGGATACTCTTTCATAACAATTTCTCCCAAATCCACTATAACCCGGAGAGGTAGTACCTGTTAGGGTCCCATCTATGAGACCATTATATCTTTTTACCAATTATTAGTATTAGATAGGAGTACTTGATATCATATAACATAAAAAATGTAAACGTAAACGAACAATGAACTCAATTCCCTAACCTCTTGGCATAAAATAACCCCAGATGTGTTAGCATGCCGTTAACATCAATCAATCAAATATTGGTTATTCCCCAATTAGTAGTTTTTGTTCAAATACTTAGGGCAAATCATATTTAACAGGCAAATGTTAGAAATCTTGATTACATACTGGCGATCAATTTCACCGTCTGCACCTCCCTATCTTACCTGAAAGAGACTGACAGACAGAGAGAGAGAGAGAGTATCGAGCTTATACAATAGTAATACCAGCGTTATTACCTTGGGAGCTACTATGCGAGAGAGCCAGATTGATTGATTTCACGAGCATGTCAAGAGGTTAGAGAATAGCATTTATTGTTCGTTCATATTTACATTTTTAATGAAGTTAAATCAATCAGTCTAACCATAACACACTCAAGAGTTTTACAGAACCATTTCCCTGAAGAACATATTATTTTAAAAATTTGAATCTGTTGCGTTCTGGTTAGTGAACGCTTGTAATATTAAATAAAGGACAAACCACGATATGAGAGGAAATAGAGATATATTCTCAGGAAAAAGTATATACAATTGAGAGACTATTAGTAGACAAGAACATAGGATTAGTGAATACAGAATAAAGATATAGTCCAACGATAGTATTGGCCTCCGTTATTACGGTAGCAAGTAAGGTGTTCTAGTGCGATCTCCAGTCTCCAACGCTCTAATACTATTCCTATAAGAAGCTGCTCTTTACCTTCTAGTCTGCCCTGGTATTAGTAGCTACTGCTATATATGGCAGATGGACTTGTTCATTGCGTGGAAAAAGGTGGGTGATACCCAACAGAAACTCAAATGAACCTTTAGAGAAGAGGAATTAATTATATTTAAACCTTCGAAGTGGTTTTCTGAAAGTACTCACTTATTTCTGACATTATTTTCGGGGCAGGGCTTTTTGAAGTAACAACGAAATTCTTGTTATTGATTTTCACTCCATGATGATACAAATTTTCGCAGAAATAGCGTTTGAATCGATTTAATTAAACACTTTCGAAAACGTGTATTTTCGAAAGTGTTTTCAAGTTTATATTTTATTTGAGTTGATGCAATAATTGACGACAGACAAGTGCTTTTGCGTCGAAACGAAATATAGAGTTTCGGCATTTAATTTTCTATAAAAGCTATACTTAGAGAGGCAGCCTGATAATTTTTCCATATTATTGTCTACGCCTTATCAGCGAAGCTTAGAATATGTTTACTGTGTCCCTTCAGAAGGGTAAGACCCCCCCACACATACACACACAAAGAGATTGTCCTAGGTATGACATTAAACTGCATCTTACTCTTGAGAGGAATTGTCAGTTTAACAGAAATAAAAAAAAAAGTCGCTCGAAGCTTGGGAGTCTGGTGAATATAGAGGGCAATTCTGTGTTTCACTCTAAACGTCTAAGCAATATTACTAATCAAAAAGTAAAGAGACTGGCTACACAATATCTTTTCGAATTAACTCTTCCTCAAGACAGTACTCTAGACGTCTAGACATCATCACTTTATCATACAAATTGTACAGATGTTATAACAGTACGGGTCTCAAATAGACGTTTTCACAGCTACTAGACCACATGGACGCTTGCACCACAAGGGTTCTAACGGGTCTATGAGCGTAGCACTACGCTTTCAGTGTCAGTCGGACATCGTGGTAACCTCAATCCTGATGAAAAGAAGAAGTATTGAGGAACACACCAAAACACAGTCTTGGTTTGCTAATACAAAGGTTTCCGGCATACCAAAAGAAACCGTCGCAGCAATAACGATTCTCAATAGAAACACCTAAGTGAAAGTACGTTCTCCGGATGGGGACACAGACTACTTCGACATTTTAGCAGGAGTACCGCAAGGGGACACACTAGCCCCATACCTCTTTATCATCTGTCTAGACTACGCGCTCAGAACATCGATTGATAAAATCAAAGAAAACGGCTCCGAGATGACAAAGAAAAGAAGCAGAAGGTACCCCGCAAAAACAATTACCGACGCCGACTACGCCGATGACATAGAGATCCTGGCAAATACTCCTGCCCAAGCCGAAACACTACTGCATACTCTGAAACGAGCCGCCGCAGGCATTGGCCTCCATTTCAATGCACACAAAACGGAATGCATGTGCTTTAATCAAACAAGCGACATTTCCACACTAGGCGGTAGCTCTCTGAAACTGGTAGACAAGTTCACCTACCTAGGAAGCAGAGTCTCATCGACCGAGACAGACATCAACACGCAACTAACAAAGGCATGATGGACAGCTATCAATAGGCTATCGGTTATATGGAAGTCAGACCTGACCGAAAAAATTTAACGCAGTTTCTTCCAAGTAGCAGTCGTCTCGATACTGCTATATGGATGCACTACATGAACGCTAACTAAACGTATGGCGAAAAAGCTAGACGGCAATTACACAAGAATGCAGCGAGCAATATTGAACAAGTCCTGGAAGCAACACCCCACAAAGCTCCAACTATACGGCCACCTACCTCCCATCACGAAAACTATCCAAGCTAGACGAACCAGACATGCAGGACACTACTAGAGAAGCAGGAATGCGCTCATAAGTGATGTACTCCAATGGACTCCCTTATATGGCCGAGCAAAAGCAGGACGACCAGTTCGAACCTACATGCAGCAGCTCTGTGAGGATACGGGATGTAGCCCTGAGGACCAGCCAGAGGCGATGAACGATAGTGAGGAGTGGCGAGAGAGAGTCAGGGATATCGGTTCTGGCGGCATGACATGATGCTGATGATACCTCATTGTAGTCGTCGAGAAGAGAGAAACAGAGAATGAAAACGAGTTCACCACTTTAGCTAAACAAAGAGAAATAAAACGTCGAGAAAAGAAAAAGGGCAGACACTAATCTTGGATTATCTTTCTCGTTTTCTGTGGTAGTTCGTTCACGTGCTTGCTCGCTGTGTCCGTCTACACAGCTTCGTGGTGGGTGTGAAACTCTTTCGCGAAACTAGCTCACAATGGGCACCATAATTTTCCTCTCGTACCCAACTGACCCTTTTCTTCTTTTCTCTCCCACATCCACTTCTCTTACGGTTTTTCCGTTTGAGTTTCTTCCAGCCAATCTGAATCCGTCGCCGATTTGCTGCTGATACGTTGCAATTTTTACCCAGACGTCCGCTACTATCTCACTCTAGACTTTCCTATATTTCTCTCCCTTATAGCCTTACTATCTCAGTCTCTTTACTTGCCTTGATTCTCTTTCTCATATATGTTCCCTTCTTTTTCCCCGTCCTGTGGTCGCCTATTGAAACAATCAGCCGAAAAACCTGATTATTTTATAATGCGTACACTTTTATTTAAATTTTGGGATGGAGTCCCCGTGGTATAATCATTAACGTACTGGACAGTAATATCAATATAAGAGTGTTCTAACTCCACTCACGCGACCATGGGATGGTTTTGCCATTAAATAACCCTAGAAGGTTTATATGCCATTAAACAAAAGAAACGTTTAGATTTTTAAATGAAAATTATTCAATATCTCAGTCTCAATACTTTGTAATCACGTCCAGTACGTCTATGTATGTTTGGTATATATTCCTTGAGTTTAAATTTTTTGGGGTCGAAAATATTCGTTACAATATTCAGATGTCTTTCTTTATACAATGGAGCAAAAATAAGAAGACAGTCTACGAGTGAAATTTACCTCAATAAAACAATTTGTTTCTCCAACAGTGATCAACCTTGGTTCGTATGTTAAAGCCAGATTAGCAATTTTAAATTTAGCCACTTATTATATCGGCTATTGTATGTATCAAGTTGGAACGAATGTAATGTCCGATTTTAGAGTAAATATTGTATATGAAAAACGTATGCATATTGAAATATTTAATTATTAACATAACCTCCATTGCTTCCTAGAACCTCATTACATCTGACAACAAACTTATGAATGCCATGATTGATAATTCTTTAGATGCAAAATATGAGATCAATCCGTGTTCAACCTAAGATTATTCAAATGATTCTGTTATCCCCTAAGCAAGTGTTATTCAGAAGGAGCAAGATCAAGAGAATATCGACGATGAAGCAATTTTTCCGGCTGAACTCTGCTAAGAGTCAGTTGAGCTGTGTGAGGACGGGCATTATTGTAATGGGTATGACATCTCTTCTGTTGAAACTTATTTAATAAAACATGTCTAATGTGTTCTTTAGTTGTGACAAACATAGGGTTAGATATTGAAGAAGATTATCTACAATGTCCTTATAACCTGAAAGAAAAGGATATTACTTCAAAATGTGTTTACAAATCATATGTATTTAATGTATATGTAAAAACAGGATTTGATTGTTAAATGACCAATAATAATTGATATGCTATAAAACCAAACGAAACCAAGCCTAATATTAATAATTTGCATATAATTATATGGTCTCAAATAAGAACAGTTGGCGACCGTAGTCAAGGGCGACCAGAAGGCTCCCTTTTCAATAGCTACTACACAGAGGTGTAGGGGAGGGCGCTACTCCTTTACCCTTGATACGTACCTTATATTGTTGAGTGTTAAGCAAGGAGGTATAAAGTACCATTTTTAATGTTTTTGGTATGACTCGACCTGGGATTGAACCCAGGTCTCCCGGACCACTAATTATTTGTAACTAATTATTTGTAAATAATCATAGTAACTATCTTTAATACCAATAATTTGCACACAGTCACATAGTTTCAAGTATTCCTAACCTTCATCAGGTGGTTGGGTTCCATTTCTGTAGCTCTGTTGTACCAAATCAAGTTAAAGTTATGAATTAGTACGTAAATTGTGGTTACCAATTTTTTTAGTACTTTGCCTTACAAGTCTAAATAAAAAAAGTAAATTTGGCGATCTAAGTCGAGGGTAACCTGAAGGCTCCCTTTTCAATAGCTACTACACCGAGGTGTAGAGGAGAGCGCTACTCTATACCCAGGATTGCTCCACTTTACCCTTGATCCTTTTAACCTTATAGTTCTGAGGGTTAAGCAAGGTGGCATCAAGTACCATTTTTGAGTCTTTGGTATCCCTACATTGTCATTACTCCCAGGTCCACTTTGACATAGAGTGGTTATACCTTTTACGTTCCCACCTATAGGTTAAATAGATCTGTTTGAAAATTATCAGTATTTGATAGGAATACTAGAAACCATATCAATGTGTGCAAATTTTTTGTATCAGGTTGAAAGAAATGTAATGACAGATTTTAGAGTTGATATTATAAATGAAAAACTTATGCATAGAGAAATATTTTACTATCAGCATAACGTTGATTGTTTCTTAAAACCTCATGTCATACCTCAATAAGCTTTTAGACGCCATGAATTTAAAATTGTTTCGGTTTTGATGCAAAATATGAGACCAACTAGTGTCCAACGTCTTCTCTTGATGTCAACTTAAGATCATTGAAATGATTCTGTAACCCCCCTCAACAAGTGATAATCAGAAGGAGCAAGGTTAGGAAAATATGGAGGATGAAGCATTTTTTCCTAACTGAGCCTCTCTAAGAAATATTTAGTGTATTGAGTTTTGGGAGGACAAGCATTACTGTCATGGAGGATGACTCTCTTCCAGTTGATAAAGAAAGCCCGTCCTTTTGGCAGTTGCGGTTAGAGTGAATACATCGATCCTGCAAAATTTTTGAAAGGAGTCATGTTGACATAGTTTTGGTAAGGATGAAAAATACGAGATTGAAAGGTTTAAAATGCCAAGTTTTATTTGGCGCTAAATACAGAGTGCCGCAAAATAGATGCAACCCATTGATATGATAAAGATTTATAACTGAGAGGTTTTTCCTTGTCAGCAGGAGCGAGCTTATGTTTGATCTGGATTCTGTATAAGTAAATGTGAAGATCCTTCTTTAAGAATCTTTGCAACGATTCACGCGAAAGATTAAGTTGTTGGGAACGTCTTCGGGGGGACTTTTTCGGACTCCTTTCGACAGATTCTCTCACCGCATCCACATTGTCAGGACATCTTGCAGTATACTTCCTGCCAGATATGGTATTTTCTGTCTTCTTATTGAGGTGTTTAACAACCCTGTGGCTTGAAATTTTTGTATCCAACAATAAATTTGGCTTTTCTGGGGACAATTGGCAAGTTAAACTTCCAGTGAAATTTTGCTTGCACTGTTTTGAATGATTTTATCTCCAAATAAGTAGTGACGCAAAATATTTTCCTCTCTTGTCCAAGGTATGGTGATCGAGGATTAGTAGTTGTTATAGTATACTATTTTCAAATCTGAAACAAAAAACACAACATTATTGTTAGATGAGTTGTTAAATCGTATTCACGATTTAACTGACTTCAAAGCAAACTAGAATCTGGCAAAAGGCCATTTCATTTTGGGAAGCCATGCACAAATCAAAATACATGCACAGCAATTACGAAAAGGACTTGGTCTCTTCGGCTTTCCCCATAAACTCACCCTGGCAAAGTAGTTACTGCCTTGGAGAACGACCTCCTTGGACCACTCACCCCGCCAAGGAGCCAGGTTCTGAGATATTTATCCAACCTTCCACTAGATAGGATTTGACACAAGGTCATTTTATTATAGGGAGCCAAACACGAATCGAAATGTTTGATCCCATCTGCATTCCCCGTGTTAGGTCGCTTCAGGCGCCAAACCACGATTTCAATCCTGCAAAGTAGGGAGTAGACGTTCAGTTTTCTTATTACCTTGGTAAAAAGAAAGGTTGTGTATCTAGCTGTCAGTGACTACTGGTTTTTATAGCAGAGATTGGTCGTTTATTTGCCAAGTTCGTATAAGTTTTATTTTTGACACAAAGCTTTTCTTTAATTTTGTGTGATAATAAAATAAGTCTGGAGGTGCCCGTGGTGTAATGGTTATCGTCGTAGGAAATGGACACGCCGACACGAGTTCAAATCCTGGACGAGGTTGATTGCATTTCACATTGCACTAATACCCTTGGGAAAAGGTATGAATCCAATTATTCTCCCACCAACTATGGGTAAATAGTAAGGTAGACTGGGTTCTTCAGCCTCGGTGAGGCAAATAGTCTTGGAGAAGGAAAACTCTGAATTCAAACCTGTTAAACTCCGCTTAAAAATTGATCTTGTGTCATATCCTGCCCGAGCGGAGGGGTTGGTAAATATGGATAATGAAACAAGTCATTATACCGCTAAGAGATTTTTTAAATCATCATGATGTTGTGCTATCAGCACGGATATCCCTGACCTTCTCTCGCCACTCCTCTCTATGGTACATTGCTTCCGATATGTCTTCAGGGCTACATCCCGTATCGGCACAGAGCTGCTGTATGTAGGTTCGACCTGGTCGTCCTGCCTTTGCTCGTCCATGTGAAGGGGTCCACAGGAGTACATCACTTATGAGCTCGTTAGGATTTTTAAAAATATTACTCGCTATATTCAAAAGTTAGAAAATACTTTCGAAACAACTTGGAAAATTAATTTTTCTTGAAAATATCTTCTAGGATTGTAACGGAAAATTACACTTGCTGACGAACTGGTGATGGTGTTTTATGTTGGTATCAGGATTAGCTTCCGGCTGCAGTGAAAAATTCCGTTTACCAAAGACATAAGTGACGTTACGTTTTTTTTAAAACAAAGATTCCGATATGAGTATCAACGATAAAACCGAAATCCCTACTCCGAAATCCCAACTTCAAAATCCCTACTCTGAAATCCCCACTTTGAGATCCCTACTCTGAAATCCTTACTTTGAAATCTCTAACCGAAAACCCTACTTCGAAATCCCTACTCTGAAATCCCTACTTCGAAATCCCGAACCGAAATCCCTAAATCGAAATCCCTACTCTGAAATCCCAACTGCGAAATCCCTACTTTGATATCCCTACTCTGAAATCCTTACTTTGAAATCCCTAACCGAAATCCGTACTTCGAAATCCCAACTCTGAAATCCCTACTTCGAAATCCCCTCTGTGAGATCCCTACTCTGAAATTCCTACTTCGAAATCCCTATTCTGAAATCCCTACTTTGAAATCCCTACTTCGAAATCCCTACTCTGAAATCCCTACTTCGAAATCCCCACTTTGAGATCCCTACTCCGAAATCCCTACTTCGGAATCCCTTTTCTGAAATCCCAACTTCGAAATCCCTAGTCCGAAATCCCTACACTGAAATCCCTACTTCGAAATCCCTCTTCGAGATCCCTACTCCGAAATCCTTACTTCGAAATCCCTACTCTGTAAACCATAATCCAAAATCCCCACTTTGAAATCCCTACTTCGAAATCCCTACTCTGAAATCCCTACTTAGAAATCCCTACTTAGAAATCCTCACTTTAAGATCCCTACTTCTAAAGCAGCAAACTGCAACTTCTTTCATTCAATGTATCATTCTCATAAAGGTTCTCATTAGATTTTGTTTCTCTACTTGTATTAACCTCTGAATAAAACATGTCTTATGGGTTCTTTAGTTGAGACGAACATAGAGGTGAATACCAAATAAGATTACGAACAATATTCCAATAATCAGAAAGAAAAGAAAAGTGTCATTCCTAAACGATAACAAGATATTCATTGTCTAAAACATTCATCAAGAAAATCGAACATTACATTCGTTCCAACCTGTTAGTTTTGTTGATAAACTGAAGCGTTCTCTAAACAGTTAATAGGTCACACATTTATTTTCTGTTTTGTAAAATATATACATAATAAAAACACAACACTGTTAACAAGATCACCTCATATTCATCTTACAGAACCGAAGTATTTACTTGAAAAAAAAAAGAAATTCAATTAATTATTATACCTTACCTACCGGTTGCACAGATGTCAAATGCACGTTCAACAAACAGTCGTGCACATTGAAAACCACTTAACGTCCTTTGTATTCCAGAATATTAGAATCAACAAAATAGAATTATAAATAATACCATATTAGTTTTATTGACAATAGGTACAGCAGACATCTTTGCAAATTTTTCACAAATGTGTAAAAAAAAAAGTCCATCCTTGGGATCTTTACTGTTATTCCTGTTACTGGTTCTTTAATGGCATATCGACCTCTGCGGGTTATTTAAAGCCTAAGCCATCCTTTTGAAAGTACAGCAGAGATACTATTTAACCTATAGATCGAGTGATAAGCGGATTCACGCATTGTCTAGTGGTATTAATCCGAAAGGGCGGAGCCATTACTCCCAGGTCCACTCAGATAAATGGTACCTGTTAGGATTCCGTCTATGGGTCAAATAGAAATATTTCATCATTTTCTATGCTTGAAACCATTTGTAATATAATTGCGGAGGGATTTCGTTTTATATATCTTGCCTTTCGGTTTAGTTAGGCTGAGAACCTTTCGCTTATTGCATAGGTTAGTTAGGTGCAAACTTTAACGCATGTCGTCACGCGTGCGCGGAGTGGATGTGTCATTCAGAGATGTCACAATAGAAATCCCAGATAGGGGGATGTGAATGACGTCACGCACCGGAAGCGTGGGCTGACGATTTGGGGATTTGAGAAAAAGAAGTGAGTTGAGTTTTAGCCCCCGAACGGGAAGGTTGACTTTCGGGGCTCGCCGAGGCCAGACCACTTGTTTGCAGCGGGGGCCGCACGTGGTGGAGGGCAGATGGAAAAGTCAGCATAGAAAGATTGTGCCTCTCTCTCCTCATGTCGAATTGCCTTTGACTCAAAGGTAATAAAAAGTTTCGTACCTGAACCAATTTCGTGAGTTTCGTGTTTTTAGATTCCCTATGTATGTTTTGTACATCCGTATATTATGGGTATGTTACACATTTAATGGTGTGGAAATAAATAACAATTAAATTGAATTATCTGTATGACGTAGCAATACTCGGAACCATTCAACTGTACGCAAAATGAGTTCCGGCTCATTTAAAAATGACGTTACCAACAAACTATTCCTTTACAAATCATGATTATTAACTATATATGTATAAAGAGAATTTGGCATCAAATAACCGACAAGAGTTGATATGCCATAAAACACAACCAACCAACCAACCACCAACATTTGTGGGTTATTTATAACTAAATATATCCTTGTAGAAGAATAGTAAAGGTATTATTTCACCCATAGCTGTAGAGATAAGAGGGTTCAGGCCTTTCCTAGTGTTATTAGTCCAAAAGTGAACTTAAAAGCGCACCTGGGGTTCGAATTCACTCACAACGGTTTACAGAGCTGCATGTTAACCATTACGTCTCATAAGTTTTGCTGTCGTTTTAATTTAGCTAACGGTGAATGTAACAAATTTAATCATATTCACTTGCAAAAAATAGCAAAATATGTGCCCCGCTCCACCAATGCGTGCAAGTATATATGTTTTAATTTAATAAAATACGATATCAAATTTTTTTTTTTAAAATAACGAAACTAAAGAACAACGGATATAAAAAGACTGCAATTATTTGTTCTCTATTTTAATTGATTTCAACATACGAGGTGCATACAATAAGTTTCCAGACTTTTTTCGTATGGGCACTTTTATTGATAGTACACACATGAAACTCTAGTTCCCTTTGAAGTAATCTCCTCCGGCTGCAATGCACTTGTTGTACCGTTCCAACAACTTCTTCAATGCCCCATGGAAGTCCTCTTGCGTGAGCGTGTCAATGACCTTCGTCACAGCCTCTTTCATCTCCTCAATTGTCTCATAACGACAGTCTCTGAGCTTAGGGAATAAGCAAAAGTCACAGGGAGCAACGTCTGGATTATAGGGAGGCTGAGGAACTGTCTTGATGCCCATCTTGCTCAAATAGTCAGTGATAAGGATGGAGTTGTGGACTGGTGTATTGTCCTGGTAGAAATGCCACTGACCCGATTTGAAGAGTTCTGGACTCTTCCGACGGAATCTCTTCCTGAACTCCCTTAAAACCTCAACATAGTAGCCTTAACCCTAACCCTAACCCTCTAGCCAATCAATTCTGGTGTATTGACTTCCTTATTCTTCCCACACCTCTAATCATCCCTCATAGACTTCCTACCTTCTTTGAATCTCTTATGCTACTTAAAAACTGATGCTCGATTCATGCAAGATGCTCCAAAAGCAGTCTAACGCATTCCATACGTTTCTGTGGCATTTTTTCCAAGTTTAAAACACAATTTTATTGCATATCGTTGTTCTACAGTGTCCTCACGCCCAGATTGCATTTTTGAAATTCACCCACTGTGACAATCAGGCTTTAGTAGGGTGTATTCCAATTGCTACTGTAGCAGTTCATTTAAACCTGAAATCATAAAAATTGGTCAGTCAGATGTATAAGAATAATATAGTGAATTCTCAAGAGTCTACGACAATTTTAAATACCCATACGAAAAAGGTCTGGAAACTTATCGTATATACCTCGTAAAATAATCCGTAGGGTTGCTTTTAATACATTTGAGGATAAAACAATCGTATTAAAAATCAACAACACCGAGTAATTATTTATTAAACCTGGTCTTGTTAAAACCACTTTGCAGGTTATCCACTACATCTATTATGAAGACCTTTGTTTCTTAGTGATATTGCAGGATTTAGCATTCATTGCTAAATTTTCCTGATTTAACAATTTAACTAAATTAGACAGGAAAGAATAAAATTACATTTATTTCTTTTTGTTAACGGATTTCTTTTAAGATTTATCGAATGGATTTTTGCTCATATTAATCATTATAAACCCTAACAATTAGGAATCGATAATAACAAGCAAATGTTTATCAAAAATCAATTTGGTTGTATATACAAATATAATTAGATGTTCTTAATACGTAACTAAGGCCAACGATCTAAATAATATAAACCATTATTCTTAATAATAATTTTACCGGACATTGGCCTAGCAGTTAGAGTGTTCGCCAATGGGCCGGGAGACCTGGGTTCAATCCCTGGTCGAGTCATACCAAAGACTCAAAAAATGGTACTTGATGCTTCCTTGCTTAACACTCAGCATTATAAGGTACGGATCAAGGGTAAAGTAGAGCAATCCTGGGAAGGAGTAGCGCCCTCCCCTACACCTTGGTGTAGTAGCTATCGAAAAGGGAGCCTTTGGGTCACCCTCGACTATGGTCGCCAACTTTACTTTTACTTTATTCTTAATAATTGAGATTTAAATAAAAATAAAACCACGGAGAATATAGTGTAAAAATTAAGGGGACGTAATTTTAGTGATAGACAGAGAGACGCATAATGTCCATTTTAATAAGATGTGTGCGTGTTGGTTCATGTGTGCCTGTGTGTAAAATAAAAATGAGTGTAGAATTCATTTAGTTCATTATTCCAATTCTTCAATTCGCCAGTGAATAATTATATTACCCGGCATGCATTTCCCTTAATACAAAGCATAATTGACTTAATTGTGAAGATTATTTTTAGAAATGGCGTAATCAATTTTTCATTAATTACATCATTCTGTGTCGTTATTGTGAATATGATATCAAGGATACTTGGTAATTAGTTTTAGTTAATTAACTCTAATTATTATTCTAAATTACTACATTAAAATTGAGCGTTAAAAATCTCCGTATAAACACGAGTAATCCCTCATCGATAATTGAATTGAACATTGAGCTTAAATCGTATTAATGATTGAAATTGGCTCGTTTCAATGCTCACCGCACGGCTAAAAACGTGATTCTTTCAGGGGGGGTAAGAGAAAAAAAATGAGGGACGGGAAGTTTGATTTGTAGCGTTAGGGTGGACAATAACATTTCAGGTTTAAACTCGAAGCAAGATCTGTACATCTATTCTCATAATCTTTGCTCAAGTTCTGAAAAATAATCGTGTTTATAATCTAATATTCTGGTAATAGAATAACATTCGATATTTTTTGCTGACAAAACTGAGAGGATAAATAACTGTTGCTTTACAGCCATATTGAATAACACCACATACATACACACACACACATATATATATATATATATATATATATATATATATATATATATACTGACTAAAAGTTTGTGATTACCCACAATTGTTCCTCTAAGATCATAATTATGGCCTAGTATGGAATTGATCATAAACTTCAAAGTGAAATGCCTAAGAATAATTAAGAGCTGTTTACACATTTGCATACGAATTGGGAATCAATTTCCATGAAATTAGATTGATGAGGAGATGCATCAAGGTATGACAAAACGAAATGTAATCAGATAGAGTTAGTAAAACCAAAGGAGATTGATATTGACCGAGACTGAAGGCAGGTGGAAAATAGCTACCCCCAGTTCTGAGCTTCATTAGCCATGTACTAAACTGCCCGTGTGAAAGATAGAAAAACAAGCTAATACCTATCGGTCTCTGAAAGAATTGTATTATACAAAAAGCTGTTGAATGACAATTTCAATAATATACACTAAACCCTATTATTGTTGCAAAGCTGTGTTGTTTGGCTTATAGTCACAGATTTTCTTTTCCTTTTTTTCCTTACTTAATTGTGCAGAGGCATTGGTCTAATTGCTGAAACGGGTACTCCGATTAGTGGATAATTCCTTGTCCAAATCTTAAATCACAATGTAGGTGGATTACAAATTATTCTTCATTATCTCGAGAAATTTCCAAAGAGAAGTTATACCAGATTAAAAACAGAGTCACCCCTGTGTTTGACAAGTCAACACCCCGTCCTGTTATAGTATATCAATAAAAAGTAAAAATAAAGTTGGCGACCGTAGTCGAGGGTGACCCAAAGGCTCCCATTTCGATAGCTACTACAACAAGGTGTAGGGGAGGGCGCTACTCCTTTCCCTGGATTGTTCCACTTTACCCTTTATCCTTACCTTATAATGCTGAGTGTTAAGCAAGGTAGCATCAAGTACCATTTTTCGAGTCTTTTACAAGTTACTAGAAAGGAGCTATTAATTTGCTCTGCAGTAATTACTGCTGATAGTCGATTATTTGATGAAAAGAAAATATGAATTTCTTGAATTAAAATCATAATTATTTTGCATCTATTTTGATTATTGCAAACATAGAAAAAGTGAATCTTTTTCTTTAAAGAAATAAAACTTTATTCATTTTTTAAGTTTAAAAGAAAAAATCAATGTTATCCCAAATTTTTGATCGGTAATATATATATATATATATATATATATATATATATATATATATATATTCACACACATTACCGATGAAAGGTTTGGGACAACACACACTTATATATATACGTGGTGCATTCAATAAATTTCCAGACGTTTTTTGTACAGGCATTTAAAATATTGTAGACTCTTGAGAATTCACTATGTTATTGCTATAGATCTTATGATTTCAGGTTCAACTGAACAGCTACAGCAGTAATTCGAATACACCCTACTAAAGCCTGATTGTCACAGCTGGTAAATTTCAAAAATGCAATCTGGACGTGGGGACACTTTGGAACAACGATATGCAATAAAATTCTGTTTTAAACTTGGAAAAAATGCGACAGAAACGTATGGAATGCTTCAGACTGCTTTTGGAGCATCCTGCATGAATCGAGCATCGGTTTTTGAGTGGCATAAGAGATTCAAGGAAGGCAGAGAGTCTGTGAGGGATGATGAGAGGTGTGGGAGGAGTAAGGAAATCAATAGACCAGAGTTGATTGGCCAAAGGGTTAGGGTTAGGGTTACTATGATGAGGTTTTAAGGGAGTTCAGAAAGAGGTTCCTTGGGAAGAGGCCAGCACTCTTTAAATCGGGTCAGTGGCATTTCCACCAGGACAATACACCAGTCCACAACTCCATCCTTGCTCCCAGTGACTTTTGCTTATTCCCTAAGCTCAGAGACTGTCGTTATGAGACAAGTGAGGAGATGAAAGAGGCTGTGACGAAGGTCATTGACACGCTCACACAAGAGGACTTCCATGGGGCCTTGAAGAAGTTGTTGGAACGGCACAACATGTTCATTGCAGCCGGAGATTACCTCGAATGGAACTAGAGTTTCATGTGTGTACTATCAATAAAAGTGCCCATAAGAAAAAAGTCTCATGGTGTAATGGTTAAAGCGATGGACTGCGGAATCGTAGTAAGTGAGTTCGTACTCCAGTCGCACTATCACGTTCACTTTCGGGCAAATACCCTTAGGAAAAGCATGAACCCCCTTATCCTCCCAGCTAGGGGTTAAATAGTACCACTACTGTTCTTCTACTGAATAGCTTTTGCATTAAATAACCTACAAAAGTTTATATGCCATTAAACAAAGAACCAAACAGTTATTTGATTTCAAGTAACTGTCGAATTATAATTTGTTTGGATAGATATATGGTTTCAAGTATTCTTTTCAAATGTTAGTAATTCATACATAATTATATGGTTTCAGTGGTTTGGTTAAGTTATTTGGTGTGATGGCATAACAACCTTTGTGGGTTATTTAATACCAAATCCTATTTTTGTATACCTGTGGGGGGATTTTTTAGAAATAGTTTGTTGGTAATTTTCATTTGTGTAAATGATTTCAAGTATTGCTTTTCAACACAAACAATTCTATTTAATATAAATAATATTCCCTAGTGAAAGTTTAAACAATTCTTTTTGAGCCACAGATAGGATCCTAACAGATACTACCACTATGTGAACCTGGGAGTAATGGTAATAATAGGATACTCCACACTCTCCAGAAAAGGAGTCTCACCATCAGATGAAGTCTAGTGTCATACCCAGGATACTCTTTAAGCGGGGGAGAGGAAAGTCTTTTCCTCTGCAGAGATGAAGTCGGTGTTATCTATAGCCCGTGCTGACTGGGCTGTATTTGGTTTCAACGACTTATTCCCATTTAATAATAATTTGTTTGCACACAGTTATATGGTTTCAAGTATTCCTATCCAATACTAATGATTCTCAGACCGTGATATTCAACGCATAAATGAGACCCTGACTGGTACTACTACTCCGAGTCAAAATTAATCTGTGAATAATGGCAAGGAAAAGGTACTCTACACTCCCCAGAGCTGTAGAACAGGAACTTCACCATCAAATGCAGTTTTGTGCTATTCCAGGAAACTCCTTTTGGGAGGTCTTAACTCTTATAGAGGATGCACTCGGTGTATTCAAAGCCTTACATACAGATTAGATAATACTGATGGCTATTAATGTATATAAGTTATAAATTAGAATTATTTAAACATGCTGAAAATCTGCTTTCCTTGGCTAAGATTGCACTGGCTATTAAGGATTCTGACGGATCTAAATTTACTTTTAAGTTTACTACTGTTCCAAATACCAATAGAAATTAGTGTAGCGTTGTCACCAACGGCTACTTTTTCAGTGATAGCCAATCGTTGGCTGAGGCGGGAAAATTACAAAAACAACTAATTGTAGTGTTAGAACCTTTCGTTGTTTTATTTACTCTGTCCAGTCTTTAAGAACTCAGAAAGAAATAGACAACAAAAATCGCGTGTTGTGGATCAGGACTCTTCTCGTATCTTTGATTCGTTCTACATTCTCTGTTCACAGCAAATGCGTCCTAGCTACCAAAATTGAAAGAAAGACAGAATCACGAAATCCATTATATATATTTTGGGGTTGACAGAACGCCACACCTTACTTCTGCTTCGGATGAATGTAACTTAGATTGTGATCTCGATAAGAACTGTCCAAGAGTACTAAATCAAGCCTATTATGTTACAACAAATGGCTCATTGGTCCAGTGGGTAGAGTGTTCGCCAATGGTCCGGGAGACCGGGGTTCAATCCCAGGTCGCGTCATACCAAAGACTTTAAAAATGGTACTTGATACCTCCTTGCTTAACACTCAGAAATATAAGGTACGTATCAAGGGTAAAGTGGAGACATCCAGGGAAAGGAGTAGCGCCCTCCCCTACACCTCAGTGTAGTAGCTATTGAAAAAGGAGCCTTCTGGTCGCTCTCGACTAAGGGAGACAACTACTATGTTACAACTAGCACACTGTAAGATATGTTGAATGCTGTCAATTCGACTGTCGATTTTTTTGCTTACAATGCTATATAAGCTTTTTCAATATCTTTGATCGGGTCTGAACAAGATTTTATAACAATAGAAAAGAAAAACCTTCCATTTTTTTCATTAATTTTCCAATAAAAGATTTTACAGAAATTCAGGATTCAGAAATTCTATGGTTTATTTTGTTGGGTTTTATGCCTTAGCAACCCTTATTGATTATTTAATGCCAAATCTTTTTTATACATATAAATTAAACATATATGATTTATAAACATATTTTGTTGATAATTTTTTTAATCAGCCTGGGCTCATTTTTGACGCACATTTGAATGGTTCCAAGTATTGCGATGAATCACAAACAATTCAATAAAACATCAGTCATTTGTTTACACACAGTTAAATGATACAACAGTTCTGTTTCAAACAATTCAATTTAGTGTGAGTCAACAAAGTAAGATATTTCCAAGTATTGCTATGTAGCACTAACAATTCAAACATCATTCATTTGTTTAAACACAGTTAAATGATCAAACAGTTCTATTTCAAACAATTTAATTTAGCATAAGTCATTTAAATATCAAACAGTTCTATTTGACGCATAGATATGAGCCAATCATGTGCTACAACTCCGGGCGAGAGTAGACCTGGGAGCGATGATAGTGAAAGGCTACTCTGCATTCACCAAAGCACCAGCATTACTGGAGCCTCACCATCAGACGCAGTTTAGTGTCATATCAAAGACAGTATTTGGAGGTGGGGCCTTACTCCTCTACAGAGATGCAGTCGGTGTATTCTTCAGCCCAAGCCGACTGGGCCGAAAATGCCCTAAGTTGATTGCAATAAATTTTGTCTCTTCTTGTATAATCTTGTCTTTAACTCGAGAAACCAGATGAATACAAGGGAATTGCCTGTTTGTTCAAATACATCTGAGCAGTACTCCTCATCACTAGCTAGAATGGTCTACCACAAGATTCCCTTATCTGGCATCCCTTCTTTGTTAATTAGCCGGGCCATGGTAAGAAGAGTCACTAGTCTTATCTCAAATCAGTCGAGATACACACGTGCAAAAAGATGGTTCCAGTGTTTTATCCTGTAACACCGACTTCTGAGGCCTCAGCTGCGATGCACTGAAGGTCTTCGTTACTTATTGAATAAAGGAATAATTCAGTCTTTTAAATTCCTGGCAAACTTCTGTCAAGAGATCAATCAATTCGAAAGAAGGGAATGGCTTTTGATTAACAAGACTAAATTCAAAATTCTCTTTCTCGACACTCAACTCAATGTGAATCTCTCTCTCTCTCTCTCTCTCTCTCTCTCTCTCTCTCTCTCTCTGGGAGGAGTCCCTGTGGTGTAGTGGCTAACCTGCTGGACTGCAACATTGTAATGAGCGAGATCGAACACTAGTCATGCTACTACCTTCACTTTCGGACTAATACCCTTAGGAAAGGCATGAACCTTTTGGTTTCGTTTACTTTGTTTTATGGCATGTCAACCTTCTCGGGTTATTTAATCCCAAAGCTATTCTTGTTGAAGAACAGCAATGGTACTTTTTAACCAAAATAAAATAAAATGAGGTGAGGGGCCATAAGTCTATTGATGAAATCTGATACACTTGACGGTGGCTATAGCCTTCCCCACAATCTAAGACCATCACTTGCAGACACACACGCGTGTGCACACGTTTATATATATATATATATATATATATATATATATATATATATTTGTGTGTGTGTGTGTGTGTGGATAGATAGATATATTTTATTCTGGTATATATGTAAGTATAGATGAAAATTAGCAGAGGTGTTTGTAGTGTAATAGTTAGTATCGTAAGAAATGGACACGACTATCTGAGTTCAAATCATGGACGAGTCTGTTTGCATTTCACATAGTGCTAATAACCTTGGGAAAGGTATGTCGCCAACTATTCTCCCTCCAGCTATGGGCAAATAGTGAAGCAGACAGGGCTCTTTAACCTTGGTATGGCAATTGGTCTTGCATATACCTAGGCACTTAGTGTGTATGCATATGTGTGTGTGTGTGTGTGTGTGTGTGTGTGTGTGTGTGTGTGTGTGTGTGTGTGTGTGTGGAATCTCACACACATAAGTGTGAAGCATACGCACACCTATGCAAAACAAATTTTTAAAAATACTTATTGAAGGCACCATATACTTAAGCCAAGTCTCTGTTTATTTCAAGAACGAATTACAGTCCCAGTCAATAACCTTTCGTCACCACCACTGTATATATCTCTCTCTCTCCCTCTTTCTCTCTCTCTCCCCCCTCTCTCTCTCTCTCTCTCTCTATTTCTCTCTATTTCTCCGTTTCTTTTCTTTTAGTCACTCTTTCTTATGACCCTTTCACTTTTTATTTCATTTTTAAGTAATCTATTTCTTCCTATGCTGAATATTAGAAAAACCCAAAGAAGTTTTGAAGTAAAGATGAAATATCACATTGGAATCCGTTGTCAGTGTTTAGTTTATTCCCTTTTCCATTTCTTCTTCTTCATCTTGTCAGATTTACAAAATCCATCATTTCTCCATATACATAGTAAAATAAACAAATCAATAAAAAAAATTTTTTTTTATAAATAAAAAAGAGTGCTCAAACTCTGGCCAGCAGAGCAGGATAAAACTTAAAATAAATGTTTAATACACCGTCTCATGACAGTCTCATAATTAATAACCTTATACATTTTTAAAAGAATAAAAAATTACAAACAGATGACATATGTCACTGATCAGGTGATTGTACTTTCTTTATATATGTGATTCATGATGTATTTTTTTTATATACGTGACTCATCTGATGATTGGACTTTTTTGTGTGTGGAGGAGGGAAGACATGAAATTAACAGTAATGAAACACACATGAAGAGGTGAGTAGACATTTATTTATTTTAGATTATATATATATATATATATATATATATATATATATATATATATATATATATGCTTGAGGGAAATAGATATAGGTTTGAGTGATGGTAGTAGGGGTTGATTTGGTTTTGACTGTATCCTCGAAGCTAGGGGGAACCAAGTGTATCGGATTTCAATAGGGATTTGTCCAGATAGAGGTGGATTCATTTTAGTAAGAAAGAGGGAAATAAAAGGGTGGTGAGAGATTTGTTTAGAGAAAAAAGAAAGTATAAAGAGGAAATGAAGGGAGGAAAGGGTTCATGAGTATCCCGTTTCATCAAAGACATTGACTGTTATGGAGTATCTAAAAGGAAAGGAAAATACACTTGGTGCCACCCAACTTCGAGATCACTATCAAAACTAAATTAACCCCTACCACCATCACTCAAATATGCATTTGATTAAATTGAGTAGATCATCCGTTTCTGCCTATTTTCAATGTTGATCCGTTCAAATCTTCGTATGACTTATTTGAGAGAACGAACAGTAAAAGGATAAACACAGTGACTTGTCATATACATTTATATAAAGAGTAGGAGGAAGAACAAATGGGAGGAGAATTTGCAGAAGAAAAGAATTTTACTGTAAGTGAGAGGAAGAGTTAACAGGAAGAAAGTTAAAATCATTTCTTTTTTATCATTAAGGGTTTTCAGACTATTGTCTTCATCTTTATTGTCATTTCCACAACGTTTCGGCTGGTATGTTCTCTGGCCTTCTTCAGGTGTTTGTCAAACTCGGGAACCTTCACGGAACTTCGAACTAAGTCCTTTATTGAATCCACGGGGGTCGCCTGTTCTGATTCCGTTTGCCGTAACCGGGTACAAGTGTTAAGTATTCCTGCATTGTTATTCGTCTGCAGTTAGGATTGAACCTGCAGCCTCCTGATGATTGTCTCCTTAGAAGGTTAGGGAACCAACATCTATAACTATTATGCTAACGAAAATTATAAAGCTTCGTCTCAGAAATTTAAACAACTAAAATCGTTTCAGTGTGCCTGTTATATATTGACCCTCAACTGAGCCGTCAATCAAGAGATGCACTTGTGTAAATAAGCGGAAGAACAGCGGAAGCAGGCGGACGTTATAATATAATATAATATTATAATATAACCAGGTGCACAGACGGTTCGAGTCAGTTGGAGACAAGATGCCGAAGTGAGAGCCAGCAGCAGGCAGAGGGCTTTAGGCCCTCAGTGACCCACGGTTGGGCAACCCTAGCCAAGATGAGGAAGAAGTGCTGCTATGGTCGCGAGAAGAACTTGGGGTCAATATAGCTGTCCGTCTGTCTCCACTCATTTCTCACACACAACAAACATCACCCTTTCGAGAATAAATTGTAAGAGATATATTTTTATAAAGAAGTCTATTCGTTCGTTATTGAAGTCATTATAATGTTTGATTATGTTCTGCATATATTTCTGTTGTACGTTGACCTAAGAAGACCAGACGTCAGTACAAAGCTTGTCCCTAATACAGTTGTTTGGGGGGCGCTTCAAAGGACCAGGTTAACTTGCTCAGTCTGGGGCGGAAACGCAGCAGACAAAACTCCACGTGTCAGTATTGCTCAAGAAAACAAAAACGAAAGAAATACGCCGACTTCATCTTTCCGCCACATCTTCCTGGGAGAAAAAAGAGAAAACAATTACAAACAGAATGTAACTGCTTTGCGCATTTTCAAAGAGACTTTTTAAAATTTTTTTTCTTTTTTATAATATTGATTGATTCTTTATTATTTATCAACTAGAAGCTTCGATTAACTTGCAGCATGGGTACGTATCTGCTTATGTGTATGTGTGTGTGTGTGTGTGTGTTACAATAATATCACTGAATGACCATTCTCCTGTTATTGTAATCACGTTTTTTGTTGTTTTTTGTTTTATTTTGTTTTTGTTTTTGTTTTTTCCTTCCATGTGAAATTCTCACATTGTTGTCTGAAAATATCTCATTGTTGTCTCAGTTAGTGCAGCAAGAACGGTACTTGTCTTATAGTAAATATAGAAATTCGTCAACCATTGATTTTGTATTAGTTAAACAAGTCGATCTCTCACTCCACGACAAATACTGGAGAAAATATGAAGTTGTTTAGTTTTAAATATTGATTTCGTCTATTTGTATTTTGTTTCCGTTATATACCTCTTTACCGGACTTTGGCATAATGGTTAGAATGTTCGCCAATGGCCCGGGAGACCTGGGTTCAATCTCAGGTCGAGTCATACCAAAGACTTTAAAAATGGTACTTGATGCCTCCTTGCTTAACACTCAGCAGGAACGGATCAAGGGTAAAGTGGAGAAATCCTGGGAAAGGAGTAGCGCCCTTCCCTACACCTTGGGGTAGTAGCTATCGAAAAGGGAGCCTTCGGGTCACCCTCGACTACAGTCGCCAACTTTACTTTTTTACTTATATACTTCTCTCTCTCTCTCTCTCTCTCTCTCTCTCTCTCAACCACATACACACACACACACACACCACAGATACAGACACCTTTTAGCCCCGTCGGCAGGGCTTAGAAATTGCTGTATCTCTTGCAAATGTTAAGACCCTTAATTACCAGAAAAGAAGAGTCCTGAGTGTAACATTAAATCGAAAATGATGGTGAAATTTCAATTCGTGAGATCATGGTTTAGTTTGGTTTCTTTGTTTAATGGCATATCAACGTTCATGACTTATTTAATGCCAAAGCCATCCTTGTTGAAGAACAGCAGTGGGATTATTTAGCCCATAGCCATGCTGCATAAAGGCTCTCATATCTTTCCCAAGGGAATTAGTACAAAAGTGAACGTAATAACGTGACTGGAGTTCGAACTCGCTAACTTCGAGGTCACAGTGTTGTATAGCCACAGACATATACAAGCAGAAACATAATCAAACATAATTTACGAATTTCAATGAACGAACGAACACGCTTCTTTATAAAAATATATATATCTCACACTTTATTCTCGAAAGGGTTGATGCTTCAGTGGTGTGTGAGAGATGGGTGGAGAAACATATAGTCAGAGAGAGAGGACTTCTTCTTCCTATATTTTCCTCCAGGAGCCAGCGGGTGCCAACGCTTGCAAGCTCGTCAGCGACGCCTCTGATCGGCTGCGTGTCCCTCACTCGACTGCGATTCCCTGCACTCTGTCTAAATCTGACTGCGTGGTTCTCATCACGTGATCCCCTTCCAGTTACACACCTGTTCGACCTGAGTGCCCTGACGCGCCGTCATCTTCCTATTTACTAATCATAATGTGACAGTTTACCAAAGCACATGGGGTCACTAGGAACGAACCGAAAATCCATGTCATATGTTATATAACAACAGTAGAGCACTTTTAACATTAAGCCAAGAGGATTTCACTTCCTGGAAAGATAGGAAGTGTTGAATACACTTTAATTACCATTGCTTCCATATCTATTCTCACCCGGCGTCGTAGTTCCTCTTAGAGTCCCATAGTTTGGAACGAGTCGCCGCAGGCATTGGCCTCCATGTCAATGCACACAAAACGGAATATATGTGCTATAATCAAACAGGCGACATCACCACACTAGATGGAACCCCTCTTAAACTACTAGACAAATTCACCTACCTAGGAAGCAGCGTATCATCAACCGAAAAGGACATTGACACGTGGCTAACGAAGGCATGGACAGCTTTCGATAGACTATCAATTATATGGAAATCAGACCTGACCGATAAAATGAAACGCAGTTTCTTCCAAGCAGCAGTCGTATCGATACTGCTATATGGATGCACTACATGGACGCTAATTAAACGGCTGGAGAAGAAGCTAGACGGCAATTACACAAGAATGCTGCGAGCAATATTGAACAAGTCCTGGCGGCAACACCCCACAAAGCTCCAACTATACGGCCACCTGCCTCCCATCACTAAAACTATCCAAGCTAGACGAACCAGACATGCAGGTCACTGCTGGAGAAGCAGGGATGAGCTCATAAGTGATGTACTCCTATAGACCCCCACATATGGCTGGGCAAAAGCAGGACGACCAGCTCGAACATACATCCAGCAGCTATGTGAGGATACGGGATGCAGCCCTGAAGACCAGCCAGAGGCGATGAACGATAGGGAGAAGTGGCGAGAGAGGGTCAAGTATATCTGTGCCTATGGTACGACATGATGATAATGATGAATAATTGTTTATATTCAATAGGTCTGTGTACAAAAAAAAAATCTTCAGAAACAATATGAACACGATTCCCTAACTTCTATGCATAAAATAACCCTAAACATGTTGACAAGCAGTTAAAATAAATCATTCAAACACCTCTAAGTATGTGTGCGCTCGTGCACATGTGCACGCGCGCGTTTGTGTGTGTGTGTGTGTGTGTGTGCATAAATCAAGGGTGAATAATAAGTACAAGGGCATGAATTACACACTTTTATGAAAATTCTCTAAAAGATTCACGGAAAATGTAAAGTTCGTGACCTTTTTTTATTATTATTATTATTATTATTATTATTATTATTATGATTATTTTCTTCTTCGAAAATTGAAAACTTTAGATCAGCCATTGCTGCGAAAATGGACAATATTGATTTCTTTCCTGCATATATCTTTCCCGAAATCTCTCTCTCTCTCTCTCTCTCTCTCTCTCACACACACACACACACACACACACACACACACACACACACATGACCATGCACACAAACACACTAAACGCACTATGCCATGGCAAAATGGCTTGCGAGCCTGTCACGAAAATCCATTGCTAATGAATAGTGAGTTCAATCATCACTGTGTCTCATACTAATGTCTTTGTGCCAGATGTAGCCTCGGGCACCTTGCGTAGTGTCAATTATAGTGAGCTAGACGAGTAGACCATTGTGACTTCGATTCTCACTAAGAACCCCATACTTCTTGCCTTGTACCAAACTAATCTACATACATAAACGAACACACACACACACACACACACACTAATATATCCATTAACCTCTGTATATTCACTGTGTGTTTCAGAAAAATGGAATTTAATTTTATTTTAAAATAGCCGTCGTCATTTAAGATGCAAATATCCGAGTAACTACATAGTCTAGACAAATAAAACTAAACAGGATTAAAAATTCAGCAAAATAAGATTTATTCATCAAAATTTGAATGAGATTCGGTGGACATAAACCAGTCCAGTCACCTAGCCCCAGAGAAAAAAATCGTGAGTTGTCAAGTCAGATCAACGTGGAGGCCATTTTCAAAGAAATTGATATCAATTTTTCTGAAACACGCTCTGTGTGTGTGTGTGTGTGTGTGTGTGTGTGTGTGTGTGTGTGTGTGTGTGTGTGTGTGTGTGTGTGTGTGTAAAAGAGAGAGAAAAGGGAAAGAGAGAGAGTGTGAGCATATATAATGTACATAAACATGAATTACACACGCTTTCAACTTCAAAAGACATCAATAGTTTAAATAAATCAATGTATAAAGACAATCCCTCATCTCAACAGAACAGAAAGATGCTATATTTTGTTAAATATAAGAGACAATCTCATAGACCCAATCTTACTTCCTAAGCCAGAATTGTAAGTTCAGTCTAAGAAATGATAAGCAAAACAAACTATAAAATTTGCTACTATATAAAATGTTGAAAATGTTTCTTTATATTTTTTTGTAATCAGATCCTACAAGGAGCTGACAATAAAGAATGTAAAGATACAATTATTTTTATATTAGAATTATTTTAGCTTTTTTAAACATTTCATCAATGAAGAAATGTCAAAGATTTTTATGAGTTTCTAATTTCAAAGAGTTTCATTTTAGAAATTCTTAAGAAAATAATTAGACTGAACAATGAAAGAAATATAAATTTTCTTATAAGACTTCACAGCCAGAAAATGGCAGTAAGAGAGGTGATGAATAGTATAAATTATTATGTTATGAGTAACACATTTCTGATTAAATGAATATACAATTCAACACCTTGAATGATTACATAGAAAATTTTAACTTCACAATTCGTTTTATTCTGTGGTAGAAAAGTGAAATTAGAGAATTGGCAAATGTTAAGAAAATGGACAGTATCACCAATCATTTATTTAGATAACCACTTTTTTAACGATGCTGTAGAAGGGGCATCATTTTGTTAGTGTCACTACTATGTCCTTGTTAATCTACTTAGGGGATTAGCTGTTGATACTGAGTTAGTAGATGACTGTGATGGATGATACTATCTGACTTGCAAGTTTCAATGCTTTGGATTAGAGAAAATCAAATAGTTATGAACTTAAAATTTTCAAAGGGTTAAACTGTATGTGAATAGAGTGAAAACTGTTTGATTCATGTAAATTTACATTTGGTCATGAAATTTCCCAAAGGTATTTGTTTGAAAGTGAAAGTAATAGCGCGACTGGAGTTCGAACACGCTTACTTCGAGTCATTAAATCTTGTACTTTAGCAACTGCACTACGGGGATTCCCTCAAATTATCATCATTTACATAAAACTGTAAAATTGATTTTAAACGAATGACTTTTGCATAAAAAACAAGGATTAATATGCCGTAGAACCAATCAATAACAACCACTCATTTTTTTATATAAAGTCTCAAAGAGTTTCTTCAATTTAAATTCTTCTATACCATTCAATTTAGATATTACTACACCGGCCCATTGGCAATCCCCCGGGAGACTGGGATTCAATTCCAGGACGGGTCATACCAATGACTCAAAAAAAAAGTATTTGATTTCCTCTTGCTTAACACTCAGAATTATAAGATATGGATCAAGGGTAAGTGGAGAAATCCTGGGAAAGGGGTAGCACTCTCCTCTATCTATCAGTGTTGTATCGATTGAAAAAGGAACCTTCAGGTCGCTCTCGACTACAATCGGCCAACTTATACCTTTTTCGAGCTTTGTCATTGTTCACCTAATATTTCCTGCCCTGTCGACTGGGGCTATAGAATACGTCGACTGCAGATGGGTAAGACCCCCCAATGGGGTCACCTGTTCGCCATGGGTAGTGACCTGTTAGGCGCTAGGGCGAGATCCTGGTGGTTGAGCAGTTATTGAACCGACGACAGAGTGGTCAATGGCTTGCAACACACCAATTTGACCCTTATGTGGTCTGACGGGCGGTCAAATTGGCTCGATCTGATCAATCGACTGGTCTTGTCAAGCCCTAGCACCTATATGTTTTATCCGACCGTACTTTTAAATCTGCACTTGCAGCAAATTCCCAACCCTTATATTCTAGTTGCGAGAAGTCGGTGGTTGAGGGTCAATTGCGTCGAGAAGATAGGAATTTGACTATTGCTGAGAACATGAAATTAGCTACGGCTCGAAAACCTGCTCTCAGCTCGGGTATACTGGTCGTGTATCCCCGTCTCAACCAAGGCAAATCGGTTTCCCCCTTGGTTCATTCCCAACCCAAGTTGGACTCCGTGGTGGGTGGTGGAGCACAAGGCCAGTTCAAAAAAATTATACACCAACTACAGCGTCCTTTTATAAAAAAAAAAAACAAACGAAACCGGTCAGAATCAGATTCGGAGGGTGAGGCAGCAGATTTCCCCAGATTCATTGTCATTGAATCTTTAGAGGAGGTCTGCCAAGCCAAATTCTCGCCTTTTCTAACTAGGCTACACTGAAAAAGGTGAAGAAAATCAGAAACGAAAACTTGCTTGTCAAGGTGGAGAGCCGGAGGCGGGCAAAAAATATTTTTAAAATGAAAGCCTTCCATATAACAAAGTGCAAGGTCTACTCGCATGAGAAACCCAACGCTTCCAAGGGAGTTATCAGGAGTAGAGAGCAGGTGTTGGCAACAGAAGTAGAGATGTCGGCAACCCTCTGAAAACAGGGTATCACAAACATAAAAAGAATAATTATTAAAAAAGAGAAGAAAAAACAAAAACCAACATCTACATCTTAACATTCAACCAACCCCAAATTTTCAAGGAGGTGAAGATAGACTATTGTGTAGAGAGGGCCGAACAGTACGTCCCAGCTCCACAGGGGTGCTTCAAATGCCAAAAGTAAGGACACCACAGAGAAGCCTCTAGAGGACGACACACATGTGCAAAATGCGGTCAAAAGGAACCGAAGCATAATGAGGAAGATTGCTTGAAGGAAATGAGATGTGCGAACTGCCGACAAAATCACCCGGCTTACGCAAGATCTTGCGAACCCTGCAAAAAAAGAAAAAGACATACTTGAGGTGAAACACAAGAGGAATGAATCTTTCCTGGAAGTAAGGAAAATAGTAGGTACCTACATGGGCGAAAAAAAGCTACGCCTCCGTTGCACGGAGGGTGGATACAGTCAATCAAGGTAACAGGTATAGAGCTATTGTGGAGACATTAATCCGGCTGGAACCAAATGATTGGCCGAAATTCCAAGAACAACTGAAGAACCTGCACTCGGCTGAACTTTAAACCCAACCAAGACCAGTCAGTGCAAATAAAGAAAACTCCTGTGAAACAACCGAAGTAAAATCACCAACCAATAAACAAGCAAACCTTACTGCTCAAACACAAACTACTCCCCCAAAAAGAAAATCACCAGCTAAACATAATTCTCCCAGATCGCCAATCCGACCACCTTCATCTAAATTAGATAACCCGAACCTCGATCTGAATTGTGACAAACGTGAACGCTCCCCACAATCTAAAATGGGTCATGCCCCATCATCAACTGGACGGGAACGTCTGAAAGTGTCGATCCTCCCAAATCAAACCGCAGAGATCAAAAACATATTTAACCTTCTAGAAAGAATGGAAACAGATTAGGCAAATAGTAGCAGAAACAAAAAGAAAAATAGCCCCAATCCACATTAATAAACTTCAACAACTCAAACAAAACACGTAGCTCAACTCTCATCCAGTGGAACTGCAGAAGAATCCGACCCAATTATGAAGAACTCCAACACCTTTTGACCAGCCACAACCCTAAAATAGTTTGTCTCCAAGAAACATTCCTGAAAGAATCGAATACAATCAAATTCAAAAACTACACCTTGTAGAATCATTTTAAGAAAGACGGAAACAGAGCTTCTGGAGGTGTCTCGATCCTAGTTAGGAATGATATGCCTCAACACCCAATCCACATAGACACCGAACTTCAAACAATCGCTGTCAAGGCGACCCTACATAAGCCAATAAACATATGCAACATCTACATCCCACCACACGACCCCATAAGTGACACCAAAATAAGTAAACTAATAGAACTAATTCCTAAACCCCATTTATTGCTGAGTGACTTAAACAGCCACAGCACTGTATGGGGTTGTCAAAAAAAACAAAAAAGGCAAAGATCTTGAGAAATTCATCAATACTAATAACCTCTGCATTCTAAATAACAAATCCAATACTTACCTCAACCCATTTACAGGCTCCTACTCAGCCATTGATCTAAGCTTATGTGATCCCGTAAGCTATATGAACCATGGGTGGAAAGTCCATAACGATCTCTGCGGCAGTGATCACTTCCTCATAACACTCGAAAGTTTACAATTTCTCTTTGAAGATAGACTCCTTCACTGGAAAATAAACAAAGCAAACTGGCCAGTCTTTAAAACAATGTTTAAACAGAAACTGTTAAAAGACCTTGATATCATAGACCAAACAAAACACTTCACCGAAAGCCTCATCTCAATAGCAAACGAAACAATAGCAAACGAAATAATAGCAAAAACCTCAGCCTCAAACAAACTCAGCACTCTTTGGTTTAACGATAACTGCAGAATAGTTAGTTATCTGCTTACGTAAGGCTGCCTTACGAAGATTTAATAAAGAACCAACTACAAATAATCTCAAAGCTTTCAAATTTCTCAGAGAAAAAAAGCAAGAAAAACCATAAAAGAAGCTAAGAAGAAAAGTTGGTGAAATTATGTCAACCAGCTTTGTTTCTCCTCTAGAACAAACATTATTTGAACGATGATGCGGAAAATATCCGGAAAAAGCCAACAACCTGCTCTCAATCACCTCACCAAAAACACAACGGAAACAACTACCAAGAGAGACATAGCAGACACATTTGCTGAGAAATTTTCAGCAAATTCTTCCATCAACAACTCCAATCCATATTTCCTTGCTTTCAAAAAGAACGCTGAGAAATAAAAACTCTACTTCAATTCCAATAATTCTGAAAAATACAACCAACCCTTCACACCAGCAGAACTACAAAAAGCTATCGAAACATCACACAACACAGCAGTCGGCTCAGATGAAATTCATTATGAATTTCTAGAACACTTACCAAAAAAATTCACTGGAAAACCGTCTGACTATATATAATGATATCTGGATAAATGGTAGCTTCCCAGAATCATGGAAAATAGCAACGATCCCTTAGCCAGGGAGAGGCAGCTCAAATCCAGCTATAACCCAATAGCTCTAACTAGCTGCCTTAACAAAACTATGGAGCATAGGGTTAACAAAAAATTTGTCTGGTTTCTCGAATCCAACAAACTTATCAACAATTCTCAATGTGGATTCAGAACGTGTAGATCGACAATAGATCATGTAGTTAAATTGGAAACCTCCATAAGAAAGGCCAACATCCAAAAACAGCACCTTATGGCAGTCTTCTTTGATCAGGAGAAGGCTTACGACACCACCGTGAGGTTCGGAATAATGAAAGATCTGCATAGCATGGGGATGCGAGGCAAGTTACCCTTCTTCATAAAGAGTTTTCTCTCGGAAAGGAAATTCCGAGTCCGAGTCGGATCAACTTTTTCTAATCTCCACAAGCAGGAAGAAGGAGTCCCTCAAGTAAGTATTGTCAGTGACACAGTTCAATATAAAAATAAATAGCATTACAAAGTATCTCACTCTTGGAATTTAGGATTACCTCTATGTTGACGACTTCTGCATCACTTCCAGGTCCATATTTTTTGCGAACTGCCGAGCGTCAACTTCAACAATGCATTGGGAAAATTATTTATTGGGCGAACAAAAACGGTTTCTGAATCTCAAAAAGCAAAATACGATGCGGACATTTCTCTCAACTATGAAAAATGCACAATGACCTGTTCATCAAACTTTAAGATACAGAAATTCCTGTCGTTGACCTATATGAATTCCTTAGGGTTATCTTCGACAGGAAATTAACATTCAACCCCCACTCGAGCCCAACGACTTCTGCAAGTGGTCGCCCACACAGAATGGGGAGCTGACCGACGTTCCATAAACTATACAGTTCCCTGATCCGCTCAAAGACTAGACTACGCTATTTTTATCTATAGATCAGCCAGGAGGTCCTACCTCAAACAGCCCGACCCTATGCACCATAAAGGCCAAAGATAGATCTTAGGAGCTTTCAGAACTTCTCAAGTTGACATTCTATACGCTGAGGCCCATGAAGCACCCCTACAACTTAGATGTGAAAAACTGGCTCTGCAATACTATACAAAACTAAAATATTGCCCATTCAACCCAACTTATGATTGCATCCTCAACCCCAAATACAAGCAACACTTTGAAAAAAAAGGAAAAATCCATAAAACCTTCTGGCTTTCGAATGAAGTCTACTCCTAAAGAATCTAATATCTCTCTAAATGATATACATGAAAGCATCCTACTTCAAACACCAACTTGGATCATTAAAACACCGAAATGATCTTAGAACTGAATGAACTCTCTTCAAACTTCCATTACTTATCAGGAGAAATTTCACAATATCCTCCAACACCATCCCGACCACCTATATGTCTTAATAGATGGCTCCAAGGACAATAACAAAACGGCTTGCAAGCTGTTTTAAATAAAACAATTATCAAGAAATCTCTTCCAATGGAAAGCTCCATCTTCACAGCTGAAACACGTGCAATAGACCTAACTCTTGACATCATCTCGAAAAGTAAATATAAGAAATTTATCATATTCTCAGATTCGCTCTCAGTCGTACGATCATTAAGCAATAAAAAAAACTTGAGAACCCCCTAGTTATTGAACTGTTGAGTAGATTAGACTTAATTTCAAATAGAAACGAAATAATTATATGCTTGATCTAAAGCCATATAGGAGTGAGAGGAAATGAAAGAGCAGACTCTGCAGCCAAATCGGCCTTAGATCTGACCCCCGACAAATTCAGGATTCCATATACTGATCTGAAACCCAAAATCAATAAACTCCTTCACGCAAAATAGCAACAACATTGGAATAATAACATCCACAATAAACTCTTCCAAATCCAGTCCATTTTGGGAGAATGGAGACGAGCCTTCCGAAAACCAAGAAGAGAAGAAATTATAATATCCCGATTACGTATTGGTCATACAAGGCTTACTCACTCTTTCATACTGAAACAATGCAACAACCGCAGTGTTTAACATGTCAATCACCTTGTAACGTTAAACACATTCTCATAGAATGTAGAGCTTTCGATGTCATCAGAAAGCGATTTTTCAAAGTGAATAGTTTAATCGATCTGTTCGAAAATGTCAAAATACATCATGTTCTGTCCTTTTTGAGATAGACACGTTTGTACCAAAAAATATGACGAATTGAAACCGGTTATTCGTGTGCAAACTAATGAAATCCTGCTTATCAAAAATGTTATCTTCTAAGTATTCGTTTAGAAGTCTTAGGTTGAACTTATATACGAGGATCATTTAATAAGTTTCCAGACTTTTTTGTGTGGGCACTTTTATTGATAGTACACACATGAAACTCTAGTCTCCTACGAAGTAATCTCCCCCGGTTGCAATGCATTTGTTGTACCGTTCCAACAACATCTGGAAGGCCCCATGGAAGTCCTCTTGTGGGAGCATTTCAATGACCTTCGTCACAGCCTCTTTCATTTTCTCAATTGTCTCATAACGACACCCTCTGAGCTTAGGGAATACGCAAAAACCACTCAAAAACTGATGCTCGATTCATGCATAATGCTCCAAAAGCAGTCTGAAGCATTCCATACGTTTCTGTGGCCTTTTTTCCAAGTTTAAAACAGAATTTTATTGCATATCGTTCTTCAAAATGGTCCTCATGTCCAGATTGCATTTTTTAAATTCACCAGCAAATTATACATCTTATGAGATGACTGACCAATTTCTATGATTTCAGCTTCAAATCAACAGCTCCAGCAGCAATTGGAATACACCCTACTAAAACCTGATTGTCACAGCTGGTGAATTTCAAAAATACAAACTGGACGTGAGGACACATTAGAAGAACGATATGCAATAAAATTCTGTCCTTTTGGGTGGCATAAGAGATTCAAGGGAGGCACGGAGTCTGTGAGGGATGATGAGAGGTGTGGGAGGAGTAAGAAAATCAACACACTTGAGTTGATTGGCCAAAGGGTTAGGGTTAGGGTTACTATGTTGAGGTTTTAAGGGAGTTCAGGAAGAGATTCCTTGGGAAGAGCCCAGTACTCTTCAAATCGGCTCAGTGGCATTTCCACCAGGACAATGCACCAGTCTACAACTCCACCCTTGTCACAGACTATATGAGCAAGATGGGCATCAAGACAGTTCCTTAGCCTCCCTATAGTCGAGACCTTGCTCCCTGTGACTTTTGGTTATTCCCTAAGCTCAGAGGCTGTCGTTATGAGAAAATTGACGAGATGAAAGAGGCTGTGACAAAGGTCATTGACACGCTTACAGAAGAGGACTTCCATGGGACCTTTGAAAAGTTATTGGAACGGTACAACAAGTTCATTGCAGCCGGAGAAGATTACTTCGAAGGGGACTAGAGTTTCATGTGTGTACTATCAATAAAAGTGCCCTTACGAAAAAAGTCTGGAAACTTATTGTATGCACCTGGTATCTTTACTTTGCTTGAAAATTGACCACGCGACACATCCTCTCGGTTGCATAATTTATGTACATTTTTTCACGGTATATCTAATTTTTTACCTGTTTAGTGGAATGTATTCTTGTATGTTTCCAGTGATAGATGTTCAAGCTCCGGTACAATGTAGGATTTAAGATGTTGTTTTTTAGGCAAGGAGCCAAAATCTCTCCAGTTTTGTTGCGACATAAACTTTCTGATTTTATTCCCCGTCGTAACTGACATCATATACTATCTTTCTCCATCATAAACGGGATAGATAGATAGATAGATAGATAGATAGATAGATAGATAGATAGATAGATAGATAGATAGATATCGACAGAGTGAAAGATAGATAGATGTGAAACGGTTGAAATAGATAGATAGATAGATGTGAAACGATTGAGATAGATAGATAGATAGATAGATAGATATCGACAGAGTGAAAGATAGATAGATGTGAAACGGTTGAAATAGATAGATAGATAGATGTGAAACGATTGAGATAGATAGATAGATAGATAGATAGATAGATAGATAGATAGATATGAACAGAGTGACAGATAGATAGATGTGAAACGGTTGAGATAGATAGATAGATAGATAGATAGATAGATAGATAGATAGATGTGAAACGATAGATAGATAGATAGATAGATGTCTGTTGACGTTAGCTACAAAAATAGATTTGCACTAAACGACCAACAACTATTTTCTTCGCAAAAAAACGTAATCTGTCTCACCTGATAGAAACATCAGATACATTTTTATCTCACTTAATATCCAACGAAAATATCCCGCTGATTTACCGTAAACCTACTCGACGTAAGCCTTATGACTAATAACTTGAGCATACAATACGCAGATACCAAAGCGTCAAAATGGCGGAACTTGGTTTATTTTGGCTCTCAAAATCCTCAAGAGTCCTATGAATACTGATTAAAATGAAAGATACTTTTGTATCTCCGACTAGCGACAACGTAAGTGTTGGTGCGTCAAGCTCTTCTAAAGAGAGATATGAACTGGCAGCGAGACATTCATAAACGCATATTCTCGAAACAATGTTTTCAGTTTTGTTATGGTTTCATCAACTTTGAGGACTTCCACAGAAAACTTCATCTTGTTTCGCATTCAGTCTTTCGCAGATCGGTGAGATAGATAAACACACAAAAGAAGGTTGCTAAGTTCTTGGTTCAACCAAGAAAAGAATAGCTGAGAGCCCTGAAACTTACGTGTTAGTCCATATATTCATCTTGAAATTCGACTCAGTTACAACCCAAAAAAATTGCTCAATACTTTACTGGTTTGGTCGAGAACTTTTCAGCCATATGTCCTTGTGTTTGTCTGCTCGTGTGTGAGAGAGGCAGAGGGAGAGACAGAGAGAGAGAACGTAGATCATATCGTTGAACTTCGATGGAATTTTCAATTATATCCGAATCATCTTCATAGCAGGATATGTTTTATATTTTAGTGATTAAGATTTTTTTTTTTGCTTCTTTTGCAAATTATGCCTTAAATAATTCTGTTCTTGAAAAATCCAACACAGAAAATTGCATTATTTCTCTTCTTTTTTTTCAACCTGCCTTGCCAGTAATAGTTTCATAGAAACACAAATAGATTTTGCAATATAGAAAAACACTTGCAGATTTTTCTTTTTTTTTTTTAAAGAGACATTATTTCTTGTGTTCTTCTCTATAAGATAAAACAACACTTGCTTTGTTTTATTTTGTTATTCGTTTCATTTTTTTTTTTTTTTTTTTTTTGCTGATTATTAGATTTCCTTTTGTGTCCAACTGAAAAATAACGTGATCTTCTAATAATAATCTAATTGCTTCCAGCTCTGTCACGGCAAACAAAATCGCTTAATCGAATCTTAGAAGGAAGATGAAAGCTGCATAAACAAGTTATAGGAGAGGTACAATACAACTACAATTCAGGTTAGGCCAATGGACTTTGATCCTTTCTTTTGACCATGACCATACCAATTACGTTCACGTATCTTGGTGGACATGGATGATATCTGTAACACACTAAAAACACTGAAGCTTTCCGGGAGGAGGGGGGTCTTTGTGATGTAATAGTTTAAGTGCACGACTGTGGCCGTGAAGTAAGAGGGTTCGAACCCCCACCAGCGCAATACGTTCACTTTCGGATTTACACTTGGAAAAGGTATGAACCCCCTAATCCACCCAGCTAACTGTTAAATAATCACACTGGTGTTCCTTTTACAAGGATGACTTTGGCATTTAATCACCAACGAAGGTTGATATGCCATTAAACAAAGAAACTGAAAGCTGAAACTTTCCACTTGCCCAATGCTGGTCAAGTCTATTCTTAAAAACTCGAAGTAAACTTGCGCATATCATTGAATCCATGGATGCATTCGTGATTTGGTTTGGTTTGGTTTATGGCATACAAATCATTGTAGGTTATTTAATGCCAAATGGACAGCTATCGATAGGCTTTCGGTCATATGAAAGTCAGACCTGACCGATAAAATAAAGCGCAATTTCTACCAAGCAGCGATCGTGTCGATACTGCTATAAGGATGCACCACATAGACGCTAACTAAACGGCAATTACATAAGAAATATTGAACAAGTCCTAGAGGCAACACGCCACAAAACAGCAGCTATACGGCCACCGACCACCCATCACAAAAACTATCAAAATTAGACGAACGAGACACGCAGGACACTGCTGAAGAAGTTAGGCCGAACTCATAAGTGATGTACTCCTGTGGATCCCTTCACATGGACGAGCAAAGGCAGGACGTCCAGCTCGAACCTACATACAGCAGCTCTGTGTAGATACGGGATGTATCCCTGAGGATCTGCTGAAAGCAATAGATAATAGAGAGGTATGGTGAGAGAGGGCCACCAATATCCATACTGATAGCCCGACAAGATGATGATGATACATAAAAACAGTTCTATTTCAAACCATTCAGTTGGATATAATTACACAGTTTAGTTCTATTTGACCCATAGATAGAACTCTATCAGGTGCTACTACTCCGGGCAGAGGGGAGCTGTGAGCGATGAAAATAAGGGGTGCTTCACATTCTCCAAAGCTTAGGCATTACATGAGCCTCAACTTCAGATTGTTTAGTGTCATATACAGGACACTCATCGGTGGGGTCTTACACCTCAGCAGAGATGCTGTCGGTGTATTCTACAGCCCCAACCGACTGGGCAAGGCATTCGTGCTGTAATGGTTACTGCTATTGAAATTGGACACGATGACCAGAGTTCAAATCCTGGTTGAGGCTGTTTGCATTCCCCATAGCACTAATACTCTTAGGGAAGGTATGAATTCAACTATTCTCCCTCCAGAAATGGGTAAATAGCTGGACAGACTGGCTCTTGAACCTTGATGCGGCAACCGGTCTGGGAGAAGGAAAATCCTGAATTCAAACCTGTTAAACTCCGTATGACCTTGTGTTGCATCCTGCTCGTACGGGAGGGGGTAGGTAAATGCATACATGATTGAGACAATGGGGATCCACTCGTATTGTTAATGAGCCAGGTTATCAGGCCATTACTAGTAAATTCGATTCTCACTTGTTACTCCTATTTTTCTGTAAGGGGTATCCCTCCGGTAGCTTGTGATACCTCTTATTTTCTTCAGATGAAATGAAAAATTGCCATTTGCCCATGCTGCGAGTTTCCCATCCCAAAGCAAGCGAGGCTGCTCTAAGTATAAAGAAATGGTTAGTACAACGCAGTACCGATGTTGTCACAAGTACGAGGATCATTTAATAAGTTTCCAGACTTTTTTTCTTGTGGGCACTTTTATTGATAGTACACACATGAAACTCTAGTCCCCTTCGAGGTAATCTTCTCCGGCTGCAATGAACTTGTTGTACCGTTCCAACAACTTCTCAAAGGCCCCATGGAAGTCCTCTTGTGTGAGCGTGTCAATAACTTTCGTCACAGCCTCTTTCATCTCCTCAACTGTCTCAAAACAACAGCCTCTGAGCTTTGGGAATAACCAAAAGTCTCAGGGAGTAAGGTCTGGACTGTAGGGAGGCTGAAGAACTGTTTTGATTCCCATCTTGGTCAAATAGTCTGTGACAAGGATGGAGTTGTGGACTGGTGCATTGTCCTGGTGGAAATGCCACTGAGCCGATTTAAAGAGTGCTGGCCTCTTCCCAAGGAATCTCTTCCTGAACTCCCTTAAAACCTCAACATAGTAACCCTAACCCTAAACCCACGGCCAATCAACTCTGGTGTATTGACTTCCTTACTCCTCCAACAGCTCTCATCATCCCTCACGGACTTCCTGCCTTTCTTGAATCTCTTATGCTACTCAAAAACTGATGCTCGATTCATGCAAGATGGTCAAAAAGCAGTCTGAAGTATTCCATACGTTTCTGTGGTATTTTTTCCAAGTTTAAAACAGAATTTTATTGCATATCATACTTCTAATGTGTCCTCGCGTCCAGATTGCAATTTTGAAATTCACCAGCTGTGACAATCAGGCTTTAGTAGGGTGTATTCCAATTGCTGCTGTAGCTGTTCATTTGAACCTGAAATCATCAAAATTGGTCAGTCATCTCATAAGATGTATAGCAATAACATAGCGAATTTTCAAGATTCTACAATTTAAATGCCTGTACAAAAAAAATCTGGAAACTTATTGAATTCACCACGTATAACTAGAACAAAGATGAAGATATTGTCAAATTGCTTTAGAAACTCCAACTTTTGTTTTTTTCAATTCATATTCATCCTTCACCTAGACTGGTTACTAAACAATACTAGAGAATTCAATCTGCTTATCAATGGATAAAATAGCAGGATAGACTAAAAAATGGCTATGGTATGTACACTTGTAAGAAAAAATTGCCTTTGAGATTCCTGCATCTGATTTTAAATTCAAAGTTATACTTCTTCTAGAATGGTTACTTACCATTGCTAGGGAGTCCAATTTGCCTACAATTAGACAAAAACAGTTGGGCAGACTGAACTATTGTATACACAAATGTCTTAACAAATCGTTATTAAGGAAATAATGAAATTATTGTTCTTAAGTTTTTCTTTATGCCCTACGTATGACATTAAACTGCATCAGATGGTGAGAATCCAGTCCTGGAGTTAGAGAATGTGCAGTGCTCCTTTTTTTTGCTCCTCGTCTTAGGTGCCCTCAAATCCTGGAATGGTAGTAGATGTTAGGGTAGCATCTATGGATCAAATAGAACAGTTCAATCTTTTACTAAGGACTCTTATTAATCTTTAAAGAATTATTGGTATAAAACACCAATACTTAAAAACCCTTTAACTGTGTGTAAACAAATGATTAATAATAAATAGAATTATTAGTGTTTGATAGGAATAATTGAAACCTTTTAACTATGCACAAGCAAATGCGTGCAAGCACGTTTAAAATTAATGTTACCCCCAAACTATTCGCTTACAAATCATATATATATATATATATATATATATAAGGCATAAATGTAAACAAAATGAAAGCTACTGCTCAATGCCTTGTAATTCACCGAGCTGACGTGGTTCGTTTGTTTGCTGAGCGTTATGATACAAAGTCTAACGTAAAGTTGGCCGGGTTTCGATCCCAGCTTCAAGCGTCCTACGTGTCTAGCCACACTAAAGAGTTGTGATACAACGAAACACCCTGTCTGTGGATGACAATATATATATAAACAATATTTGGCATAAAGTAACCCACTAGAGTTAGTATGTCATAAAACAAAATAAAATTTTTCATTTGATCTTAAATTCTGGAGGCAATTTTGGTAGGTTATTTTTGTCTGTAAATTCCAACTGGTGGTCTTTGCATGAAGGTTTTGGCTTGGTTTGGTTTGGTTTCTTTGTTTAATGGCACATCAACCTTTGTGACTTATCTAATGCCAAAGCCATCCTTTTAGAAGAACAGAACTGTACTATTTAACCCATAGCTAGGAGAATGATGGAGTTCAAACTTTTCCCAGGGATATTAGCTTTTAAGTGAACATAATTGTGAAGGTTTTGGTCCTTCTAGATATTTTTTCTGGCAACCTTATTGCTTGAAAGTGTTGACCTGTTCATTTGTCGTTATCTACGTAATTCCGTATTGTTAAACACCTCGACCTCACCTTATATATATTCTTTTTAAGATAAGATTAGCCTGACGCAGGTTTTGAACAAAACTGCACAAACCATGTGTTATCTCCTCAAGGAAGAGAAAGAAGCAAAAGAAAATCCGAGAATAAACAGTACATATGGACAGGTGGGGAAATTCTTTGATCTGATGTGAGCCTGGTGGCTTTCTTGGAAATATTCAGACATGGATTGCGAAAAAGAAGACTCTTTTTCTGACTCGGACCTGCCAAGATTAAAGTATTTTCTTTGTAAATGATAGTCTTGTCGACTTATCCTTGACCGCACTAGTGTCAAAGACCTCTCTTTGGGACGGATTTTAAAAAACATAATCCTTCCATTGCCATAGAGCAATCCTTCTCTTTTTTTACGCCGATTAAAATCTGCTGATTTTCTTAAGTTATTTAGTTATTCTTTTGACATTATTATACATTGGAGGTGCCCGTCTTCGGAAATGGACACAGCGACCCGAGTTCAAATCCTCCACGGTGTTGTTTGCATTACACTCAGCGCTAATACCATTGGGAAAGGTATGAATAGGCCCAGTCGGCTGGAGCTGTAGAAAACACCGATTGCATCCCCACAGAGGGGTAAGACTCCTCCAACGAGTATCCTCGATATGACAATAAACAATCTGATGGCGAGGCTCAAGTAGTGCTAGAGCTTTGGGGAATGTGAAGTACCTCTTTATTGCCATTGCTCCCAGGTCCACTCTGTCCCGGATCGGTAGAACCTGATAAGTGTCCTATCAATGGGTCAACTAGAACTATTCGACATATAAACTGTATGCAAACAAATGACTAATGCTAAATTGAAGTGTTTGAAATAGAACTGTTTGATCATTTGTAACATAGGACCAAAGGAAGAAAAATTGTAGTCTTTTTTATTCATTTGTGAATACAGCGAGTTGTGGCTAGAAAAGTTCGTTTCATAGCGTTCTTCCTCCCTCATCTTCTTGGTGGCGACGGCGGTGTCGTTGTAGCCGGCTTGTTGATACGTTCTTGTCAGTCGTATCGTGGCAGGCTGGGTATAGCGTGGGTCGGGGTGTCCGGGACCTCTAACGCACCTGTTTAGAACTCCCTGCCTTGAACTCCCCAAAATCTCGTCACTTGATTTCTTATATAGAGATTTTAAGGATCAATTCGAAGATTCCAGAATGTTCGGTGACACTAGTGAAAACGACAGTGAAACACGTGAACGTTAATGCGTGATTATATTAACATCACGCCTGAACTCTGCAGGTCATTCTGCCCGCACGCGCTACAACACTGGTTGATGACAGCCGATGTGCTTGCGCGTTCTCAAAGACAGCGCCCGTCCATAATATTACACATTTAACTGTGTGTAAACAAATGACTGATGTTTAATTGAATTATTAGTTATACATAGTAATACATGGAACCATTTAACTTTATTGACTTATGCTAAACTAAATTGTTTGGAATAGAACTGTTTGATCATTTAACTGTGTGTAAATAAATGACTGATGTTTAATTGTTAGTGTTAAATAGCAATAGTTAAAATATTTAACTGTGTGCAAACAAATGATTAAAAGCAAATAGAATTATTCGAGTTAGATAGAAATAAGTGAATCCATTTAACAGTGTAAAAAAAAATAAGTTCACACCCGTTACAAAATGTTATCTACAAAATATGTTTAGAAATCATATATTTCATATACATGTTTAAGAAGGATTTGGCATTAAATAACCTACTATGGTTGATATGCCATAAAACCAAACCAAATCAAATCAAAGGTATGAATTCAAATATTCTTCCTCCAGCTATGAAAAAATAGTATGGTAGATGGACTCTTCAACCTTGGTATGGCAACCAGTTTTGGAAAAGGAAAACTCTGAATTCTGAAAACTCCGCTTAAAAATTGACCTTATGTCTGTTGCCATAACAAAAATTTTCAGCTTTTCTGTCGGCCTAGAATTTTTTGAACGATCCTCGTATATGCTATCTATGCCCACACACGCGCCTAAAGATCCGCTGAGGTTTACACGCATATATATATATATACATAAATTCTACACAATTTTTCTTATAAGTCAAATGACGTGATTTAAAATAACAAACGCTGATTCACTAATTAAACGGCCAACTTTTTCTTGTTATACAAATTTTCCCTAGGTTTTTGTATTTTGCACTTTTAAACATCCATCGTTGATTTAACATCACTACTATCATCCCTCATAGTCCTGATGATGGTTCATTAGAACTGAAACGCTATCGCGCCGAGTTTGCTTCTCAATAAATCTCTCCTTCGATTTGGATTACCTTATTATCAATATATATATGTGTGTGTGTGTGTGTGTGTGTGTGTGTGTGTGTGTGTGTGTGTGTGTGTGTATACGCAAGGCCCATACGCATAAATGCACATGGCTTATTGCACCTACGTTCACCCAGGAGCAGACGAGCTTATTGTATGAACTTGACCAACCATCCACCAAAAGCAGGATGGGATACGAGGTCAATTTTTAAGCGGAATAAAATTAATTTGAATTCAAATTTTCCTTCTCTAAGACTGGTTGCCATACCAAAAGTTCAGTCTACTCTACTATTTAGCCATATCTGAATTAATATCTTTCCCAAAGATATCAGCGATATGAAATGTCACCTGCCGCATCCAAGATTTGAACACAGGTGGATGGTCCTTTTTCTAAGACGATAGCCTTTGCACCACGAGCTTAAAATATCATACAAGCTGATTGAAAAATAAGGATTTTTGATACCTTCAGGGTCTTGTGAATTTTAGAATAACTACTGGTGACCTTTAACCATTGTACAGCCACCTACCTCCTATCTCAAAAATCATCCAAATAAGACGAACGAAACATGCGGGACACTGCTTGAGAAGCTAGGACGTATTCATAAGCAATGTTCTCCTATGGCCCTCTCCACATAGATGTGTCAGTTTTGGTCGACCAACAAGAACCTATCTGCAACAGCTCCCTAACAGACACGGGATGTAGTCTAGAAGACCTACCGGGAACGATGGATGATAGGGACGAATGGTGAGAGAGTAGGGGAAATCTGTGCTAGGTACGCGACTTGATGATGATGATGATGATGACCAGATGAAAACAAAGTATACAGTTTCTGACAGCAACACTCGTATTACCGTGGGACTCACCGTTGCGATCTCTCTCTCTCTCTCTCTCTCTCTCTCTCTCTCTCTCTTTCTTTCTCTCTCTCTCTTTCTTTCTCTTTCTCTCTCTCTCTCTTTCCCTCTCTCTCTCTTTCTTTCTCTCTCTCTCTCTTTCTTTCGTTCTTTCGTTCTCTCTCACTTTCTTTTTCTCTTTCCCTCACTCTTTCTCTCTCTCTTTCTCTCTCTCTCTCTCTTTCTTTCGTTCTTTCGTTCTCTCTCACTTTCTTTTTCTCTTTCCCTCTCTCTTTCTCTCTCTCTCTCTCTCTTTCTCTCTCTCTTTATCCTGTTTCCATTTAGGAGTTTTAAAATCTTGATGTTTTGCCACTGGGGATTGATTAATTTTTTAGCTCCCATTAGTATTGTATTTGTCAAAAGAGAAGTGATGCATGTATCCATTATTCCTGTATGGTGTTTCAATCGTTCTAAATCATCGTGGCTAACACCGATAAATAATTAAAATGACTAAAGCCTTCCATTCTAACTATAATGCCACTGCTTGGTGAATATTTCAAATTCTCTTCGTTATTCTGTTTACATACACATAACTCAACAATACATAATTGATTGGGAAGATTAGATTTTTTCCAGTTCGACATCTACTCACGCTAGGCTCCTTCAGGTCATAATAAATACTTTCTGCTCGCCAAGTAGATTCAAGTAAACAAATACACTTCTTCCTTGCTTGCTTCTTTCCTTCCTCTACACATACATACGCACACACATACACACACACACTCACTCACACAAATCCCCAAAAAGAAGATGTATATCTTAAGGTGTGCCATTATCAATTCTGTTGTATGCATACACTTATCTCTCAGTCTATAATCAGTCAATGATGGCTAATCTGTCTACACAGTCGCTAGCTAGACTGCATCGCTGGTCCTCAATATACATCACTATCACGTTTGTAAAAAAAAAGATACACAGTTTCCTCCCCTGATAATCAGTAAAATAATGAGTGTCATTTCTAAAGGACATTATTTTTGACGTTTCTGGAATAATCAGTACTATCTTTACCGAAAACAGAACAACACATTTGACCGAGCTATTTCAGAAGAAACTTTTTTGCATAGACATCTCATCATCTATACGGAGCCTTAAAACAATAGACAATTGTAGCAAAAGCATTAATACTAGCTGAAAACCCACCATGCAAACAAGAGTTTAATCTAGCAACACCAGTTTATCCATCTGGTAACTTATGAGTTAATAAACATCATTTAGAGGTTAATGTTAATGACTGCTCGGATATCATTACTCGTAGAAATGTAAGGACAACACGTTTTAAGCTTTGAATTTTTGGTAACCAGGAAAAAAAGACATCATGGTGCGAGCTGAAAATCCACCCTACGAAAATGATTGATTAATCGATGGATTTTAACGTTATGCCAACCAGTCTAGAGTTATTTTATGCCATTAGGTAAGGGAATCACATTTATTATATATTCAAATTCACGGTTTTTATAGATGTTTCATAAGATTTTTTTAGGGTGGGGACATTTTTGGTACTCGGTCCTATCGAACACGAAGAATTATCAAACAGATCAATATGACCCATATATATGTGCCTAACAAATACTACCATTTATATAAGAGTCAGAGTGGAACTAGAAGTACTCCTTACGCCCCATAAATCAAGATCTACCCTCAACACCTCTTTTTGGGTGGAACCTTACTTCTTTCCAGAGGATATAGTTAACTATTCCCCGCCGACAGGTTTAACCGATAGAGAATAGTTTAAACTAATTACAACTATTTATTCTTTTGGTGATTCAGAAGTTAATAAACGTCATTGAAAGTTTGATGCTTATGACGACCTGGTAAATGTACAGGAGATGCCCCAATAGTAATGCCTATAAATAATTTCCTTAGAAACTACAATGCACAACATCCCAGTTGGCTGAGGCTGTAGAATACACCGACTATATCTCTGCAGAAGAATAAAAACCCCGACCCTACGAGTGTCCTGGATATGACATTAAACAATCTGATGACGAGGCTCCAACCATGATAATTCATTGCCATTGCTCCCAGATCCATTTTGATTTGAAGTGGTAGCACCTGATAGAATCAAATAGAACAAACTGTTTGGAAACAAATAACTGATATTAAATTGTGTCTGTTATTCAACAATAGTTGAAACTATTTAATTGTGTGCAAATAAGACCTCAGGCATATTTTAAAACGTTATTTACAAAATGTGATTACAAATATATATATTTAATATATATTTATAAACAGAATTTGGCATAAAATTACCTACTATGGTTGATCTGCCATAAAACCCAAAACAACCAACTTATATATATATATATATATATATATAAAGAGGATTTGGCATTAAATGGCCAACAATAGGTGATATGTCATAAAACCCAACCAAACCAAATCATATATATTCAATATATTTATGTATAAAGAGGATTTGACATTAAATTACCTATAATGGTTTATATGCCATAAAACCAACCAACCTAATCCTATATATTTAATATATATCTAATATATTTGTATGCGGAGGATTTGGCATTAAATAACCAACAATGGTTGATATGCCATAAAACCCAACCAAACCAAATCATATATATATTCAATATATTTATGTATAAAGAGGATTTGACATTAAATTACCTATAATGGTTTATATGCCATAAAACCAACCAACCTAATCCTATATATTCAATATATATCTAATATATTTGTATGCGGAGGATTTGGCATTAAATAACCTACAATGGTTGATATGCCATAAAACCCAACCAAACCAAATCATATTTTGATATATGTGTATTAAAAGGATTTGGCATTAAATAACTTACAAAGCTTGATATGCCATAAAACCCAACCAAACCAAATCATATTTTGATATATGTGTATTAAAAGGATTTGGCATTAAATAACTTACAAAGCTTGATATGCCATAAAACCCAACCAAAGCAATTACAAGGGAACACAGTAAAATTGTTGTATAAGAAAATTTTCAGCAACAAGACACAACGCTATTACTAACATTGACAATCCATTCTCATAAGCAATAAACGAGAGCCTGCATGCTGCACTCAAAAATAATAACTCCAGTTTTGATATGTTATCTCACGATGTCAGAAGTTAATGTTGGTGGCTTAGTAGTAGTGGTTGAACACGTATTTTTTGCCAATTAACAACTATACGGCAGTTTAGTTAAATGTCGTCTGACATGAAAGCAAATATGCGTAAAATTCCCGTTGACTAATAGCTTGATGAAATCTATTATCGATATGCAATCTAGCTTCGAATTAAGTCTTGACCCGTTAAATGTGTGGAAAAACACAGCGAGTCAATCATTATGATTGAAAGCTGATGAAACCGAGGAAAAACTGAGACCACGGCTCTGATTAGTTGGTTTAAGTCAGAAAAACGAAAAGTTAGGAATAAGTTACTCAATTTCAGAGGAACAATTGAACGAAATGATTATTCTAATTGTGCTCCCAACTCCCCGTAAAAGTTGCGCGGGCAAAATGGTCATCGTAGCATTGAAATGTGCGCATAAAAATGGTATCATTGTTGTTGTTATCCGAGCAAAGAAGAACTAAGAGAGTTGGGGTTACGGCAATGAACAAAACAAGAGAGAAGACGCTGAGATACGACTGGAGAAAACCAAACCAAAATAAAACAATTCGCTGATGATGTCAAACTACTTTTTAGACCATTATAAAAAGAAATAACGCAGATGAACCCAAATAAATTGTTCTATTTGGAAGATATTTGGAAATCAAAATTTAATATAAGTAAAAAAAAAAAGTAAAGTTGGCGAACTTAGTTGAGGGTCACCCGAAGGATCCCTTTTCAATAGTTACTGCACAAAGGTGGGGGCAGGGTGCTACTACATTCCCTGGATTGCTCCACTTTGTCTTTGATCTTATTCTGAGTATTAAGCAAGGTGGCATCAAGTACCATTTTTGAGTCTTAGGTATGACTTGACCTGGGATTGAAACCCAGTCTCCTGGACCATTGGCGAACACGCTACTCATTAGACAAATAATATAACATATCGTATCAAAAAAAAAAATCAAAGTTGAATATAAATTAAGCAGCAAGAAAATAAAAAAAGTAAATGAGGATATCGAGGCTGATTTTGATGATACATTTAAATCTGACAATCATATTTTGTCTATTGTATCAACAGCAAATAAAATGATTGGCTGAATGGTCAGAAATTTTATTCCAATAGAGGCAAATTTATTCTTTAAAATATATAAAACCCTAAAGAGACTACATATAGAATATAGTACTCGGGGCAAGGTTCGAGTGTCTAGACTTGGAAATTGAAAGAGTTTTATTGAGACTTAGAGAGCATACAAAGAAGAATGACAAAAATAATTAAAGTTGGTTGGTTGGGTTTTATGGCATATCAGCCTTTGTCGGTTATTTAACGCCAAATTTATTTTTATGCAAATAGTTCTATTTCAAACAATTCAGTTTAGCATGAGTACACAGTTTAATTGTCAAAAACATTTCTATTTCAAGCAATTCACTTTATTCAAACAATTCTAATTCAGCTAATTCAGTGTAGTATAAGTACAGATTTTGTTTACATACACTAAACTGAATTGCTTGATATAGAACCGCTTTGACATTTAACTGTGTGTAGAGTTTCAATGTCAAAAACAGTTCCATTTCAAACAATTCAGTTTAGTATAAGCACGCAGTTTAAATATAAGTACAGTTTAATTATCAAAAATATTTCTATTTCAAACTATTCAGTTTAGTCAAACACCTCTATTTCAAACAACTCAGTTTGGCATAAGTATGCAGTTAGTTCTATTTAACCCATAGCTAGGTTCATATCAGGTGCTACCATTCCGGGTCAGAGTGGACCTGCATTTCCCAAAGCTCCAGCATCACTGGAACCTCACCATCAGATTTTTTATTGTCATATACAGGACACTCATGGAGGGTCTTACCCCTCTGCAGAGGTGTTGTCGGTGTTTTCTACAGTCCCAAGCCGACTGGGCAATACACAGAGTGAATGTAAAAAACAGTTTTATTTCAGATAATTCAGTTTAGCATTAGTACTCACTTTAGATGTCAAAACAGTTCTATTTCGAGCAATTCAGTTTAGCATAAGTACGGAGTTTAAATGACAAAACAGTTCTATTTTAAAAAATTCAATTTAGCATAAATACACAGTTTAAATTAAAAGATCAGTAAACTCAAACCACGGTTTAGTTCTATTTAAGCTATAGATAGGACCCTTATCAGGTGCTACCACTCCGGGTCAGAGTGGACCTGAGAGTGATGGCAATAAAGGGGTAGTCTGCATTCTCCAAAGCTCCAGCATTACTGGAACCTCACCATCAGATTGTTTAGTGTCATGTCGAGGACTCTAGTTTGGGAGAGGTCTTACCCCTCTTGCAGAAAAGCAGTCGGTGTATTCTACAGCCCCAGCCGACAGGGTAAAATAATTAAAGTAAAAGATCTTTTGGTAGGTACAGAATTTAAAGATTGTTTTTAAAAGCGTGCGAATTATAGAATATTTTAAAAAACGATTAAAATATTTTACTTTATTTTAATCGTTTTTAAGATATTTTATTATTCACACGCTTTTAAAAGTAAAAGATTACAGTTACAACGAGAGATTAGATAACTTCTTTACTAGAAGGAATAAAAAGGGGTGATCTAATTGAAACTTTTAAAATAATTAATGGAATTTCTAATTACAGTCGACTTTTTTAAATGTCTCTTCGAACGGGAAATTTGCTATCAAGATAGATTTCAAAAACTACGTCTACTAACTAATTGGATTTTTTATGCGATATATTTTCGGAACAAATTACCTAATCAGAACAAAAACAGCAAAAGTATAGAAAATTTTAAAATTAAATTAGATTATTTCGGAAATAATGGTGAGAAAAAGAGTTTAAGAGGGCATTTTTGGGAACTATAGGATGAATTACTTAACAGAATTTGATCAGTATGTACAGGAAGAAACAATAAAATTATCGTCCTAAAGAAAACAACACTACAGCTTTATTTTAAAACTTTTATTGAAAAAATCAATTCAGCTAACTTGATTATGTAGTAGAGCTGACATCTATTCAATGTAGCCGCCTTCCGCCTCAATCACCGCCTCGATACCGATCCGGAACTGGGAGCATGCCTTTTCCACAAGCGCCGGCGGGAGCTCGGCGAATACTGGGTGGATAGCGGCGATCAGGCTGGCTTTAGTGTTGTGTGAGGTCATGTTGGTGATGTTCTCGACGTATGACCAAACGAAGTAGTCCAGCAGGTTCAGGTCGGTGGAGGAGGGGGCCAGTGAGAGAAGGGTACAAAGACCTAACACTCCTTCTGAAGCCAAGCCTGGGTCTCTTTTGACTTGTGGCCGGCGCCGAGTCCTGCCACACCCAGGGTCTGTCACCAGTCACCTGATTGCACCAGGGGATCACCACACTCTTCAGCACATCCAGGTACACTTTGGTGTTGACTTTCAATCTGTCTTCGAAGATGTGAGGTGGCATGATGTGGCCCTCACTTGAAACCACACCAAAGACCATAACCGTAGCCGAAAACTTTGTTTTCATCACTCTGGGCATGTCCCTGTTATTTGTGGCAATCCAGATTTGCATTTTGAGGGTGCTGGCAATGGTCCTGTTGTCATAAGTTGGATCGGTAGAGTGCATGAGTTGTACAGCGGCGCATCTCCGATCTCGCTCGTTGAACATTGTTTCACTTTCAGACATGATAGAAGGCTCCTTTCGTTCTTGGGATTTGTACACAACTGGCCAACTGGTCTGCAACAAAAAAAGAAAACCGGTTTTCAATAAACGGAAATGGAATCATGTCGTCTTTACTAGGGCGACAATTATATCGATCCACCCTGTAGTATCACCTCTTTTCTTTTATAAGGATGGATTTAGTATCAAATAATTCATATCTTAGGAATCTGTATTAGTTTTTCTCGTTTGATAAAAAGGGGTAGTGTGTTGCCACGACAAATGAGTTTAACAACGGTTCTTCTTTCTATGTGAGGCATAGAACTTTTTGTATGACCCTCGTGAGTATATATATATATATATATATAATCCTCGCTTTTCTTTATATACTCTCTTTTTATAGGTTTGAGTTCTTTTTTTCTCAGTATTGGTTTGCATTTTTTTTAGCGCTTTGTGATTTAGCGATTATAGATATATATGTGTGTGTGTGTGTATATGTGTGTGTGCACGTGTGTATATATACGTATGTATAAGTGTGTGTATTTGCGTGTGCGTATACGCGTATGTGTGTGTGTGTGAAAGTCCATGTACTTTGGTATATGAACCCATTTATAAACATGCCTTCATATCTGTCAGTAATTCAGTAACTGCTTTTCACATGAAACAAAAAAGAGAAAACTGGTTTTCATTAAACGGAAATGGAATCATGTCATCTTTTCTAGGGCGACAATTTTATCGTTCCACCCTGTAAATATTGTATTTATAGTGTATATGTTCTGGGCAAAAATTTATTTTTTAAGGTTAATGTGAGGATATGGTAAAAAGGGGAGATGTCCAGGGAGGCATAACATACAAATAAATAAATAAAAGATTCGATACGCACACAGCAGTTTACAACGACGCTGTCATTGCTGTGATCGAGCAGAATTTTCGGAGCACCACTCGGACAAAAAATGCATAAACAATGGTGGCAACTAAGTTAAAATATAATGTTTTCCTAGTGAAACCTTTCTCTATCCAAGTATTATGGCTTTAGCATTAAATTATCCACGAAAAAAAAAATAAAACAAACGTGGTTGCTTGCCCAGTCTGCTGAGGCTGTAGAATACACCGACTGCTTCTCTGCAGGGGGGTAATACCACCCCCAAAAGATTGTCCTGGATATGACACGAAACAATTTGATGGTGAGGTTCCAGTAATGCTGGAACCCCTTTATTGCTATCTCTCCCAGGTCCACTCTAGCCCGAAGTTAGAACACCTGATCGGTCAAATAGAACTAAACTGTGTACTTATGCTAAATGGAATAATTTGAAACAGAACTATGTTGACATTTAATGATGTGTAAACAAAATCTATACTCATGCTAGGCTGAATTATTTGAAATAGAACTGTTTTGACATTGAAAGGGTGTACTTATGCTTAGCAGAACTGTTGAGAATAGAACTATTTTGACATTTAACGGTGTGTAAACAAAAACTATTCTTTTGCTAAACTGAAATGTTTGAAATAGAACTGTTTTGACATTTAGCTGTGATTAAACAAAAACAATACTTTTACTAAACTGAATTGTTTGAAAAAGAACTGTTTTGCCATTTAACTGTATTTAAATAAAACTATACTTGAACTGAACTGGATTGTTTGAAATAGAACTGTTTTGACATTTAACTGTACGTAAACAAAATGTATACATTTGCTAAACTGAATTCTTTTTGTTATATAATTACGGAATGATTTTTTTATTAATCATTTTCGTTAATTATATCTTATCATTCGGTTTGGTTGGACTTTGAACTATTCGGCTTAGTGCAGGTGCAGGTGCACACATTGAGTACAGTTCACGCACACGCGCAGAGGATATGAAAACCACAAATGTCATAATAAAAACCGCAGATGGAAAATAGGACTGGGGTGTGTATGACGTCATGCCCGGAAGCGACGGGCTGGGGATTTTGGTGATTTTCGAAAAAAGTAGTTACTTGAGATTTGACTCTGGGCCGGGCAGTCCAGCTGGGGGTTGACTGAAGGACGATGTGGGAACAGTCAGCATAGTAAGAATTGTGTCTCTCTCTCCTCAAGTCGAAAAACTAAAAGTCAAGAAGTGAATAAATGTTTCGCAACTGAACAATGGAGAGTCGTCAGTGTTTCAGGATTTCTCTGCATCTGTATATTTTTCATATAGTTATTTTGGCCGTATGTTACATTTTTAGTAGAACTGTTTATAAGTATAAAAATGGATTTAGCAATAATAATCATCAACAGTTGATATGCCATAAAACCAAACCAAACCAACGTGGTTGCAAAGTCTGGTTGAGTCATGCCGCACATGCAAGACGGAAACGGGGATTGGAAACTCCAAGGAATCCTAATAAAAGTTAATAACTTTCTCTGTTCGCTCTCTTTTTGGTGACTGAGATACGGAGAGACAAGCGTTCATGTGTATAGAGAGAAGTGAACTTTTCCAAAATACGGGAAGAACCGATTCCAAAAAAAAAACAAAAAAAAAAACGAAGCTACCCTGAAAGTTGTGTCAGTTAACCGTTTACCCTCGCTTCCAAAACCTCAAAAACTGAAAGAACAGACTTAACACTTGAGGCAAGTTATATTTTTGTGTTTCCCCTCCCGAATCCGAACATTAGCCCTCCCCGACATAAAAATGATCGGTGCAGGTTCATCGGGTGGTGTAATGGTTAGCATGCAAGACTAGCAAACCTTCACGAATGAGTTCGATACTCATTTAGACATTCATTCAGCCTTGTGCCACATCGAATCAAAAAGCTTCTTAAATTACTTGAAGTAATTGGTCACTAATCTATAGTAATTAACTGTAAGCGAACAAACAATTTCCTAGATTTGATTGTCACGCAAACCCCACACGAACAAGATGAAACACAGTAAATTATTTAAACGGAGTTTTATGGATTTGAATTCATAGATTTCCTTCTCCTTGACCAGTTGTCATACCAAGAGCTTAGTCGACCCTACTATTTACCTATAGCCAGAGAAAGAATAAGATTTATACCTTTCCCATGGACATTGGCACAACATGAAATGTAAATATTCCTCTAGGGTTTATACTCGTGTCGCCATGTCTATTTCCTACGATGGTAACCGTTACATCACAAGCGCATTTTTTTATATTTTTCTGTGCGAGTACTTCCTCTAATCCATATGTCTATGAAGTGGCGGCAAAAAGTTGCAAATAGCTCGTTAAAACATGCTGTATAAATGTTTCCTATCGCCCCAGTCTATTATCAAAATGGCTGCTGTTAAAGCTGGTCTGCTACCATCTGTAAACCTGCATGTGATCATTACAGGAGAACGTCGTCCAATGGGCGCTTAATTCAATCCTTTTCCTCGATGAATACATGCGCTAATCAAGAGGTGGAGCGTACCAATCGTGCTTCGTTTGCTTTGTCCACGATGCGAAACGTTGAAAAGTGAAAGCGAGGCTAAACTGGCAAACGAAAGTGAGGTTCATCCAAAAAGAAAAAAAATGAAAGCAAAATTAAATTGCTGTTGGTTTGAATCTACAATTGACGCAAAAGAAATTTTATTAGTGGAAGAAGCGGCTGGCTTGATTTGTCTCTTTTGAGACTTAGGTAATAATATAATATTCACTGAATGAAGCGTAATTATATGGTAATGTAGTGTCTACTTTTTATTCTTTTTTTAACAGATCTGTCACAGTTAAAATCATTTCTTCCTTGATTCCATTTATATGATAGGATTATTTTCATAGAAGATAAATATAATCTATATTCTCTCACTTTTAGTCTACTCGCCGTTAAGCAGAGATTAACGACATACAGGATATTAAAACACTAATACGGGGTCAAACTAGAAAATAATGAAACTGGAATTTTTATTATTTTTCAGGTTGGCAACCTTGATTAGAAATAAACCTTTCGCTGCTAATTTTGAACACTTGTGAAAACATTCAGTTCATGTTTGCTTCTAAGTATTCATGTTCAGCTTATCGTGACGCTATAAAATCTTCTGCAGCTGTGTGTATATACGTGCAGTAAACTATGAGCATGTATCGTATGTATGTGTATGTGTCAGGGAATGAACGACTCTGTATGTGCGTGGGGGGGGGCATCGGTAACGTATACCAGGGTCTTTCAAAAAAGCTCTTAGCCTTACCAAAAAATTGAATTGAATTGAGCATTTTCGTTGTAGCAACACACTAACTCTTCTCATAAAACTAGAAAAACTAATTCATATTTTTCTAGCTTTATAAGAAATACCTCATCTTCGAACTACAAACAAGTAATATTCCTGCCTCGTTCTCATTTTGCCGCTCTTAAAGAAGCTCGTTTGTCAAATCATTTCAGAAATGGTGACTTTTTTAAAATGTTCTTTTTACCCATGTCTTCCTAATCTGTAATTTGATTTATAAATATCTCCCCTTAAGGGGGAAAAACATCAGCGACGATTCTGACAAGAGACCATCCATTTGCTTCAGTCCCCACTCCAGTTATTGATATCAATATACAAGAATAAAACATCAGAAATTTATTTTAGCATATTTGTTTCATTTTCATGTTCCCAAATAATTGTTCCTTTGGCTTCTGAGTCTAAAAAAAAAAAATAAAGATATTATTTCATCATCGGAATGCAACAAAAATATTCTCCCTATGGAGGTTTTCCTAAAAGATTTCTTCTTTCAAATATTGATATGATCGGTCTTAATGACAATTTTGACAGGATATGACAAGCGCGTTGAATCAAACCATTTTTGAACGAATGAGCATTAAAAAGAAAAAAAAAAGAAGGGATAAATAAAATAGAAATTTGTGACATGCTTGACATATAAAATATTCTGATGGTTATTACGATGCATCTGAAATATTTTCTACAATAATAATAACTTTATACTGCTTATGATACTATAAGCTCGTCTGCCCCTGAATGCACATATTAACGTGCAATAATGCGCATGCGTGTTGGTGCAAATATGTCTATACGAGATATTGTCATGTACCAGAATAAGGAGACAATAACACTTATATATAAAAATATAAACTTTCTTTTTATTTACTTCGAAATGTCGAAATCGTTGTGAGAGAGAGAGAGAGACGGATTAACAGGCAACCGCTACGGTTTACACTACGTTGAGATAGCTATATTCAAGGTCTTACTCCTTCCTGCTTCTTTCACGGGAGACTAATACAGAGCCGGTTCTCCAACAGAGAACCGCTGCCCTCCTGCTAGCGCCCAAAACAGCGTCACGTGTCTACTCTGCTAACTGCCAACATACTCTCTCCCTGACTGACCGCTGGGGTTGAAAACTTCCGTCATTATATATTTTTTCTGACGCCGATACAATCTTCTTTCCGGCGCCTCACCTACGCAATTCACATGGCATTTCTTCTGTGCCTTGTTTACCTCAAGACACAGCTGTACACCCTGTTTTGAATTCTCTATTAAAAGTCAATATGCAATAATATAGTGTATATATATGTGTGGTTGTTAGTAATGTTACAAGACGAGATTTTGCCTTGATTTGAAAAAACAAAAAGAAAGAAAAGAAGAAAAGAAAAAAAAACGGAAGTTACCACTTCGAGTTCTCAACTCAAAATGAAAAGTTAGTCGCTCACGCATGGGCTCCGCGCAGAACTTCCGTTTGCGATAAATTAACAAAAAAATACATTAATAAATATCCAATCGGAACGCTTCCCGCGGGGCACAAAAATTGCCGTTTCTGAGCCTACAGAAAATATATAAATAGACGGACCAAATAATTATCAGCAGACTTGTTCTTTCACACGACTCGTGTTAAAGATTCTTCGCCGCCGTCCGGCGCCTGTCATCCGATACATCAAACGATCGCCGCCGCTACGAACGCTGCCGTAATTCCGAGAAAACCATCCCTTCACCACGAGACAAGGGCAGTACATGAACTTTCTAACTACTACCACTGAATTCATTCTTTAACTGTGAACATATTTCTCCATTCTACTCTCTGTACTTAATCTATTTATAAAAATTTTCTATAACATCATTACTGTGTTATTGTGAGTACCTATACGTTCTTTGTTTTGCAACCATACGCATTTCTCGCCCACAACATTCATATCACAGATATCAACAACTCAGAATATAACAGTAATATTGTATCTATATGGGTGCGTGTAAGCATAGATAGCGTATATGTATGTATGTATGTATAGCCTAACAATTTAGTGAGGACAGCAGATTTTAATAGATGATAAAATAGAACGAGAAAGATTAATCGATGTTGATGAAAGTGTTAATTTTTATGTACCCCATATCACACGATTCTTCAGTGCTTATACGATCATAGTTCAAAGAAAAAAATTTAAGTACTTTAGTTCTGGGAGTTCCACCCAGGAAAAAACGGTTTTCTTTTCTGTAAACCTGGATTTCATATATTCAAGGAAGAAATCAGGAATTGGGTCGATAAGTTGAGGCCTAGGGCAGTGGCTGTTGGTTTAACTGTTGAACTTGGACTCCTTCCTCCATCCAGCATCCACGTTAGTAGCGAACAGAGCTGAGGAAGTTCGAGTCTAGAAAACTGCCAATATTATGAAATTTCACACGTAGCTCGTGGTGTAATGGCTATTGAAGTAGGAAATGGACACGAGAATACGAGTTCAAATCCTCAACGGTGCTGATTGCATTTCATATAGAACTAATACCCTTGGGAAAAGTATGAATCCAATTATTCTCCCTCCAGCTTGGTTAGGCAACCAGTCAAAGAAAAGGAAAACTGTGAAGTCAAACCTGTTAAAGTTAGCCTAAAAATTGACCTTGTGTCACATCTTCCCCGTGCAGAGGCTCGGTAAATATTCAAACATACCCCCGACCCAGAGGAGAATTTTTCATCAAATAAGACTCCCATTCAATTATGTTTTCTGGAATCTCTTTTTGGGTTTGGTTTTTGTGGGGGGGCTTCCTGGGGGGGCTTCTTGGGGGGGGCTTCTTTGTGGTTTGTTTCGATTTCGACAAAAATCTGCGACCGACTAATTTTTACTTAACAAACTAATCATAGGATTAAGGTCGTTTAGAAGGCGAGACGACGGATGACACTGCCATAAACTGCAACGCTTCCTGACCACTGACAATCTCTTTCTTCCCGATTTCACTACATCTCTGCATCAAAATTAGCAGCTATCCATTTATGCTTTACATCTAATAGCCATGTTCTTTCAGTAACGCGTACGAGAAATCTCCGCGATGTAATAGCTTAAGTGCAAGACTGCGGCCTCGAAGTAAGCGAGTTCAAACTCCATTCGCGCTATTACATTCACTTTCAGATAAATACTCTTGAGAAAGGCATGAACCCCCTTATCAGCCCATGACGACACAAGGAGAAAGACACAATTCATAAGGTCCTATGCAAACCATATGATGACCACTACCCACTGATGCATGGCGAATCTTGTAACATCTAAGATCTCAACTCATCTCAGCTGGTCGAGACCCAAACTGATCTGCTCTGATCAGATCCGAAAAACTCAACGTCTACCTTCGACGGCCGGATTTCAATTCTGTCAACTTTTTCAAAATCCTAAAATTCTCAAACCATCTCTTCGGGGCATGACGTTATCCACCCACTCAATTCACTCCAACGAGCCATTTCCAACGGGACATTTTCTGTCTGGGAGTTTATTATGACAGATGATGATTGTCATATCCTTTCCGCGCGGGCGTGTGAGTGCACCGTCTGACTACGACACCTGAACCAAGAGACACCGAGTTGTTCAAAGCCTTACGAAACTAAATAATAAAATAAAATTAATGAAAAATCATTAATATAATTAATCATTACCTTAATTATATAACATACCGTGTCTATCCAAAAAAAAGGTCTTGGTTTTGTTTCTGACTCACGCGAAAAAGACCACAGGTTCCAATTACTAAAATTTGTCATAAAAAATATATATAAATTAATGTGATTCCTTAAAGTAACTCTTTAATCATTAGTAATGTCAATTTTTAATACAACTATGATCAAAATAATGTTTGGACAGAATTTTAAAAGTTTATACTAAAATTGGACAGTATCTCCAAAACAAATTAATTTGCATAGTTATACAATTTTAAGAAACAAATAATAATTCTTATTAAATGATTGAACAGTTCTATTTGAACTGTAGATACTACCCTAACAGGTATAACCATACCGAGTCAGAATGAACCTGAGAATAATTGCAATGGAGAAGTACTCCACTCCCCCACAGATCTGGAGCCTTACCCTCAATTGCAGTTTAAGGCCCTACACCCAAGCCCTCCCTTTTTTTTAAAGAGTCTTAATCCACTGCATATTCTAAGCCTCACTGATTGAAATGGTGAATATTTGAGTCACAAGATTCTGAGTTGACGGCTCTGTAAATATTTGTTATCAAACAAATATTCGTGTTTTGAATTCAGTTTAAGGATAAAATATAATTTATAATAATCACGTCTTCTGTGTACACAATAACTTAAGTTAGAAAAATATTTTTAACAAAGATTTATCTTTCTAAAATCCTTTTTATTGTACAGGCATAAATGACTTGCTAATTGATGGCAGAAATGCATAGACGTCCAGGGATCATATTTCAACTGATTAAAACTATTTAAATTCATTTATTACGGAGTAAAAGTTGACTCTAAAATCAGACACTATTTTCTTAACCTAATATTTGTAAATTAATGTGATTCCTTAAAGTGGCATTTTAATCAATAGTAATGTCAATACAACTATTATCAAAATAATGTTAGGACAGAATATTAAAAGTTTATACTAAAATTGGACAGTATCCCCTAAACAAATTGATTTGCATACAGTTATACAATTTTAAGTAACTAAGAATTCTTATTAAATGATTGAACAGTTCTATTTGAACTATAGATACTACCCAAACAGGTATAACCACACTGAGTCAGATTACAATGATTACATTAAAAATCAAATATGTTAAGGATACGATTTCATTAGATGAAGTCATTTTAACTTTTCCTAATTATTCAGTTGATTAGGATATTAGAATAAAATTCATAGATTATTTAATTTTTAATTTTCTTATTTGAGATAACGAACAACTTTAAAGAAAATTGAAGAAATTATGCAACAAAGAGAAATAATTGTTTGGTTGGCCCTAATCCTGAACAAGAAAAAATGATATGTTTACTTTTCAAGGTTAGTTATAATGTTGTTTCATGACAATGCTCGGCCACATGTTGCTAAGATGAAAATGCTCGGCCACATGTTGCTCGGATGAAAATGCTCGGCCACATGTTCCTCGGGTGAACCTGCTCGGTTACATGTTGCTAAGATGAAAATGCTCGGCCACATGTTGCTAAGATGAAAATGTTCGGCCACATGTTGCTAAGATGAAAATGCTCGACCACATGTTGCTAAGATAAAAATGCTCGGATGAAAATGCAAATATTGGTATGGTTGGGCCTAATCATGAACAAGAAAAGAATGATATGTTTACTTTTCAAGGTTAGTTATAATGTTGTTTCGTGACAATGCTCGGCTAAGATGAAAATGCTCGGCCACATGTTGCTAAGATGTAAATGCTTGGCCACACGTTGCTAAGATGAAAATGCTCGACCACATGTTGCTAAGATGAAAATGCTCGACCACATGTTGCTAAGATGAAAATGGTTGGCCACATGTTGCTAAGATGAAAATGCTCGGCCACATGTTGCTAAGATGAAAATACTCGGCCACATGTTGCCAAGATGACTCTGTAGAAACTCACCGACTCGAAATTTGAGACATTTCCACTTTCACCATATTCCACCAGATCTCTCACCCATCGACTACCAATTTTTTTCTAACAGCTGGACATTTTTACGCCAAAAAATGTTTTATTTCCTCGGAAAATTTGAAACTGTATTTAGAGATTTCTTGGCATCAAAACCTTCAGTTTTATTTTACAGGTATAAATGACCTCGTTAATCGATGGCAAAAATAAATAGACGTTCAGGGATTATGCTTTGACTGACTAAAGCACTGTTTGAATTCATTCATTCAAGAATAAAAGTTGATTCTAAAATTGGACATTATTTTCCAAACAACCAAATATTTGAAACTCTTCATTATAGACCAGACAGTCTGTGTATATAAGTAAGTAAAGTTGGCGACCTTAGTCGAGAGTAACCCGAAGGTTACCTTTTCAATAGCTACTACTCTGAAGTGTAGGGGAGGGCCTGAATTACTCCACTTTACCCTTGATCCTTATCTTATAGTGCTAAGTGCTTAGCAAGGCAGCATCAAGTACCATTTTTTGAGTCTTTGGTATGACCCGACCTGAAATTGAACCCCGGTCTCCCGGACCATTAGCGAGCACTCTACTCATTAGCCTAATGAATAGACTGTGTATATACCCAGAACAAATTGCAACAAAAATGAAACAAAGTAGCAGGTCAGCACTACATAACATATCAAAAGTTAAATGTATTATATTGAATAGAACAGGATTAAAGAAACGTGTTGAACTTTTATAGTTTATACCCCATCATGACTGACCTTCAGGAAACTTGTGGAAATTTGTTTGGTGCACCTGCTGATCTGGTTACAATATCTTGATGTGTTCTTTCGGGAAACATTGTTTGATTTGTTCGCTAGCTTTCTCAAACTATAAACACATATGAGCCAACATAGCAGGTTTACTAGATGAAAGACAAATTCTGAGTCTGATAATGACAAGCACTAAAAATGTGGACGACGCTTGTTGCAAAATACTGAAACTGTGAAATCTCACTCATTAGGACATATATTTCATGCTTTGATGAATAATTCGGCCTAATTGGATTATTTGTGATTTATGTGTCTGTAATACAATAAGAACTTAAATGATAACTTAAATAATATATATATATATATATATATATATATATATATATATATATATATATATAAGTGTGATTCAAAAAATTCTAAATTTCACCTCGAAAGAGAATCCATAGCAGGATAATTTTGCGGTAGCAACACCCTTCCAGTTGTTGTAAAAGTAGTAAAAAATAATTCTGATTTCTGTAAGGGCCTTAACCTGCACGGAAATTAAAAAAAGTGGAAATGTATGCAATAAATCTTACGTCTGAATTAAGTTTAGAACTTTTTGAACCATCTTTGTGTATATATATATATATATATATATATATATATATAAGGCTCAGTATTGGCCATAGAGTGTTTACCTCTAATTAGGATAGCGCAGACAGAGTAAAGGTCGCTCGATAAGAGTCAGTTTCTCGCCTATTTGATTATTGAGCCAAGTATCTCTCTCTCTCTTTATATATATATATATATATATATATATATAATCGAAAAGTGTGTAAATTATTAAATAAACTCATTTCTACAAATTCAATAAATGTTATTTCCTTAACATGATTGAAAAGTTTCTTGATAAACAACAAAATTCATGATGTCTTTTCTTGTAAGAAAAGGTGATAATGATTAGAGTGTTAATATGACTCGATTTGATATCAACAAGAAGAAAGCTAATTGCTGTTTGCATTGTTTTACATCTAGATAATATATTTTGTATGTGTAAAAGGACTTTGTGAGAGTATATCCCTATTTAGGATCAAAAATATATTCATACGTATTGCACTTACATATGAATGTAAGTGTGATATAGTTGTATAATCAGCAAAAGGGAAAGTTATGTTAGTAATGACATATTGAAAAGTAAGCAAGAAAAAATGTTTTCGCTCATGGAAAATAATTAAGCGACGTTGAAATTAAAGACATTTTTGAAGGAGCAGAATATTAAATTTTCACTCAAAGAAATTAAAATGAAAATTTTGAGTAGAATGGAAAATTAATCTCTACATCTCTTTATCTATTTTATCGCTTTTTTATAAGATTTAGATAGGCTCCAAATTAGATTTTTAAAAGTGTGCTAATTTGTCAATCTTCTAATTGGTTAAAAATGTATTCTTAACAATCGAAGTCGAAATTGATCGCAGTAAAGTAACCGAATTGTTCAAAATATTTTCAGGAACTTGGTGATCAGGTAAGATCATGTAAGTCTCAAACTATGGATTCTGAGACCGCGCTCCAAAGAATAAAGACAAATCTTTTGAAGAGAATTCGAAGAGTATCAGGCGAGCGCGGCATCTCAAAATCCAGTGTGGTTTGTCACTATCATGACATCGGTAAGACATTCGGAATTGTCGAAATGGACTGTGGGTAACCGAAATATTGCAAAGCTTTTGACGCACCCTTTATGTACATCTATTGTGGCTACATAATTGAAATTTTCCCGTTTGAAGACTTATTTGGGACAGAGGGCTATTACTTTGGATGCTATAGTTGGTTTGTTGGTTTGTTGGGTTTTATGGCATATCAACCTTTGTAGGTTACTTAACGCCAAATCCATTTTATGTAAATAATCAGTTCCACTTAAAACAATTCAGTTTAGCATTACTACATAATTTAATTGTCAAAAACATTTCTATTTCAAACTATTCAAGCAGTTATATATAACTATTCAGTTTAGTGTAAGTACAGTTTCAATGTCAAACGCAGTTCAATTTCAAATAATTCAGTTTAGCATAAGCACGCAATTTAAATGTGAGTACAGTTTAATTGTGAAAAACATTTCTATATCTAGCTATTCAGTTTAGTCAAGCAGTTCTGATTCAGCTAATTCAGTTTAGTATAAGTACAGATTTTGTTTGCACGCTGTTAAATGTCAGAACAGTTCTATTAAACAATTCAGTTTAGTGTAAATACAGTTTCAATGTCAAAAAACAGTTCTATTTGAAATAATCCAGTTTAGCATAAGCACGCAGTTTACATGCAAAAATCCGTATAGTAAAAGAAGCACGTTTTAGTTCTATTTAACCCATAGATATGACCCATATCAGGTCCTACCACTCCGGGCCGGAGTGGATCTGGGAGCGATGGCAATAAAGGGGTACTCCACATTCCCCAAAGTTCCAACATTGCTGGAACCTCACTTTCAGATTGTTTAGTGTCATATCCAAGACACTCGTTGGGGGGGGCTTACCCCTCTTCAGAGAAGCAGTCGGTGTATTCTACAGCCCCAGCCGACTGGGCAAAGATGCTATAGCAATACCAAATATGAATAAACTGAAGATAGGATTACATCAATCTCTCACCAGTGAAGAACCCACCAGTCTGCTTTGAAAATCAACGTTCGAAATCTTAGCTAAACCATAAACTTAGCTAAGAAGGAAAATATAAGTAAGGAAGATTGTGTTACGCCAGTGTATGAAACACACAATAAGGTCCGAAAGCATTTAATAAGCTTACTTTATTTTCAACATAATACAAAATGAATGAGATGCAAAAAGTGATTGATTGATTAATTTTAACGGCATGTCAACTTATCTGTGGTTTAGTTTGTGCCTTGAGGTTAGGGAATTGTGTTCCTTATATTTACATTTTTTATAGTTACTTCTAAGAGATTCTTGCATCTTAAAAGAGAATGTTTTTAAATGTACATAAAATTGGATCATTTATACTTTTTAGTCTTTGATCTTGAAGTAAACGTGGTTGAAATGTTAAAGTACATTGTTCACTTCTCTGGGGATAAACATGGTCAGGACCACGAGACAATTACCAAGAAAATATTTGTCACAAACATTGTTCTGTCGTGGCCATATAAAATAATTTGCTGACCACGTGTAGCCCATGCGGCATATTTGAAATCCATGCTATTGATCAATGGATGTTTGGGAAAGAATCCACATGAGGAAGATAAAACATATCTGTTTTTGCTCAGGGTGCCTTTTCGGCCTAACATTTTCTGAAACATTTAGTCGGTACGACTTAATTGTAGACCAATCTTATTGCGATTCCAATTTTCAAATCAACTAACGATTGAATAATCATATCCGTAATAAACGATTGAATAAATATATCCATAATAAACGATTAAATAAATATATCTATAATAACTGATTGAATAAACATATCTATAATAAACGATTGAATAAACATATCTATAATTAACAATTGAATAAACATATCTATAATAACCGATTGAATAAACATATCCATAGTAAACAACAAAAAAATAAATGCTATGACTGGTTGTAAACAAAAGAAACATCCTCCTTTTCTGTCCTAAGGTTAGATTAGATTTGTTTTAACTGAATATCAACCCGTCTAGAATTTTTTATGCCTTGAGGCTATGGAAGTATGTTCATTGTATATTTATATCTATACCTTTTCTTTTATGTTTTCCTTCGTATTTATTTGCACAAGTAATATGATATCAAGTATTCCTATCCAATACAAATAATTTGCAAACAGTTGTATAGTTTCAAGTATTCCTGTCTAATACAAATAATTTTCATGTAAAATTGGATTTGATAGTTATAACAATGAAGGGGTACTCCACATTCTCCAGATCTCTTGAACTGGAACCTCACCATCAGATGCAGTTTAGTGTCATACCCATGATACTGCTTTTTTCTGAGAGGTCTCAATCTCTCTACAGGGGATACAATCAGTGTATCCTAAGTCCCAATTATATGATTGAATGAAAAATACCAATACCCAAAAAAATATTCTCCTTCAGAAAGAACTAGTTAAAATTTATATTTTTCGGTTAGTCAAACACAGTTTCAGAATTTCCAGTTTTGATCTATAATAAAAGAAAAATTTGATAATAAAAAAAATAGATCATAATTTTCTCCAATCTTTTTTAAAATTATTTCCAAAAGAGTTTGGCGATAAAATTTAATTTTTTTATATAAATTTCTATCGTTTTTCCATAAATTAACTTTAAATTATTTTTATTAAGAAAACTTGAAGCTAAATGGCCCATTCGTCTGGGGTTGTATAATACACCGACTGCATCTCTGCCGAGGGTTAAGACTTCCCCAACAAGGGTCCATTCGACTGGGCTGGTAGAATACACCGACTGCATTTCTGCCAAGGGTTAAGACTCCCTCTACGAGGGTCCTAGATATGACATTAAATAATCTGATGGTGAGGCTCCAGTAATGCTGGGGCTTTAGGGAATGCAGAGTACCCCTTTATTGCCATCGCTCCCAGGTTCACTCTGACTCCGGAGTGATAACTTCTGATAGGGTCCTATCTATGGGTCAAATAGAAGTAAACTGTACTTATGCTAAACTGATTTGCTTTAAATATAACTGTTTTTACATTTAACTATTTGTAACCAAAAAACTGTACGTATGCCAAACTGAATTGTTTGAAATAGAAGTGTTTTTTACATTTAAACAGTGTACTTATGCTGAACTGAATTACTTGAAATAGATCTGTTTATATGTATAAAAATGGATTTGGCATTAAATAACCTACAATGGTTGATATGCTATAAAATCAAACCAAACCAAACCTTGAAACTATAAATGTTTACTAAGATTTATAATTAGTGACTTGAAACCATAAAACTGTATGCAAACAAGTTATTACAACCATTTAAAAAAGAAATCTTAAAATACGCTCATAAACATTGCTATTCAGTAACTTACAGTAAAAACAAAGCAGGGAAAGCATCTTAAAAAGTGTAATGGTTTTATGAACTACTATAGTAGATAATTATGGGCGAGTTCGATTCTTACTGGCTGCCCTTGTGTCAAGCCGAACTTCGAAAAAAAAAAGGGCAGCATTATGACAAAAAGACAGGAATTTAGAAAGAAAAAAAATGGAGAGAAAGAAATTTTTTTAATATATAAATCTATATATCAATGAAGAATGAAAATCTATAAAACAAAATAAATAAATAATTCTTGTTATTGATTAATTTAAAAGCAAAAAAAAAAGAAAAAAAATCTACCCACAAATCGAAACCGATGTAAATATGTAGTAGTAAAATAAGTCAAGTGGGTTCACTTAAAACAACGCACTTATTTCAAATCATAATAAATATTCCCGAATTTGTGTAGCCAGCAAAAGTTCAGCTTTTTTACCTTCTTTTTCTTCGAAGGAAAAGTGCCACATTTCCCCTTTTATTCGTTTTAAAGAAATCAATATTACTTCCTGAATTACCGTTTTTTATGAATTCCATGTTGAGTACTCTAAAACGATAAACTTGGAAAGAAGCTCTTATAACGTAGCTGAGATAGTTGCGTATTTTCCATTGGCCCCACAAATTGATTATAGAACCCATATATGATTTTCTAATATCTGAAGGTCGATCATTCCTCTGTTTTAAAACATGACAATCTTCCAACTTCACCGCCGTGTCAGTGAGGTTTGGAATACACTAATTGTATCTCATTCAGAGAAGTAATTTCCCCTCGCCCTCTAAAAAAAATGGAGTAATCTGGGAATGACACTAAATTGCATCTGATGAGGAGAGTCCAGTTCTGAAGATCCGGAGAGTGTAGAATGCTCCTTCATTACCATTACTACCATGTCCACACTGACCTGGTGTGGTAGTACCTGTTCGATCCAATTGATATGTTTTAAAATTTTTAGCATTCGATAGGAATCCTTAAAGTAATTTTCACTGAGAATTGTTACTTGAAACTATAATTGTTTGGTAAAGATTATCAATATTAGATATTTGAAACCACAAAACTGTGTACAAATTATTCGTATTAGATAGGAATACTTGAAACCATAAAACTCTGTACATATTATTTGTATTACATAGAGATACTTGAAACTATAAAACTCTGTACAAATTATTTGTATTAGATAGGAATACCTGAAACCATAAAACTCTGTACAAATTATTTGTATTAGATAGAAATACTTGAAACCATAAAACTGTGTACAAGTTATTTGTATTAGATAGGAATACTTGAAACCATAAAACTGTGTACAAGTTTTTTGTATTAGATAGGAATACTTGAAACCATAAAACTCTGTACAAATTATTTGTATTAGATAGGAATACTTGAAACCATAAAACTGTGTACAAGTTATTTGTATTTGATAGGAATACTTGAAACCATAATCATCATCATCATGTCGCGCCGCCAGCACGGATATCCCTGACCCTCTCTCGCCACTTCTCCCTATCATTCATCACCTCCGGCAGGTCTTCAGGGTTACATCCTGTGTCCTCACATAGTTGCTGTATGTAAGTTCGTGCTGGTCGTCCTGCTTTTGCACATCCATACGTGGGGGTCCACAGGAGTACATCGCTTATGAGCTCGTCCTTGCTTCTCCAGCAGTGTCCCGCGTGTCTGGTTCGTCTAACTTGTATAGTTTTCGTGATGGGGGGCAAGTGTCCGTATAGTTGGTGTCTCATGGGGTGTTGTTGCCAGGACTTGTTCAATACTGCTCTCAACATTCTTGTGTAATTTCCGTCTAGTTTCCTCTCCAGCCGCTTAGTTAGCGTCCATGTGGTGCATCCATATAACAGTATCGACACAACCGGTGCCTGGAAGAAACTGCGTTTCATTTTATCGGTTAGGTCCGACTTCCATATGATCGAGAGCCTATCGATAGCTGTCCATGCCTTCGTCAGTCGTGTGTCGATGTCTTTTTTGGTTGATGAGACGCTACTTCCTAGGTAGGTGAATTTGTCTACTAGTTTCAGAGAGGCTCCGTCTAGTGTGGCAATGTTGCCCGTTTGATTGTAACACATATATTCAATTTTGTTTGCATTGACATGGAGGCCAATGCCAGCTGCGGCTCGTTCCAGACTATGCAGTAGGGTCTCTGCTTGATTAGGCGTATTCGCTAGTAACGCCAAGTCATCAGCGTAGTCGGCGTCCGTGATTGTTTTTGCGGGGTACCTTTTGTTTCTTCTCTTAGTCAGCTCGAAGCCATTTTCTCTGATTTTGTCGATCGAAGTCCTAAGCACATAGTCTAGACAGATGATAAAGAGGTACAGGGCTAGTGTGTCTCCTTGTAGTACTCCTGCAACAATGTCGAAGTATTCCGTGTCTCCATCTGGTGAACATACTTTCACTTTGGTGTTTCTGTAGAGAATCATTATCGCTGCTACGGTTTCTTTCGGTAGGCCGTATGCTAGTAGGATTTGCTCCATCTTCCCTCTGTGTATGGAATCGAAGGCCTTGGTAAAGTCGACAAATAGTAATGTCGCCTGAAGGTTTTTTGCCCGAACGCCTTCAAGGATTCTACGGATGGTCAGTAATTGTGAGGTTGTGGATCTATTTCTCCGGAAGCCATTTTGGTTTTTCCTAAGGATGTTGTCTATTTTGGGTTCTATGCGGTTTCGTAGTAGGGCATTGTAGATTTTGGCTGCTATTGATGTAAGTGTTATCCCTCGGTAGTTCTTGGCTAGTCCGAGGTCGCCTTTTTTAGGGAAAGGAAGGATGCATCCCTTCGTCCATCTTTCTATCCTATTTTGACTATAGACTGCGTTGCATTGCCGGAGCAGTATATCGTCGAATTGTCTAGTCTTCCACACTTCTGGGGGGATCTCGTCTAGCCCTGCAGCTTTCCTTTTTTTAATTCTTCTGATAACTGAGTCGAGTTCTTCTTTGGTGAAAGGACCTAGTTTAACGTCTAATTGCTTACTAATAATTCTGGTGATCGGTTCATCCGTTATTTCCGGTGGGTTTCCTAGTAGATTTTTGAAATGCTGTTCCCACAGTTTTACTCTTTCTTGTTGGCTTGCAGCTTTCAATTTTGCTCTGGCTGTGCTCTTCCTTCTACTTACTTCGTTTATTGTTTGCCAGGCTATCCTGGATTGTCTATCTTCCACCGAGTCTCTAATCTTATCTATCTGATTTTGTATGTATTCTGCTTGTTCTTTTAGATATATTCCTGTTAATTGTTGTTGTGCCTTTTCTAGTTTTCGTGCATTTGTGTTTGTTGGGTTCTTTTGATAGCTTTTGGAGGCAGTTTTCACGAGTGCACGTTTTTCTCTAACCGCTAGCGTTTCCCAAGGGACTCTATATTTAGTTCTAGGTTTTGTTGGAATACACTTTGATGTCGCCTCAAGGTGTGCTTCTACAAAATTTTCATATTCGTCATTTGGGGTACCTTTTTCTGCCTTCTCTTGTAGTGCTTCGAATCTGTTTCTTAATTCTAATGCATATTTATCTCTAATATCTCTGTTGTTGAGTAGGGCCCAGTCATAGTGCTTGGTTGTCGCTTTACGTGTGGCGTTTTTTCGTAGGGTTAGTCGTACTTTGGCCGTAACTATTCGATGATCGGAGGACACACCCTCGAAAGAGGAGTATGCCTCGCAATTCATCGCACTGTTTTTCCATTTCCTGTTTATAAGGACGTAGTCTATCTGTGCTTTACTCTTATTCGCGTATGTGTAGGTCCATAATTTCCCCTCCCTTTTTTGAAAGTTTGTATTGAGGCATGTCAATCTATTTTCTATCATGAAATCTGTTAGATGTTGTCCATTCCTGTTTGACGCGTTGGGTAGGCTGTATTTGTTGTTTCTGTCTTTCCCGATTTGTGCATTCATATCTCCGCCAATGACTAGCAGGTTGTGTTTCGGAATGCTACGTACTAGGGAGGATAGATCTTCGTAGAAGGTGACTATTTCGTTTTCTTCGCTAACATTGGTAGGGCTGTAGCAGGAGATAATTGTTGCTTTGGGGTTGCCATTAAACGTTGCGGCGATCATCGTAGGTTGTATTCTCTCAATGTTGTTCAGTGTTTTTAACGCTCTTGGTTCTATAAGCATTCCCACCCCTCCTACCGATGCATTGACAGAGTTTTTCCATGCCGATACAGTCACCAGCATCCATCCATTACCAGTTTCGTGATATTTGATATCTTCGGTGTGCGTGTATCGGTGCTCTTGTATGCAAATTACGTCTATCTTATGTTCTACGGCTGATGCAGTTAGCTCTGATAGTTGACCTATTCTATTTAGGGTTCTCACGTTAAATATCGCTATCTGTATTGTTTGTTTGCATTTTAGTAGTTTTTGTTTGAGCTCTGTAGCTGATTTTTCGAACACTGAGGCCAGGGCTCCAACCTCAGCAGGACGCGCCCCTTTTTTACCCGCGCGAAGAGCGATGCGGTTTATGTATGTGGTTTGAGTACACGTCATGGTTATCTTTCGATGGCTGTTTTTATTCTCATCTATAGAAGCCACTCTTATAGATGAGCAGCAGTAGTTCCCCGATCGAACTGACAATCCTGAGCGTTAAGCCGCAAGACTCACACGTACATCATGCTGCTTCCCATGTGTACGTGGTAAAAGAAAAAAAAACAAAAAAAAAACCTTCTTTACCTTAAGTTTTAACTTAGTTAAAGTCCAGGACTGCTGTATGTTAAAATTCAAAGAAATTCCGGCCCTGGCAGGTTTTTATTTTATAGGTAGAATTCGATTTTTGACACGGTCGCTTTTTTTTTTTTTTTTTTTTCTTTCTTTCTTCTTACTGCTATGAGGGTGTGCAATCAGACTTCTAAGCTTAAGAAAAAGTTCTATTTCTGTTTGCCCTGTATACTAAAGCATTCGACCAGGGTCGTTATACTTCATTTTATTTATTTATTTATTTTCTTTTAAATTTTTTTTTAGCGGAAGAAACCATAATACTCTGTACAAATTATTTGTATTAGATTGGAATACTTAATATCATATAATAGCAAATTACACTGGTCAACAAAATTTTTTTTTTAATAATGTCGAGGCACCAAACATCATCTTTAGCAAATTTGAGGCCACTGACATTGAAAATGATCTAACTTTTTCTTGATTAACTACTGTTTTTGCTGTACAGAAATGCCTCATTCTGGGGAAAAAGGCATTTTTTCAATTCTTTTCTGTATATATGATATTGACCGATGGTAATGTTTCTCAAAGTAAAATCGCCGAAACCTCTCAATTCGTATTTAAACCAACAAATATTGATCAGATTATTGAGGAATACCATTTTCGCAATCAGATCCAAAAGCTTTAAAAATAACACGATTGAATATATCAAGACCTACAAATATTTTCATCAAATCATTTAATAAACTAACATCAGAAATAAAACTTTCGTGAACATAAGAACTAAGATAAAAATTTTCTCTTTCTTGATTGTCATGTTCAATGTTATGTAAGTCCCTTTTGATAGTAAGTAAAGTTGGTGACCGTTGTAGAGGGCCATCCGAAGGCTCCCTTTTCAATAGCTACTACACCGAGGTGTTGGAGAGGGCACAACTCCTTTCCTTGGATTGCTCTACTTTACCCTTGATCCGCACCTTATAATGCTGTGTTAAGCAAGGAGGCATCAAGTACCATTTTTGGGTCTTTTGTATGATTCAACCTGGGGTTGAAACTCGGCCTCTCTGGCCATTGGCGAATACTTTAACCGGTTAACCAATCTAGGAAAAGGGAAACAGTGAATTCAAACCAGCTGTACTCTGCTTTAAAATTGACCTTGTATCGCATCCTGCATGTGCGGAGTGGTTGGATAAATATATACTTCTCTTAAAAATTGACCTTGTGTCGCATCCTGCTCGTGGAAAAGAAGTTGGGCGAATGCATACTTAAAATCAAATGGCAGAATCAAGTCACCAGCCTATAAGTCCTGGACAACCATGAATTTAACAATATACTCCTTGATAGGTTGGGTAGGGTTAAGTGAAACACACACAAATCAAGATTCCCGCTGTACAGAGAGTTTGAATGTAATGAGAAACACTAAGAAATGTTAAAACGTCTCTATCAAATATTAAAACCAACCTCGTGTAGCGCAAAATCTAATTCTTTTTTTTTTGTTTTTTATGCCCTGTCAATATAACATAGTGGAGTTTCCCCCTATGCGGCGTGGATTTTAGAAGAATTACGTTAATACCTGGATTTTAGAAGATCGAGACAGTACATCGACAAATCAAGAAAGAAAGAAATGGAAGACCCAGAAAAAAATAATCAAACCAAAAAGAAGGCTATAACTATTGTTGTGTTTACGACTAAAAAAAGTTATTGCAAAGTTTGAGAAGGGGTGAAGTTGACAGCTGAGAATGAAATGTTATTTTATCTTCCTAGAACAATGGAAAAATTACAGAATCTAAATATTCTCTGACGAATTTGAGAAGATATTATCCACACATTACACACCTGTGATAAAGGAGTATATTGTGTCCGGTTGACACGACCAAAAAATTGTAGAAAGTTGAGAAAATGTTAAAAAATACAAAATAATCCAAGACATTTAACAGGTCTCACAAAATTAAAGATAAAGAACTTAAAAAAAAAAACCTACGACGTGACCGGAGTGAGGAAGTGAGAGGGAGACAATGGTGAACATCTACAAGAGAACCCCTCTCCTAGTAGTAAACAGAGAGAAGTGGCTGTTAGGACTAATCAGAATCAAGGGACATTGTCTTACTCCTGGTGACAGCCATAAGAACCGAAGAAACGGAGTGGGTGAAGAAGTATTTGGCAGTGATCAATCAGAATGAATTACGAAAAGAAGTGGTCAGGTATGACACGCCCACTTAGGAAAGAGAGAAAAATTGAATAAAACCAAAAAAAAATTGGCAGATTAAGAAAGAGATTCCAGTTAGCTGCAGACAAAAAAACAACTCTGAGAAAAAGCCTTGTGCCAGATTATCTCTTTACTCTAATTTTCCAACATGCCGAAGGAAATTAACAACAAAACACTTGAGAAGAATTCGCAAGGTTCGAAATGGAAAAAAAGGTAGACTGTGAACTTAGGTTAACCGTTGCATAACCCGAGGTGGCTCCGAAAAAATACTGCAGCCATATTTACGAGAGATAAAACATTGAAATAGCAGCATTTTTTTTTCTCAACTGTTATTATTATTATTTTTTTAAACTTTGTTGTTCATTTCAGCCCCGTATTCTGTCATCTCTGGATTTCAACTTCGATTTATTTTTGTTTTATTAACGAACTGTCATCTAGCTCGAGATTTTGACTTCTGATGAATTGGTAGATATCTGTTACCTGGATAAAAAAAAAATTACACAACGTTGGCAGGCGGTTGATTTGGCTGAGATTCGATCTCCTATCGGGGAAAATCAAGCGTCAATTGGTCGAGTGATTGACAGGATGACATCAACACTTGCGAGTCATTTAAAGCTAAATCCTGTTTATACATATATGTAAAGTAAATAAAGTTGTCTCCCTTTAGTCGAGGGTGACCCGAAGGCTCCCTTTTAAATAGCTACTACACCGAGGTGTAGGTGAGGACGCTACTCCTTTCTCTGGATTGCTCTACTTTAGCCTTGATCCTCACCTTATAATGCTGAGTGTTAAGCAAGGTGGCATCAAATACCATTTTTTGAGTCTTTGGTATGACTCGACCTGGGATTGAACCCCGGTATCTCGGACCATTGGCAAACACTCTACTCTATTCTTGTATGATAATAAACGACTCTATTATAAGACAAGATTAATTTGAATTTTAAAAAATAGACCACAAAATAAGAAAATAGAATCAAAACAGTAAATTCACTCAATATGACCATCATTTTTTTTTTTTTTTTTCATTTATTGTATCAACACTCCTTCGAAACGATTTTTATACCTTTAAAATAAATTCTTCAAACATTTTATTCTATTCCTCCACAATACCAGCTTCAGCGAACCTATATTTGGATGGGAAGTTGCATTTTCTTTTGTTTTCAAAAACGCCCCATATAGCGTAATCAAGAGGGTTAAGGTCTGGGCTTTATGAAGGCTATAAAGAAACTCAGTTATTTGGGAAATCTTTTTGGCTTGGTTTCGGTGTTAAGCAAATCATAGATTCTTTGTCGTTTCCTTTCTTGATCACTCATATTGGACTGAATTTTAATGAAAATGTGTTTGAGTAATTGCGCTAAGCATGAAAATTTAAACTTTTCGGGGTTTTTTTTTCAAAAATTGAACTAATCAGACAAAAGAAACGTCTTAAAAATTATTCCATATTTTGCTTCCGCACCCTATATATATATATGTATGTGTGTGTGTGTGTGTGTGTGTCTAGTAAGCGAATAGTTTGTAGGTAATTTTCTTTTTGAACGAGTTGTTCGAGCTCATTTGTTAGTACACCGTTAAATTCTTTCAAGTAATCCTTCTAAAATGAACAATTCTATTCGATATTAATAATTTGTTTGCACACAGTTAAAGGATTTCAAGTATTTCTACTTAACATTTGTAATTCTATTTATCAAGTATTCTTATGTGATATGAATAATTTCCTCAAAGCTGTATTGTTTAAAAAAAATAATAGCAATAAAAGTATTTTGTAATTTGCTTAAAGCATTGCACAAATTATTTTATCTTATTTTATTATATTAATTTAGAGGACTATTGCAATGCGAAATAATTATTATTTAAGTCTAATTAATTTCAAAGTAAAAAATTCATCATCATAGACGCTTTTTTAAATGAACTATGTCTTGTTTGTTCAAATTGTGTGGGAGACATTGTAAACATCTTGTCACGTGTTGTAATCATGGTGCCACGTGGGGTGTTTAAACGCCATGAGGGGTAGACGTGACATCAGTCTCTGACGATGAAGTTTTTATCTTTAAATTAATTAGACTTAAATAATTATTATTTCGCATTGTAATAGCCCTTTTAATTAGTACAATACTATACAATAGTATATGATAAAACAGTTTGACCCATTGATACTATTTACCAACCCCTCTGCTCGGGCAGGATATGACACAAGGTCAATTTTTTTTAAGCGGAGTTTTAACAGGTTTGAATTCAGAGTTTTCCTTCTAGACTAGTTGCCTAACCAAGGCTGAAGAACCTAGTCTGTCCTACTATTTACCCATAGCTGGAGGGAGAATAATTGGATTCATACTTTCCCCAAGGGTATTAGTTTGACCCATTGATAGGACCCTGACAAGTACTACCAATTTGGATTAGGGAGGACCTGGAAGTAATGTCAATGAAAGAAAACTTACTCTCAGAACACTCGTTGAGTGGAGGGAGGGTCTTATCTCTCAGGCGTGGTGCAGATGGCGTATTCTACAGCCTCAGTTGACAGGTCGGAAAAAAGTATCGATGCTGAATCTTAATTTTTTTTTCATTTGAAAATTTTAAATTTCAAAAGAAAAGGGCTCCGCTAAGCAACTTAAATAATCAAGTGATGCCAAGATGCCCAGACAGCAGTCTAGGCATTTTACTGAAGTTTAGATTAATCAGCGTCAATTCTCGATACTTTTGATTCAACATTTTTTATATTAGTTGTCCGAATTTCTGTGACGAAACTTGATTATTTTTATCATTCAGAGTTTTCGGACAAATGACTTTATCTTTATTGTTATATTCACATCGTTTCGGCCGATATATCCTCTGGCCTTCTTCAGATATTTCTTGTCGAATTCGGGAGCCTCCACGGAACTTCGAACCACGTCCTTTATTTAATCCACGGGAGTCGCTTGCTCTGATTCCGTAAACCATAACCGGGTACAAGTATTAAGTATTCCTGTAATGTTACTCGCTTGCAGTCAGAATTGGACCTGCAACCGCCAGATGATTTTTCTGAGAAGCTTAGGGAACAAACGCCTATAACTGTTGCGCTATGTGTCCTACTGGAAATTCACAGAAGCATGTATTATGAGTATGAAGAAACATGTTTTAGTCAAAAAATCTTTACAAACGAGCTAAACGAGGGTTTGCTACTACGATCCTGAGTCGAAAGACAGTTGATGGAGTGGAACTGCACTGACTCTTTGGTAAAGAAGAAGTTACTGGCGCAGCAGTCAGTAAAGGTGATCCTGACTATCCTCTTTGAGATGAGAGGATCCGTTACTATCGATTTCCTTAAAAAGCGTTTTTCTGTAAACTGTGCTTCCAATTGCCGATTTCTTTTGGTAATACTTCACTTTATATATTGAATGACCCTCGTATATTTTAGACATTATGGAAGATGACTCTTGCTCTGGTCGACGCGTCACTTCACGTACAAAAGAAAATACAACAGCTGGAGGGACTTTCATCACATCTGATTGAAGTTTAACGCTGAGAATTATTGGTGATAAAATAATCAGGGGTGTAAAGGGGTTCTCTTACAATAACACGTATATCCAGAAAGTAATGAGACTTTTTTCAGGTTGGCAACTTTCACTGAAAATCAATATTAATTCATCATAAATCACAATCAGAAGAGGAACGAGTCTCAGGTACAAAAACACGTTGGCAGAAAGTATGTCCAGAAAATAATTAGTCTATTTTTGTTTTACTTTGTTTTGTTTTGTTTTGTTTTTTTGTTTTTTTCGAGGGGGGTATTTTTGTATTGTTTTTTTTTTTCTGTTTTTTTGGTTTATTTTTGTTTTTCATTTGTTTTTATTTTGTTTTTTCAGGTTGGTAACAATGATTGAAAATTAGTTTATCTGTATTATTCCTGTTCCCAAAATTAGTTGATCTTTATTATTCCTGTTCCCAAAATTTGGGAATTGTTAAAAATATTCAACAAGTGAAGGCAGTTTCAGTTAAAGACTTCCAGAACTGTTTCTTGGCGTTTAAACAACGTTTTCGCTGATGTGTGTCTTTCTAAGAAAACTATTTTGATGTTGATTTGCAATTAAGTTGATATTTTTACACTCTCAATAGAGAGAGAGCTTGTATAAGTCGTATCTCTTATTGATAGCGATTTTAACCCAGGCTACAACTCAACGTGCAACTAAGTCTCGTGTAATCGGTCAGCAACTCTTAATTCGATTTCAAACTACAAGTTAACACAGACTTATGAAGATCTATTTCTATCCCATGCACTTATTTTTAGATAGCACAAAGCATTTCCGATGACTGAGTGGCTGTAGAAAATAAATCCTATTCTAGGTTACTGGTCACTTTCCAAAACGACGAAGAAAATGAAAAATTTTAATCGCATTTAATCGATGTTTAATAGTCAGAATGATTGGTGATCAGTTAATTCTTTAAATAGGGTTACTGACCCGGTAAATCGAAGTATTTTCTAGACTCACTCAAAGTGAATGAATTTTGGGCGAGAAAAAAAAATTCCTATGAAGTCACAGCACCCCCAGGTCATCTGATATGAACCACTGTCAATATTTCTGTTCCACAAAATCAAAATTCAGCTCCAAGGAAGCCATTTAGGAATTGTCGAGAATATGACACAGGTCGTGACGAACCAATTGAAGGCATTCTCGGTGGAAGACTTACAGTACTTATTCAGGGATGTGAACGCTGAGTCGGTGTGTGGCTTCCCAAGTGAAGTATTTTGAAGGAGATGAATTTGACTTGATATTAAATTGGTAAAATTCTTTTTATACTATCTGTCGCATTCCTTCTATTCTCGTGTATAGGTCGACCGTTGACTTATGGTCAGGAAACCATTAAATTTTGGAGTCCAGTGTTGCTGCTAGTCTGTTCCATGATGTTTGAATACCGTATAAGTCGATCTCGTGTTTAGGACAACTCAAGATTTACGGACACGAAATCATTAATTTATGGTGGTGCCCATGGTGTAATGGTTATAGTCTTAGGAAATGGACATGGCGACTCGAGTTCAAATCCTGGACGAGAATGATTGCATTTCACATAGCACTAATACCCTTGAGAAAGGTATGAACCCAATTATTCTCCCTCCAGCTATGGGTAAATAGTAGGACAGACTGTGTTCTTCAGGCTTGATGAGGCAACTAGTCTAGGAGAAGGAAAACACTGAATTCAAACCTGTTAAACTCCGCTTAAAAATTGACCTTGTGTCATATCCTGCCCAAGTGGAGTGGTTGGTAAATAGGATTAATTTATTTTTGAAGCCATCGATTACTCCTAGTCTTACTCATTATATTTTAATAGGGTTCACACTCGCGTATAAGTCGAACATTTTTGGAGGTGTTCGTGGTATAATGGTTGCCGTTGTAGAAAATGGATATGGTGACCCGAGTTCAAACCCTGGTCGAGGCTGTTTACATTTTATATAGCACTAATACCTTCGGCAAAGTTATGAATTCGACAATTTTCACTCCGGCTATGGGTAGATAGTAGGGCAGACTGTTCTCTGTAATCTTGGTATGGCAACCGGTCTAGAAGAAGGAAAACTCTGAATCGAAACCGGTTAAACTCTGCTTAAAGATTGACCTTGAATCATCCCCTGCTTGTTCGGAAGGGTTGGTAGATATTTACATAATTAGACCTCTTGTAAAGTTCGAACCTATATTCATTGCCAAAATATCATTAATTTATGGAATTAGTCTTGAAGCCAAAAGTTTATCCTTCTCATTCCTATTATATTTGAATACCCTTACACACTCGTGTATAAGTCGATTTCCTATATAGTTCGAGCCTTATTTATGTTGCCCAGTCGGCTGGAGCTGTAGAATACACCGACTGCAAATGAGTGTCCTAATATGACACTAAACAATCTGATGGTGAGGTTCCAGTAATGCTGGAGCTTTGGGGAATACAAGTACCCCTTCATTGCCATCGCACCCAGGTCCACTCTGACCTTGGAGTGGTAGCACCTGATAAGGGTCCTATCTGTAGGTCATGGTTTAGAGACTTTACCGTTTTTGCATCTAAACTGAGGATTTATGCTAAACTGAATTGTTTAATATAGAATTGTTTTGACATCTAAACTGCGTACTTATGCTAAACTAAATTACTCGAAATAGAACTGTTTTCATATTTAAACAGCTTACTTAAGCAAAACTGAATAGCATGAAATAGGAATGTTTTTGACAAACTGTTTACTCATGCAAAACTGAATTGTGTAAAATATAACTGATTATTTGTATAAAAATGGATTTAGTATTAAATAACCTACAAAGGTTGATATGCCATAAAACCCAAACAACCAACCAACCTTATTTATCATTTATGGTCACAAAAGCATTCATTTTTAAACTAAATGTTTCTTCTAATCGGTTCCATTATATTTGAATGCTGTACAGACCCGTGAATAAGTCAATTTCGTGTATAAGTCGAACTTTGACTTGTTTCCAAACTACAAGTCTTCTAATATTGAAGTTGATGTCGAAAAGAACTATGGAAAGGCAACATTAACCTGGTATTAACAAATTATATGACTTAGTGACAGGCCACGTTGATCGCCATGTTGACATGAACACTCTTGTTTAAGTGCCATGCTTTCTATATTAACAGTACCTTTCTGGCCACCTCAGTGAACGCATAAGGCCATCATGCAAACAGACATGTTATTGACAGGTGTATAAACGGAGGTTGAGATAGGATCGGTTCCAGAAAATCCCCCTTTAGACATTCGACATTACGTCAGTCAAAAATAGCGATGAGAACTTCAAGCTCCATTTCGCCTACATAGCAATTATGGTTCTAGCTTGCAACTTCAAGCCTAAGAATATCGCGTAAGTTGTTCATGTGAAAAGCAGTTACTGAATTACTGACAGATATGAAGGCATGTTTATAAATGGGTTCATATACCAAAGTACATGGACTTTCACACACACACACATACGCGTATACGCACACGCAAATACACACACTTATACATACGTATATATACACACGTGCACACACACATATACACACACACACACATATATATTTATAATCGCTAAATCACAAAGCGCTAAAAAAATGCAAACCAATACTGAGAAAAAAAGAACTCAAACCGATAAAAAGAGAGTATATAAAGAAAAGCGAGGATTATTTATATATATATATATATATATATATACTCACGAGGGTCATACAAAAAGTTCTATGCCTCACATAGAAAGAAGAACCGTTGTTAAACTCATTTGTCGTGGCAACACACTACCCCTTTTTATCAAACGAGAAAAACTAATACAGATTCCTAAGATTTGGTTTCTTTGTTTAATAGCATACCAATCTTCATGAATTATTTGATACTAAATCCATCCTTATAAAAGAAAAGAGGTGATACTACAGGGTGGATCGATATAATTGTCGCCCTAGTAAAGACGACATGATTCCATTTCCGTTTAATGAAAACCGGTTTTCTTTTTTTGTTGCAGACCATCTACTAGTTGGCCAGTTGTGTACAAATCCCAAGAACGAAAGGAGCCTTCTATCATGTCTGAAAGTGACACAATGTTCAACGAGCGAGATCGGAGATGCGCCGCTGTACAACTCATGCACTCTACCGATCCAACTTATGACAACAGGACAATTGCCAGCACCTTCAAAATGCAAATCTGGATTGCCACAAATAACAGGGACATGCCCAGGGTGATGAAAACAAAGTTTTCGGCTACGGTTATGGTCTTTGGTGTGGTTTCAAGTGAGGGCCACATCATGCCACCTCACATCTTCGAAGTCGAAAGTCAACACCAAAGTGTACCTGGATGTGCTGAAGAGTGTGCTGATCCCCTGGTGCAATCAGGTGGCCGGTGACAGACCCTGGGTGTAGCAGGAGGACTCGGCGCAGGCCCACAAGTCCAAAGAGACCCAGGCTTGGCTTCAGAAGGAGTGCTACGACTTTGTACCCTTCTTTCACTGGCACCCCTCCTCCCCCGACCTGAACCTGCTGGACTACTTCGTTTGGTCATACGTCGAGAACATCACCAACATGACCTCACACAACACCAAAGCCAGCCTGATCGCCGCCATCCGCCGAGTATTCTCCGACCTCCCGAGGCGCTTGTGGAAAAGGCATGCTCCCAGTTCCGGATCGGTATCGAGGCGGTGATTGAGGCTGAAGGCGACTACATTGAATAGATGTCAGCTCTACTACATAATCAAGTTACTTGAATTGATTTTTTCAATAAAAGATTTAAAATAAAGCTGCCGTGTTGTTTTCTTTAGGACGACAATTTTATCGTTCCACCCAGTAGATGTCAGCTCTACTTGATAATCAAGTTAGCTGAATTGATTTTTTCAATAAAAGTTTTAAAATAAAGCTGTAGTGTTGTTTTCTTTAGGACGACAATTTTATCGTTCCACCCTGTAGATGTCAGCTCTACTAGATAATCAAGTTAGCTGAATTGATTTTTTCCATAAAAGTTTTGAAATAAAGCTGTAGTGTTGCTTTCTTTAGGACGACAATTTTATCATTCCACCCTGTATTTACCCATATCTGGGAGGTCATACATTTTCTGAGAGTATGAGATAGAAAGGGTACTTGATAGTGCTACTTGAGTTCGAACCCAGTTACTTTGGGGCTGCAGTACAGCACGTTAACCATTAGGCCACGGGGATTTCCTCGTTTAATTTCTATGCACGTGAAGCCCGTACAAAATTAATAGGCGTGCGACAAATCTAAAATCTGCGTGAGGCTTTGAACTTTTGGACGACCTCGAATATATATATGCGTGTGTGTGTGTAATCGTATTATGATTCGGACACCTGCTTTTATAAAGGAGATAGATTTGTAGGGAAAAAACGTTAAAGTTGGGAAATAATGCTGAGTATATATTACCATCAACAGACAGAGCCGATTCCAAGACACGCATTTTCTATAAATACGTCGTCTTCAAACACTTTATCTCTTTTTCCCAATTTCTATAGCAGTGCTAACACACTCTCTCCAGTGTGACTCTCTTATTCCCCAACAGACGTCAAAAGCCACGAAATGGATAAGCCTCGCAAACCTTCTTTGACTCAAAATACTTTGTCTATGAGACTTTTTCCAGCCTCGAAAACACCAACTGTTTTAAACCACAAGAAGAAATGAACATTTAAAAATGTGTAGTCAACATGAATAGGACAATTTTATTATTTAACCCTTTCTGTAGTTTTAGTTGTGTTAGACACACACACACACACAGAGGACTATTTTACGAACAATATAGAACCATAGCAATATTTTAAATGTATCATTGCACGTTTTGTTCTGAATAAAAATTTGTTTTGTTTGTCACCTTGTTTTGAATGCTCCTTTTGTCCCCGCCGTTTCATATCTTTTCATTTACTACATTCGTTTCCATCTGCCTATTTTACTTTTTTCCATGTGCCTTTTTCCAAACATAATATACCACTAAACTAAACATATACCAAAGAACAACATTAATTTTGGGGGGACTAACACAAAACGGAATATATGTGCTATAATCAAACAGGTGACATCACCACACTAGACGGAACCCCTCTGAAACTAGTAGACAAATTCACCTACCTAGGAAGCAGCGTCTCATCAACCGAAAAGGACATCGACACGCGGCTAACGAAGGCATGGAAAGCTATCGATAGGATATCGATCATATGGAAATCAGACCTGACCGACAAAATCAAACGCAGTTTCTTCCAGGCAGCGGTCGTATCGATACTGCTATATGGATGCACTACTTGGACGCTAACAAAACAACTGGAGAAGAAGCTAGACGGCAATTACACAAAAATGCTACGAGCAATCTTGAACAAGTCCTGGCGGCAACACCCCACAAGACACCAACTGTACGGCCACCTGCCTCCTATCACGAAATCTATTCAAGTTAGACAAACCAAACATGCAGGACACTGCTGGAGAAGCAGGGACGAACTCATAAGTGATGCACACATGGCCGTGCAAAAGCAGGACGACCAGCACGAACATACATTCAGCAATTATGTGAGGATACAGGATGTTGTCCAGAAGACCTGCCTAGGGCGATGAACGATAGGGAGGAGTGGCGAGAAAGCGTCAGGGATATCCGTGCTACCAGCACGACATGATGAGGATGAAACATATCTACCAAATAACATGTCCTCCTGCACATCTATTCTTCTATGTGTATCATTCACTTCTACGATACACACACAACTCATCACAGTGGCTAGACACCCGAGATTCTTCAATCTGAGATTGTAACCAGGCTGGCTTTACATTCGTCGGATATCTTGCCGCAGAGCTATCGGCAACCTCAGCGTAAGCGAAGGAATTTAACGTATATCTATTATTTTCCTTTGTTTACATGGAAATCAGACCTGACCTATAAAATGAAACGCAGTTTCTTCCAGCCAGCGGTCGTGTCGATACTGTTATATGGATGCACTACTTAGACGCTAACTAAACGGCTGGAGAAGAAGCTAGACGGCAATTACACAAGAATGTTGCGAGCAATATTGAACAAGTCCTGGCGGCAACATCCCACAAGGCAACAACTATACGGCCACCAACCTCCCATCACGAAAACTATCCAAGTTAGACGATCCAGACATGCCGGACACTGCTGGAGAAGCAGGGACGAGCTCATAAGTGATGTACTCCAAAGGACCCCCACATGTGACCGGGCAAAAGCAGGACGACCAGCTCGAACATACATTCAGCAGCTATGTGAGGATACGGGATGTAGCCCTGAGGACCTGCCTCGGGCGATGAACGATAGGGAGAAGTGGCGAGAGAGGGTCAGGGATATCTGTGCAAGCGGCACGACATCATGATGATGATGACATATACGCTTAACAGCTACTGGAGTGCTCATACTAGAAGAGCTTTGCATTACGCGAGTGGCGTATATATAGTGGTGATATATATATAGTAAGTTGACGACCTTAGTCGAGGGCGACCAGAAGGCTCCCTTTTAAATAGCTACTACACCGAGATGTTGGAGAGGGCGCTACTCCTTTCCCTGGATTGCTCCACTTTATCCTTGATACGTACCTTATATTGTTGAGTGTTAAGCAAGGAGGTATCAAGTACCATTTTTAAAGTCTTAGGTATGACGTGACCTAGCATTGAATCGAGGTCTCCTGGACCATTGACGAACACTCAACCCACGAGGCCAATGACCCGGTGTGATATATATATATGTATATATATATATCCTTTTAAAAATTTTGGAATTAGTAAATTTAGATGTTCACCTTGTTTGTTTTCTTTATTTAGCAATAAATGAACTAGTTATAGCTGAGGTGGGTGTCCTCGTGATGTAATGGTTAAAGCGATGGACTGCGAAATCGTAGTAAGCGAGTTCGTACGCTAGTCACGCTATTACGTTCACTTTCGGGCCAATACCCTTATCTTCCCAGCAATGGAATAAATAGTACCACTACTATTCTTCTAGGAAAATGGCTTTGGCATTAAATAACCTATAAAGGTTGATATGCCGTTAAACAAAGAAACCAAACCAAACCTAATTATAGCTGAGGTAGAAAACATCTTTCTTTAATAGCACAGTCACTTTTCACTTGATTAACCTCAATATGTATTTTACCAAAATTCTTACATATTATGGTCTGTTCAGATCACAAAAATCAATAAATAATAACTCTAATCCTCACACATTAAACATGATTGACTTACCCCTATTTCTGATCTTTCACTTTGATGATTGCATCCTACACATAGAACTTTGAGTTACGGACTCGACAATAACGTAAGAAAATGGACACAGTGACCCGAGTGCAAAATCCTAGACGAGGCTGTTCGCATTTCACATAACACTAATATCCTTGGGAAAGATATCCATCCAACTCTTCTTCTTCCAAAAGGGAGGTGCCCGTGATGTAATGGTTATCGTCGTAGGAAATAGACTCGGCGATTCGTGTTTAATTCGTGGACGAGGCTGATTGCATTTCACATTGCACTAATACCTTTAGGGGAGATATGAGTATGGCAGACTTGGATCTTTAGCCTTGGTTAGGGAACCAGTCTAGGAGAAAGAAAACTCTGATTTCAAACCTGTTAGACTCTGCTTAAAAATTGACCTTGTGTCACATCTTGTCTGTGCGGAGGGGTTGATAAGTACAAACTCTTCTTTCAGCAGAGGATAAACAGTAGAAAAGACCTTGGTATGACAACCGATCTAGGAGAAGGAAAAGTCTGAACTTAAACCTGTAAAACTCAGCTTGAAACTAACCTTGTGTCACATCCTGCTCGTGTAGACTGGTTTTTAAACACTTACACACACCCATGCACATATATATATATATATATATATATATATATAATGTTCTCGGCCGAATCAGAGAGACATAATATGAAATGTTCATTATATCTGTCATATTCACTTCGCAGTTTTACAAACTTCGCACATTATTTCTCAAGTTTCTTTAACTCTTCACTTTCCATCAAAAATAGCTCCGTCGGTAGGCATAGAAGACGCTGACTATATCCTCTGACTAATATCAAATAGAAATAATTACTGGAATCTCTATAGTTATTCAAGGCTATTGACCTAATAAGCCAATGGTCCGGAAGACTGGTGTTCAGTCCCAGTTCGAGTCATACCAAAGACTCAAAAAATGGTACTTGATGCCGCCTTGTTTAACTCTGAGCGTTATAAGGTAAGGATCAAGGGTGAAATGGAGAAATCCAGGGAAAGGAGTAGAGTCCTCCCCTACAGCTTAGTGTAGTACCTATTGAAAAGGGAGCCTTCGAGTCACCCTTAACTATGGTCGCCAACTTACTTATATGGTTATTAGTTTTGATAAAAATACATTATCTCATATAACTATGTGCCAAAAATTCTTTGGAAACAACAACACAAAAAATGTAAATATAAATGTACAATGAATGTGATTCTCTAACCTGTTGGAATAGAATAACCCTAGATAGGTTGACAACCCTTTAAAACCAATCAATCTTTATATATATATATATATATAATTTTTTGGCCACTATTCCTATATCTTTTTAACTGTTATTATCCCCTTAAGCTACACCTACGACACACTATCATTTTTTGTCATTTGATAAGTTTTATGCCTCTTAGCGTCGTATTTTCTTAAATCTATGTTGATCTCGATTTTTTTTTTTTTTTGTCTCGGAGAAGTATTTTTAGTATGGCTCTTTCTATTGATATTTGTGTGACTCAGATTTTGTTTTCACGTCCATCTTAGTTGATATCACGATTCTGGCACTAAGCCAGAGTAAGCAAAACCGAGTGAACAGCATATGTTAATCTCATAAGCCATTAGTTGTGGGTTCGTTCTCTAGAAACATTACAAATTTATCAAAAATATTATCCTTATAATCATGCTCTTTTTCATTAATATATATCATTGCGCTGAAAGTGCGGTATCGTCTGCCTCGGACAGATGGGGATGAGCTCCAATCAATCTACTGGATGGTCCACAACGACGAATGCAAACTCTCCACCACTACTGTACAAAGACCTCTACATGTGTCCACGTTGGCTAACACGACATGGAGAAGAGTGTGAAAGGAAGCGTTTGGCGCTGTAACCATTCCAACACTCACAAATCTAGAACTGCGTTCCGCAGGATCCAGCGGCTTCTGGTGACGGTGGCCTGTGGGTATCTTGTGACTAACCACTTGCTAGTTACGAGTGTGCCCTCCATCCAAGCGTTTCTGAGTGCGATCAGAGAAGGCTCGACTGATAAAGCTGGGAACTGTGAAAAATCTACGGGATAACGGAAAGTGGGGCCCACCTTCAAATACCAATCTCAACGAAATTTCACCCATTCAACGTGTGGAGCCAGGTGAATGCCATCACATACACATACATGCACACACGCACACGCACACACACACACATCGAGTTAAAAAAACGGGCGCAGATTTGGTGTTTAGTTTGTTTTTGTTTTTCTTCTTGGTGAACGAGATGTTGAAACTGTGAAGAAAGATAGTTTTAAAATTCCCATAGTCAGCTTTTAACCACATTTGCCAATAAAAAAAACTAACCCCAAATACTTGACCGTTATTTTTAATGATATTTATATATATATAACCGTGCCATTGGCCTAATGAGATGAGTGTTCGCCAATGGTCCGGGAGACCGGGGTTCAATTCCAGGTCGAGTCATACCAAAGACTCAAAAAATGATACTTGATGGCGCCTTGCTTAACACTCAGCGTTATGAGGTGAGGATCGAGGGTAAAGTGGAGCAATTCAGGGATAGGAGTAGCGCCCTCCCCTACATCTCGGTGTGGTAGCAATTGAAAAGGTAACCTTCGGGTCACCCTCGACTAAGGTCGCCAAATTTACTTATATATATTACATTTGAATAGAAGAATTGTATTATATTAATTGAATTACCATGACTAGAAAATCCAGCAAGCACTTCTATGTGACATACGGAACACTAGACAGCTCTTTCGACCAAATTAGGTCTTATCAGCTGTGCATACCGTGATCTCTACTACTGGAGATCGAACCAGCAGCCACAAAAAGCAGAACCGAATCTCTACCACTGAGCCATCGGTCCACATCGCACACAAGCGCTGCCAAATTAACTAGTCATATATAAATGCGCGACCACTTAATCTGATGTGTCTTGAGGGTACGTTTGATCCCTGCAGAGGACACGATCAACTCCAGGGCCACGTCTTCCCAAGTCGGCGTTAAGCACCACGTAGGCTTAACCTCATGGGTAGGATATGGATTTTACATTTGAATAGAGGAATTGTATTATATTAATTGAATTACCATGACTAGAAAAATCCGGCAATATATATATATATATATATATATTGGGAAGTTAGTAGCCGTACAGTTGCTTTTTGATGGGTACTACTTCCAGGATTTATTCAAAACAACACGTAGCATTCTTGTATTGTTCCTATCAAGTTTTTTCAACATGCATTTTGTTAGCGTCCAGAGTTGCATCCCTGCAGTACTGAAACAGTTGCAACTGGGAAGAAATCACATTTTATTTTATCAGTGATCAGATTTTCCTATGATCATACACAGCAGCTGTACGGCCACTTACCTCCAATCTTGCAAACCACCCAAGTAAGACGAGTAAGACATTTTGGACACTGCTGGAGAAGTAAGGACCAACTCAAAAGTGACGATCATAATGGAATCTTACTCATGGACGTGCCAGTGTTAACCAATCAGCAAAGACTTATGTACATCACATCTGTGCGGACACTGGATGCAGTCTAGAAGACCTTCCTGGAGCGATAAACGATAGAGACGGATGGCAAAAGAGACAGAGAATTCCGTGCTATCTGCATAATATGGATATATATATATATATATATGTAGGTTCACACAATGACTGATGTTTGTACAGCAGCATT
>OY757918.1:100435992-100535992 GCA_963585895.1 Sepioteuthis lessoniana
CTCTCTCTCTCTCTCTCTCTTCCATCACCCTTAGAGGGTCCTCTAGACGGCACCCAGGTTCCATACAAAGCTGATGAATACATGTTTTTACTGGTCAGCCAACACTGGTATGTCCATGTGCTTGCGTCCATTGAAGAATTTCATATATGAATCCGACCTTATTTCTCCGGCACAAGCGAGCATACCTTGCTTGAAGGTTTTATGAGATAGGAGGTAAGTGGCCGTACAGCTACTGTTTGGTAAAATGCCGCTTCCAGGATTTGTTCAAAACAGCCCGCTGCATCTTTATAAAGTTCCCATCAAACTTTTTCTTCAGGCGTTTCGTGAAAGTCCGAGTGGTACATGTCCTCAAGTTTTGCTGTTGGGATCATTTTACTTCGTTTTTGTCTTTTTTCTTTGTTTTGTTTGTTTCTTTTTTTTTATTTAGGAAACAAGAAAAAGTTGTATACAGGTAGGTCTGCATAGCATGGAGGGTACTGTGTTAACACAATTCTGTGTTTTGCTAAAAACTGCCAACCAATAAATATCAAGGCTGGGCATGTTAGACGTCTCCACATCTTTCCTTGATTTGTAAGTTTCTCATTTGTGCACAAATTTTTAAATCTTAAAATTTAAGATATAGAACAAAGATTCTCAATACATTTTGAGATAAGCGATGGAACGATTACTTTATGCAACCTTCAGTGACTACAATCGTCACTAGATGCCTTATACTAGCAGTTTTGAGTCAGACAAAAAACCGCCAGGTGAGAAATAATAGTCGGCAATGCAGCCAAGTTAACGTGGCTTAGATTACGTTGGCTTTAGACTCAGCAGAGGGGGGAGACCCCACCCAACAAAAAGGGTGACCTAGGTGTAACGTTTAATCACATCTGGTGGTGAGGCTCCATTTCAGGTGTACGGGAGGGCGCTACTCTTTTCCCTGGATTGCTCCACTTTACCCTTGATACGTACCTTATATTGCTGAGTGTTAATACCGGATAAAATACCGGCCCATTGCTCTAGTGGATAGAGTGTTCACCAATGGTCCGGGAGACCTGGGTTCAATTTATATTTAATATGTAAGTATAAAGAAGATTTGGTATTAAATAACCCACTGACGGGACTCTAGCAGGTACTAATTGTATGTATAAAGAAGATTTGGTATTAAATAACCCACTGACGGTACTAATTTTGAAAAAATTGTATTTGATATGAATAATTGATATCATAAAATGGTAAATCAGTTGTATTGAGAATAGTTATTCGAAGCTATTTTTGTATAGTCAGGATTATTATTATTATTATTATTAGTCACTCAAATGAAAATTAGTAAAAAGAAATAAGTAAAAGTAAAGTTATCTCCCTTTAGTCGAGGGCGACCAGAAGTCTCCCTTTTCGATAGCTTCTACACAGAGGTGTAGGGGAGAGCGCTACTCCTTTCCCTGGATTGCTACACTTTACCCTTGATACGTTCCTTATATTGCTGAGTGTTATTACCGGATAAAATACCAGCTCATTGACCTATTGGGTAGAGTATTCGCCAATGGCCCGGAAGACCTGGGTTCAATATATATCTAATGTGTATGTATAAAGAAGATTTGGTATTACATAACCTACAATGGTTGATATGCCATAAGATCCATAAATCATATATATTTATTATATATGTGTAAAGAGGATTTGGCATTAAATAATCTACAATGGTTGATATGACATAAAACCTAACGAAACCAATGTATCACTAACAATTCTATTTAACATATATCCTTTGTTTCCAAATTCGAAATCTGAGTGCCCAAATTCTTTGGCCATTTTAATAGATTGGGTCTACAAGACGCCATTTTAGGCGTAAATCTGACCGGAGATGAAACAGTGAAAGAAAGAAGTCCACTCAGATTCTCAGCGGCTTCTGGATGTCAAAAGCTTCTCGGTAATTATGAGAAAAGCTTCAGAAAACGGAAGAGAAGCCTTAAGTATATCATGTGACCATTATGATAAAGGTAAATTATCTCTTTATAGACGGAACTAACGTCCCTTTAAAAGGTTTCTCATGAAAGTGTTACTGACTGCATTATAAGGACAGAAAAGTCTTTAACAGCTTTAAGAAACACCAGCGAAGCATAAAGAGGTGGTTTAATTTCACTGGTTTACAAAGAAATTGAAGCAAGCACAAAAATACTCGTTTTTACCTAATTTGAGGGTGCTGAATTCAAATTTGAAATCCGTTTTTACTCATCACTCCGAGTTTTTTTAGATATGCATAGTGTGCATTTTGTGTATATACCGTACATAAAGGCGTATATGAATTCAGGGTTAATTCTAATATTGTGAGACTTATGGCTTATTTTTTAGTTATTATGTACTAAATGCAAGTAATAGTATTACAATATATATATATATATATATATATATATCAAGACGGATTTTGACAGTTAAGGCAGCAGGTCTCAATCCACACTCTGGCAGTCATTGGAAGAGGTTGTGTCATAGACTTTTCCAAGCGAAGTCTCAAGGGTGTTCTTCTGTACAACGGGAATAGATATCCCAGCATTCCTATTGCACACTCTGTCCATCTAAAGGAGTCCTATGACAATATGGAGCTTCTTTTAGAAGCTATTAAGTACAGCGAGTACCAATGGATTCTGTGTGGGGACCTCAAAGTCATTGGTCTTCTTATGGGTATGCAAGCAGGCTTCACAAAGTACTATTTTCTCTGTCTCTGTGATAGTCGAGCTGTATCCCAGCATTACAAGCAGAAAGACTGGGGGTCTAGAAACGCTTTTGTTCCAGGCGAACACAGACTCAAGGAGAATCCTCTAGTGGACATGAATAAGGGGCTTCTTCCTCCTCTTCACATCAAGCTTGGTTTGATGAAGAATTTCGTGAAGGCGTTGCACAAAAATGGTGCTGCCTTCCAAAACTTGTCTACTGTGTTCCCAGGTCTTAGTGCTGCTAAGCTCAAAGAGGGCATCTTTGTCTGACCTCAGATTCGAGAAGTGCTGAAGGATACTGATTTTGAGGAGCTTCTTAACTTAAAGGAACTGAGAGCATGGGAAGCATTCAAGTCAGTCTGTAGTGGCTTCCTTGGTAACACACGCATACCAGATTACCAAGCCTGTATTGAGAAGTTGCTAAAGTCTTACAAGGATATGGGGTGCCGAATGTCACTCAAGATTCATTTTCTCCATTCCCACCTCAACTTCTTCCCGCCAAACCTTGGAGCAGTGAGTGATGAGCATGGAGAAAGATTCCACCAAGACATTACGAAGATGGAGAGCAACTATCAAGGCAAATGGAACCCCGGCATGATGGGAGACTTCTGCTGGATGCTCTTGCGTGACAGGCAAAATACACCAGATCTTCTAAGAAAACACACTTTTGATTGTTTGTGGTAATATGAATTGTGTAATTTTGTCATCCAAGTATATTGATTCAATCAGTGTTCTTTATCTATCCTGTTTTATCTGTTATAATCTGCTGCAACTCTTCAAATATGCACATATATTCTCTGTATATACTAAAATGAGACTATTTAAAAGTCATAAAACTAGAGGTGATAGATCAAAACTATTTATAAATTTGAATTCAGCACACCCAAATTAACAAAAAACACCTATCCCCATTCTTGCCTAAGACCAAAAATTTATCTTTGTAAACCAGTATTATTGCCATTGTTTTGAAAGGATTCCTGAAAATCTTAACCATTTCCTGTTTATGCGACACATGACAGTAAAGAGCCATCGTTTTCAAAATATACAGTCCAACTTCGAAATCTCGAAGACACAGAAAAATACAGGAATCACTCAAGTAGGTTTGGTTTGCTGGATTTTATGGCATATCAGCATTTGTAGGTTATTTAACGCCAAATCCATTTTTATGTAAATAATCAGTTCTATCTAAAACAATTCAGTTTAGCATGAGTACACAGTTTAATTGTCAAAAAGATTTCTATTTCAAACTATTCAAGCAGTTATATATAACAATTCAGTTCAGTGTAAGTACAGTTTCAATGTCAAAAACAGTTCAATTTCAAATAACTTAGTTTAGCATAAGCACGCAATTTAAATGTAAGTACACTTTAATTGTGAAAAACATTTCTAATTCGAGCTATTCGGTTAAGTCAAGCTGTTCTAACTAAGCTAATTCAGTTTAGTATCCGTACAGATTTTGTTTACACACAGTTACATGTCAAAACAGTTCTGTGTTAACAATTCAGTTTAGTGTAAATACAGTTTCAAGGTCAAAAAACAGTTCTATTTCAAATAATTCATAGCATAAGCACGCAGTTTAAATGTAAGTACTGTTTAATTGTCGAAAACATTTCTATTTCAAGCTATTCAGTTTAATCAAACAATTCAGTTTAGCATAAGTATGCCGTTAGTTCTATTTAACCCATAGATAGGACCCTTATCAGGTGCTACCACGCCGGGCCAGAGTGGACCTGGGAGCAATGGCAATAAAGGGGTACTCCGCATTCCCCAAAGCTCTAGCATCACTGGAACCTCACCATCAGATTGTTTAGTGTCATATCCAGGACACTCGTTGGGGGGGGGGGCTCTTAACCCTCTGCAGAAGTGCAGTCGGTGTATTCAATAGCCTCAGCCGACTGGGCAAAGGAATCACTCAAGTGACAATAATGTCATGAAGTTGACTCCAAACGACACTAAGTGAAAACTGAGTCAAACAGGAAGCTTTATGTTTCCCGTGTAGTAAAAAAAGTATGCCCAAACAATAAAAAGGAATATTGACAATGGTATCACGATAGTAAAACTGTACCATATTCACAATTAACAGCCATGTGCGAAATGGACATATAATGTTCATAACGACAGAACATAGAAATCTCGAAATTCGAAAACACGTAACGACTTCTTGTTCAGGTACGAAACCTTTTTTTATTAACTTTGAGTTAAAGGTTTCGACATAAGGAGGAGAGACACAATCTTCTATGCTGTCTTATTCATTTGGCCCCCATCTCGAGCGGCCCCCATAGGGTGCAAGTTCGCCTCGCGTCTGCGAGCCCCAAAAGTCGAACCTCCTCGTTTGACCTCTAGTATTCAACTCTCTTAACTTTCTTCAAATCTTCCACAAACCTCCGCGCGCTTCCGGTGCGTGACGTCACCCGCATCCTGTCACCCCGTTCCGTCATCTCGGGCTATTGTGACATCTGAGTGGCGCGTCCGCTCTGTGCACACACGCGTGCGCGTGTTAACACCTGCATCAAGTTGCACCTAACTAACCCATGTGCTGAGCCGAAAGGTTCTCAGCCTAACTAAACTCAAAGGCATGAACCGAAATACCTTGGCCATTACGTTACAAAATGAAAAGCACTGTTACATTCAAAATGGATGACTACACTGAAGAGACCGTACAACTTAAAGGACTAATAGTTGACACGGCCGTTATTTTACATATAAAATATATAAATAATTTTTTATGGTGCCACATTCCAATAAAAAAAACATATGGAACAAAATTAACAGTGTAGCATTAAAAAGAGCTGACGCTACATGCCTACTAGATATAGATGGTAATTATGTGATAGTATCACTAAAAAGATACTGCATTTACCTTCCTACCCTCAGGATATATTACCTGTTAAGGCTACGATGATAGACGGAGCAACAGTGATTTTTAAGGAAAATAAAAACCTACACAGGGATGGTAACAAATTCAAAATACACGTCCACAACAGACATTATTACAGACAGCAGAGAATAACACAGAAAACAGTTGAGAACGTTGCATTTTATATCCTTACATGGCAGAAAATATTTGGCCACTGCATATCTCAAAATTACCAATTGTACTTGTGATAATAAAACGAAAAATTGGTATCTCTAATAAGCATTGTGAGATATGCCCTCAGGGAAATTTTTCCCGGAGAACACATTGAAAAGCTGACAGGCGTATGACATCAATTTTTGAACTGGTGAACACAGACTTAGTTGTGCCTATAAAACTAATAGATATAAGAAGACATAGATATGTTATAACATATCTATGATGATTTCTCCTGTGTTGTTTTGGGGTTTTTTTCTTTCGAATAAAAGTAAGAACATATCTGCCGTTGAGAAATTTATTACTGATTCTGCTACTTATAAGAGAGTAAAATCTTTAAAATCTCAAAATGGATCAGAATTTATATCAACTGTCTTTCAGATATTACTCGATAATAACAAAATAAGATATGAGACTTCAGCATCATACTCACCCCACCAAAATGAAATGGCAGAAAGAAATTGGTGTATGCGATTCAAGAGGGATAGGTGCAATAAGATACTGAATTTTCAAGAGTCTACGACAATTTTAAATGCCTGTACAAAAAGTCTGGAAACCTATTGAAGGCACCACGTATATATATATATATATATATATATGATTTGTAAACACACTTTGTAAATAACATTCTTAAACAAGCCCAAACTCCTTTTTGCACACAGTTAAATGGTTTCAAATATCGCTATACAACAGCCACAATCAAACGGCAGCCTAACGCTTTGTTCTATTTGACCCATAGAGAGGACCCTATTAGGTGCAACCACTCTGGGCAAGAGTTGACCTGGTAGTAATGGTAATGAACGGGTACTTCTCATTCCCAAAGATCCAAGGCTGGAGCCTCGCCATCAGATTGTTTGATGTCATATCTAGGACACCAGTAACAGTCGGAGCAAACTCCCAACTATATAAGATGAAAGAATAAAATAGTGACCGGTCCAGGGTTTCGTCTTTTTCCTGACAGATTTCAACAAAATGAGACGTAGATTCCACCTTCTCCGAGCAACCTTTAGAATAAGGACCTTTAGAATAAGCAACTTTTAGAATAAGGGTTACCTCTTCCTAGCAGCCCTTTTTTTAGCAGTAGGGCTGCTTATTAAATAGTGACCGGTCCAGGGTTTCGTCTTTTTCCTGACAGATTTCAACAAAATGAGACGTAGATTCCACCTTCTCCGAGCAACCTTTAGAATAAGGACCTTTAGAATAAGCAACTTTTAGAATAAGGGTTACCTCTTCCTAGCAGCCCTTTTTTTTTTAACAGTTGGGCTGCTTATTAAATAGTGACCGGTCCAGGGTTTCGTCTTTTTCCTGACAGATTTCAACAAAATTAGACGTAGATTCCACCTTCTCCGAGCAACCTTTAGAATAAGGACCAAAACGGTAAGAGACGTTATTCAATTTATTTTACATTAGCGTCGCAACAATTTTATTTCATGGTTTACAATTACGCCTTCCTTTTAGGGATATTTAGATGAGTACAATTTTCAGTATAACCACGTGTTATCAATTCCCTGTAATTCGCTTAGTCCTTTAAATGTTGTGTCCGTCTCATGTCAGTAATATTTCTCTTTAATTTCATTCTTCGTTTATTTGTCGCTGCCTCCCACCAGACACGACTTGACACAAGGTCAAAAGCCCGAGGGCCGATTAAAGTGGGGATAAAGGGAAGGGGAGGTCGGGAACGAGCCGAGACTCGAACCCTGTTTGTCTGTGCTGCTCATCGGCTCACTTAGTGCAATGTGAGCCTGATGAGGCAAGCAGTTTCACGAACCCAAATGTAAGTCCGGGAACGTATGCCAGTTTACGGCTTAAACTAGACGCTTGGTCTAGTGCCGTACATGGGTGACAAAGGAGACAAAAGTGCAGCTCGCCCACCCAAAGGTAGCCTAGTCGAAACTAGGTGCCTAATTAAAGGCCCCAAGTCTGCCATTGTTCTCTTTTGCAGAGCCACGCTCCGGACCGAAGTCCAGTTCGTTATTGTAAAATCCCTGTTAATTCAGTGACTATTATTTTATTTCTTCCTTAGTCACGTCTCTGTATTCTAGACCTTCAGACGATACTGTATTTAATTATTTATGTTAGTGCTATTACTGATCTGTGCCAGCCTTTTTGCAGAACTATATCAGCTCCTGTGACATTGTCCTAGTTAGTTGTTAATAATAAAAGCAAACCCATGACGAGCCCATGTATACTTTTCTTTTAAACTTATTTGCAAACTGTATTTCTCCATTTCAGTTTTTACTCTTTTCTACGGTGAATAAAGCTGTTGACATCAGGAATTCGTCTTCAGAGTCTTTAATGTTAGCAAAGTGTTTAACTACGCACCATAAAGACAATTCGACGTTTTGAGGAAACTAGGATTGTCAACAGGGGGCGCAACATTCGTTTAACAGAAAACTCAAACCAATCAATGATAATGATAATAATTATGATTTTCTCCGAAAGAAATATACACAAAATCAGAAATCAATGGAGACTCTAAATCAATTAGTCTGATGGTGGCGACAACACTCAGACTGAGATGGATATCCATATTCGACGATACTCGCCAAAAGGAAATAAGAGCTCCTCAATACTAAAAAGATTACTCAAGATGAGTACTGAAAACGATGGTGACCAGGCATTAATATATATTCTTTACGTACTTTTGCAGGGCCACTTGTAGGGTGCCGCAAATTTATAAAAGATCAGGGACTCCCCTTCTAAAGGTACATTGATGGAGTGAAGCAATACCGAAGAAATAGAATCTCTAAAGGAGAAAAATGTTTTTGAAATTTACCAAAAATGCACAAAGACAGTAAGCAAGAGATGGTTTTGCAGGATTAAAGAAAATCCAGATAAATCTGAAAAAGATAAAGCAAGATTTGTTGCTTAAAGATTTCGCCAAATAAAAGGATAAAGAGATTTTTTTCTTCCTCCAGCAAACATTACTTCAATAGATGCTTTAATGTTGTATAATAGCTCGTACCACGTGACTTCCGGTATCGTATATATATATATATAAAGAGGATTTGGCAGTAAGTAACCTACAATAGTTGATATGCCATAAAACCAAACCAAATGGCATATCAACCTTTGTAGGTTATTTACTGTCAAAGCCAATTTCCAAGAAGATCAGTAGTGGTACTATTTAACCCATAGCTGGGAGGATAAGGGGGTTCATACCTTTCCCAAGGGTATTTACCCGAAAGTGAACGTAATAGCGGGACTGGAGTACGAACTCGCTGACTACGATTCCGCAGTCCATCGCTTTAACCATTACACCACGAGGACACCCCCATAGACAGGGGAAGTTTCTTACAAATGTTGTTGTCGTGTCACATATAATAGCTTAAGATCCCTTTAGGGTTACCTTTTCCTAGCAGCCCTTTTTTAGCAGTTGGACAGCTTATTAAATAGTGACCGGTCCAGGGTTTCGTTTTTTTTTTCCTGCCAGATTTCAACAAAACGAGACATAGATTCCACCTTCTCCGAGCAACCTTTAGAATAAGATTTGTTGCTTAAAGATTTCGCCAAATAAAAGGATAAAGAGATTTTTTCTTCCTCCAGCAAACATTACTTCAATAGGTGCGTTAATGTTGTATAGTGGCTCGTACCACATGACTTCCGGTATCGTGGAAGAATGAAAGACGTCGTGTTTCTAAGTACCACAGAAACAGAAAGAGAAGCAGAGAAACAGCTCTGAAGGACGTCGGTCAGTAGTAAGACCAGCTTCGGACGTAATACCAACAGCGCGAGACGTATAATACAAGTCGGACTGTGCTCCTTGAGTTAATAAATAATTAACTCTATTTCACTGTGTATAAAACAAACGTAACAGTTATATATATGGAGGTGCCCGTGGTGTAATGGTTATCGTCGTAGGAAATGGACACGGCGACACGAGTTCAAATCCTGGACGAGACTGATTGCATTTCACATAGCACTAACACCCTTGGGAAAAGTATGAATCCAATTATTCTCCCTCCAGCTATGGGTAAATAGTTGGGCAGACTAGGTTCTTCAGCCTTAGTGAGGCAACTAGTCTAGGAGAAGGAAAACTCCGAATTCAAACCTGTTAAACTCCGCTTTAAAAAATGACCTTATGTCATATCCTACCCGAGCGGAGGGGTTGGATAAATATGGTAACAGTTATATATCTCTAAACCCCAAGTGATTGTGAATTTTTTTCAGCCCATTCGGTTAGGGTTGCAGAATACACCGATGGCATCTCTGCAGACCGGTAAGTCCCGCCCCCCACCAACGAATGTCCTAGATATGACATTAAACTATCTGATGTTGAGGCTCCAGTAATGTTGGAGCTTTGGAAAATGCGGAGTAAAGATTTGTTATGTCAGATTGCAAACAAAGGGCAACGCCATGTGAACAGAATATCTAATTTAACAGAACTGGGGATCTTGTTGATCCTAGAAAATATCGTGAAGTTGTCGGCAATTTAATCTACCTTATGACATACTCAAGACTAGCCATCACAGTACTTATCATAATCATATAAATGAACGGCTCTAGCCTTGGAGATTTGGAAAATTCAAAGTACTCCTTCATGGCCATTGCTCCCAGGCCCACTCTGCCCAGAGTGCTAACACCTGATAGGGTCTTATCTATAGGTGAAATAAAATAAAATGTGTGCAAACAAATGACTGATGTTGAATTGTGACTGTTATATAGCAATACTTGAAACCTCTTAAATGCTTAAAAACTGAGTTTAAATCAATTTTAAAATGTTATCTATAAAATTTGTTTACCAATCATACATGTGTAATATACAGGGTCTGGCAAAATGATCTGACACATTTGTAGGTTTAATAAAAGACAAATAAAGTAAAGAGACAAAAAAGTGTTTTTATTTTCGAAAAGTACATATAATGCCATTTTTTTTTCATATAATGCACTTCTCGACGTGCTATGGGGATTTTGAGGGAGATGATCCCTGGTCATTTGATGTGGTGACATCGGTTGGCCCGCCCGTTCACCTGATTTAAATACGTGCGATTTTTTTTCTCTGGGGGGGATACCTCAAGTCAAAGGTCTACAGTAATCGCCCTCAATCTATTGAACAACTTAAAGATGCAATTCGTCAAGAAATTACTGCTATTCCACATGAAATGACCCGCCGAGTTATAGACAACTTTCGTGAACGCCTTCGACAGTGTGTAGACAATAACGGATCCCAATTGACTGATTTAATTTTCAAAACCTAATGAAATAAAATGGCATTATATATACTTTTCGAAAATAAAATCACCTTTTTGTTTCTTTACTTTATTTGTCTTTTATTAAACCTGCAAATATGTCAGAGCATTTTGCCTGACCCTGTATATGCATAAATAGGATTTGGAATTAAATAACCTACAATGATTGATATGCACTAAAACCCAACCAAATTATTTAAATTACATATATTTAATATATATTTATAAAGAGGATTTGGTATTAAATAACCTACAATGGTTGATATGTCATAAAACCCAACCAAACACATTTCTATATATTTAATATACGGGAATGTACTGTCTAGCCACACTGATGAGTTCTGATAGTACGAAACAGATCTGTCTGTGGATGACTATAGAGATATATATACTCCCCTACCCCCGTGGGGTTGAGTTCTCTGGCGAAGAAGTAATCGTGTTGCCATTAGCGATTATTGCAAGCCTCTTCGTTTGAATTGAGGTCACGGCTACCGTTGAACGGATGTATGTAAACAATAGTAATTGTGATTCATAACCGTTTAAAATTTACTTCGCAGCTAATATCTCCTCGTGGCTGAATGGTTAGAAGCTTGTGTTGACGTTTGAGTCAACCGGGTTTCGATCCCAGCTACGGGAAGATACTCTCTAGCCACACTGATGAGTTCTGATAGAACGAAACAGATTTGTCTGTGGATGACTATATATATATATATATATATACAGAGGATTTGGCATTAAGTAACCTACAATAGTTGATATGCCATGAAACCAAACCAAATTAAATCATATATATTTAATATTTATGTATAAAGAGGATTTGGTATTAAATAACCTACAATGGTTGATATGTCATAAAACCCAACCAAACACATTTCTATATATTTAATATACATGTATAAAGAGGATTTGGCATTAAGTAACCTTCAATAGTTGATATTCCATAAAATCAAACCAAACCAAACTAACCATATATATGATATTGGGCAATATTCAAACCGGTACTAAGCTACATAAATAGTTCAGGAAAATACAGATTATGTTACGGGAAAAAGTTACCTGATAAAATTTATAGTGTGCAATCATACAGACTAAGTATGAGATGAAAACGACAGTCGGAGTCCGACTGGCTGTTGCTTTAATTTAACCAAGAATGGCCCGAATATTTCAAGGGGATCCGGGAAGCAGCTCAAAGTTGCTCTATTCATGTGTGAAGATGTGTTATATATTGACCCTCGACCGAGCCGTCAATCAAGATATGCACCTGTGTAAATAAGCAGAAGAACAGCGGAAGCAGGTCGGTGTGAGACAAAAATATAACCGGGTACCAGAGGCAGTTCGAGTTAGTTGGAGTCAAGATGCCGAATTGAGAGCCATCGGCAGACTGAGGGCTTTGGGCCCTCAGTGACCCACGGTTGAGCAACTCCAGACAAGATGAGGAAGAAGTGCTGCTATGGTCAGAAGAACTTGGGGTCAATATAGCAGTCTGTCCCAGCTAATCTCTCATACACAACCAACATCACCCTTTCAAGAATAAAGTATGAGAGATTATATTTTTATTAAGAAGTGTATTCGTTCGTTCATAGAAGTTCTGCTTATATTTGTATTGTGGCTATACAACAGATGGATGCAGGCAAAAACCACACAAGAGACCTTATATCTCGTTCAATTATTAAATGGAACGGATCCTCAACAAAAATAGAAACCAATCAAATTATTTGGTGACAACCAAGGTATACTGGCATTTTCTACAGACGTTATACACCAGCAGAAGCGTAAACCTATTGATATTAAGAATTATTTCATCCTAAAAGCTCTACACAAAATAAACATTACTTAATTTCCCGACCACAGACATGGCCACTGTGTGAGTACTAAACCAGTGTTAAAAGCAAAATATGAAAAATTCCAAAACATAGACAGACATATTCAGTTTAAGATAAAACATCCAGATAACACTGGGTCTCTAATATTCCTAGATTTTAAAATGCAAATATCACCAACTGGTAAAATTTACACTAGTTTCTATAGAAAACTCACCACTAAAAACCTCTTTGTGCATTTCAAATCAGCTCTTCCACTCAGTGCTAAAACAAATTACATTAGAAAAGAAATTAAACGAATTTACAATAGATGCTGCGAAGAAAAAGACAAAATTACACACACTGCACACTTTGTAAACGCCTTCGGAAACAATGATTATCCAACATCTATCACACGACATTTAAATAATACTAAGTCACGGAAATTACATGCAGCTGTTTCCTGGAACAACCACATTTCAGTGAAATTATCACCAAAGAAATACGCTGGGCTATTTACAAGGAGGGGATAGATATACAACTGGCTCAACTCTGGACCCTCACTACGCTAATACCTAAGAAAGAAAAATAACAATACAATCACAACATGCACGGTACCAAACTGTCCAATAAGAGATCCAAATATATGCAAAATAAACTTACACTATCGAATAATTTGCTTAAAATGCCATAATCTTTATATAGGAAGTACAATGAGGCCCCTCCATATCAGAATTAAAGAAAACCGCATAAAAAGATTTATTTCTAAGAAAAAATCAAACCGCCCACGTGCGGCACTTGCTTTGGCCAGAGTGGAAAAGGGAGAAGTAATCCCAGACAATATGGCACCAAAAAGCTATCTCCAACAATTTATCGAAAACTAATATTGGGACCCTCAGTACGAATTCGGGGACCAAACTGAGGCAGGGAAAAATAGCTCGTAGAAGGGTTTCATCACTCGCTTCTTAAAAGCCGATAAGTATTTCAAACTGTAAAAGCAAGAAGCTTCCCAAGAAATAAAACCAAAATCAAACGAAAGTGCGATTTCGGGGAACAGACAGTCAAGGAAGAAAGATTTCGTCACTCGATTCTTGAATAGTTACTAAGTTCAACAGGCAAGAAGCTTCCCAAGAAATAAAAGTAAAATTAAATGAAAGTCGACTACTGAAATTCTACCAAGTTCAACAACAGAAAGAAAATTCAACCGAGAATTCAGCAGAAAAGAACTTTAAAGAAGACTCGAAATTAAATGAACTCTGAAACATTTCGAAAAACAAAAAAAAAGAAAAGAAAAATACTCAAATTCAAAGAACTCTGTTTCCCGGATACTCTCTCAGATAAGTTCCTGCAAATTCCACTAAAATTTGCAACACTTTATCTTTTTTATCCCTTTCCTTCTTATTTCTTTCATATAAAATTCCTTTTTAAAACTTGATTGTCTGTGATATCTTTTCGAATCAGTATCCGAACTAGAAAGCTGCACAACTTACCTTTTGAACAAACTGTTTGAACTTACCGTTTAATATTGCACACTAAAGCCACTGAAAAACATCACCCAGTTAAATACTAAATTTGGCGTTAGTGTCATTCTCTTCATGTCAAATTTTATCCTCTCCAAATTCCTTATTATATTAAATTTTATCCTTTAAAATTTCTTTATATTGGAAATTTTATTCTCTTAAATTTTCTTTTACTCAACACACATTCATCCTCATTCCATAAACATTTATTTAAATGCAAAAATAATGATAATTAATTTTTTATTAAAATAGAAGCAATAGTACGTAATGTTGGTAATCTAAGAATTAAAGAGGCTTTATTAATAGCTAAGTTACACCCTCAGATTAACAGTAGGTTAGAATTAAATTCTGAATACATCATTAATTAACATGAACATTTTAAATACATTAAGTTTTTTTAAAAAATATATAAAGATAAAAATAAAATAAAAATAAAGTAAGATAAAAAATAAAATAAAAATAAAATAAAATGAAATTGATTAGGACAAATGAAGTCATGTCTATTCCGCATGGCGTTTAACCACGCCACGTGGCACTATGGTTACAATACCCCACATGGCGCTCCAACACTCCAACGTTCAAAAAAAAATTTGAATATCCAGCATCGTGTTCATTTATTTTTTTTAAAAATGGCCTTTGACGATGAAGTTTTACTTTGCAATTAATTAGACTCAAATAAATATCATTTCGCAGTGCAATAGCCCTCTAAATTAATTCAATAGACTATTTTATAATTATTTATTATTTGATTGTTTTGCCGCCTAGGTTATCTCCCCTTTTTATTATCTTCTTACATCAGTAAAAAAGAAGAAACATCTTTTGGGCCCAAACTTGCAATGTTAAAGAAATATTAATATATATTTTTAGAATTTAATAATTTTAGTTAATAGCAATTAAAATCAAAAAATTGAATTTGAATGAAGAAACTTGCTGTCACATGTTCCCTAGAAAAATGTCATTAGTTTTTAATAGCATAAAATATCTGCTACAAGCCAGTGTATCAAATCTTAGAACTAATAGACTGTTGGCAACAAATAAATCTTCAGTCAAATTTTACTCCAAATTGGTTCGCTCGTGCTAAAAAATAAAATAAAAGGAGAGACCCTTGTGGGTCTCCTTTAAATAATTGCTAACACAACTTCAAAACAGCCAATCATATATGTGCCGACATTAACTGTCGAATTTACAAATTTCAATAATGTTTATCAAAAGCCATGATAGTACTTACAACCTAATTTTTTCTTGTTGTGCCTTGGAAATCACGTGTCAAGCCTCGTGATTTCCCAGTTCTAAGTACCCGTGGTTTGCTTGATTTATTCAGGTGTCTCATTAGCATACCATGTTACACCTCCCTGAACCTGCGAGGTTTGATGTCCTTATTTGGTCTCTCACTTCTTCTGACTACTCTAGAAGGTCTATGACACTTCCACATTTGTTCTTCTGTCCTTTTTAACGGAGACCTTGGTCTATCTTCATCTTCTAAATCTGTTACGTCATTTCCGCTTTCGTCTATATTTTGTTCTGTTTCATTTTCTTCTTCCTCATTTTCCTTATGTTCCTCCTCGGGCATTTTTACATCTTCAGGCTTGAACCTGGCTCTAAATTGGTCAGCATGAGCTAATATTGGCTGCCCTTTTTTGTTTCTAGCGCAGCCGTGTTCTGTCTTTTTTGTAGAATGAGCTACGCACTCTCTGGCTCAGTCTTCTTATTTCTTTAAAACCAAACTTTCTCCTCTGTGGAAAATGACATGGTTATTGGGGCTCTAATTTGTCTGCCTATAAATGCTGATAGGCTTTGCTTTTTATCCGCACGAAGAACCGTTCGATAACTTTAGAGTAAATTAGGGATGTATGCCTCAGTATTCTGGTTGAAAGGTGAAAACGCCTTCAAACCCATTTTTACCGTTTGGACCCATCCTTTCTACTATGCCGTTTGACTGAGGCTCGTATGGGGGTGTTTTGTATGGCATTCACCCAATGTTCCTTAACTACGAGACTAAACTTTCATCGCAGAACTCCTCTGCGTTGTCCGTGACAACGGTATTAGGTACTCCATTTCTAGCAAATATTGTTCTCAATATTTGTCTTACAGTAGTAGCTTCCCTATGTCTCACTTTTATAACTTCCGGCCAACCCGAGAAGAAATCTACTAAGATAAAAAAAGCCAATGTCTTGAATATGTGCATGGTCTATATGGACCCTTGTCCATGGGGCCCCCTCTTTGGGCCACGTACGTATTTTGGTTTGTTTAAATGCTTTAATCTCCGTACATTAAGGCATCTTCTAAAGTGTTCCTCAACATCTTCACCATACCACGACCATCAAGCCTGTAATATCAGTCTTCTTTGAGTCGCAGCGACTCCGCCATGTATATCGTCGTGCACGCTTTCAATTACGTCCTTCCTTAAATTTTGGGGCAGCAATATTACGTCTGTACTAAATATAAAGCCCCTCTCTACCGTTAATTTCTGTCGTGCTTCTTTGAAAGGTCTCTCCGCTATAGGACAGTTACTCCATACATTCTTTCTTATGCGCTCAAGTATTCCGCTTGGTATCGGGTCTTGTTGGGTTTCTCTGCTGAGTGTTTTGCGAGATAGTACGTCCGTCTCCACCCATTCTATAAATCTCCGAATTTTCATGTTCCTCTCCATTTTCACTTTGAAATCTTAGCTCGTGGGACGGTGTTTCCCTTAACAAATATACTGTCAAAATCAAACGTCATGATTTTGATAGCTCACCTTAAAAATCTTGACGATGTTACTCTGGGTAACTCCTTCCTTGGATTGAATAAGAATTCCTGGGGCTTGTGATCTGATTTTAAGAGAGACTCTTTGCTGAACAAAGATTATGTGATTGTCTGTAATTGGAATCACTTTGAGATGAGGCTTCCTAATCTGAGAATTTTTTTTTTAATTTATTGCGGACTTTTTGTCCTCATCTTGGTAGTTTTTGTGTTGTTTCTTCTCACTACGTTTCGGCCAAATTTCACCTCTTGCCTTCTTCAGGTGATAAACCGTGACCTCGGATAGGAATGGTGCGTCTTGTAACCGTATCACCAAGAATTACTGCCTTCCATATTTGTTGTCTATCGCACCACGTTTTTGACCAAGTAAACCTTTGGCCGGTTTGGGTAGGAATTGAAACTGCTATCGCCTGACAATGCTCACCTGGTACTGTAGAGACTCAACGCCTCTATCCGCTGCGCCACTGGCTCCGAAGGTCACTATTTACCCAACCCCTCCGCTCGGGCAGGATATGACACAAGGTCAATTTTTAAGCGGAGTTTAACAGGTTTGAATTCAGAGTTTTCCTTCTCCTAGACTAGTTGCCTCACCAAGGCTGAAGAACCTAGTCCGTCCTACTATTTACCCATAGCTGGAGGGAGAATAAGGGGGTTCATACCTTTCCCAAGGGTATTTGCCCGAAAGTGAACGTAATAGCGCGACTGGAGTACGAACTCGCGTACCACGATTCCGCAGTTCATCGCTCCGAAGGTCAACCAAGGTTGGATTTTTTGGTCTTATAAATCCAATTATTTGTTCTCCTTATCTGGTCTTCCATAGTCGGGTCCGTACCGAATTTCTAATAGTCTTTAAAACGTGGTGCGATAGACACTCAGCAATATAAGGTACGTATCAAGAGTAAAGTGGAGCAATTAAGGGAAAGGAGTAACGCCCTCTCCTACACCTCGGTGTAGTAGCTATTGAAAAGAGAGCCTTCGGGTCACTCTCGACTACGGTTGCCAACTTTACTTATACCTAGCAGTCCATAGTCTTTAGTACATGCCACGACAGTAATAGATAAAATCTCAAAGCGATTCTAAGTTTCAAACGTACCTTCGAGGGTACATCATGTTTTGATTATGGTACCATCGAATTGTTTTCGTTGAAAAGGTGATTTTTTAAGCCTCTGCTTTCCTAAATCCTGCCAAAAGTTCACTGGAATAAGTGATATGTCAGGGCCAGTATCTACTTGCATGAGGAAGTATTTGCCATTTATTTTTATCTTTTCTCTAGTTTTTGTTGGTGTATCTAGCTTGAAAATTTCAGTCCCTCTTCTATATACTGGCGTGTCTTTAAGTTCCTTAACTTTTTTTTTTGTGTATCTGCACACCTTCGGGGCGTGATTTTTTCTTTTACAAATGGAGCATGTCTTACCGAAGGCTGGGAAATTATTTTTCCCAGGCATACCATTCGCCACAGTATTTGCATAGAATTTCGTATTTGTTTGTGCTGTACGCTTTTCCTTCGTTCGGATGTTGGTTATACTTTTTTATTAACTCCAGTTGCTGCATGTTTCTACTGTTAAAAGCGTTTCCAATAACTTATGTTTAAAAGCCGTGTGGTGCATACCTTCTATCAAGTGTGGCACGATCAATTCATCTTCTGTGGTCATTTCACCGACGCCAAGTCTTTCAAATTTGCAATATCTAGCTCTTTCAATCGGTGTACGAATTGTACAATAGACTCATCGGGAAGCTGTCTTGTTTCCAGAAACTTAATTCTCTCCGAGATGACTAACCTTTTCTTTGGTCTGATATTCCTTTTTATTACCTCACTAATTGATAGTCAGCTCTTCTAGATTTCCTGGATAGGCCATCGTTGAAACTTTATGGACTGCTTCGCACCCAGTTGTTGCGAGGAACATGTCAGTTATTTTATTTTGTTCCCCTTTGCTTCGTCTTTCTCTTAGTTTCGTTACCCTGGCCAACGCCTCAAAGCATCTTATCCTTGTTTCCACATACTCAGGATCGTCGAGTGTAGTCAGACATCCTATCGGCGACGCCATTGTTATGCCTTGGAAATCGCATGTCAAGCCTCATGATTCCCCGGTACTAAGTGCCCGAGGTTTGCTCTATTTATTCAGGTGTCTCATTTGCATACCATGCTAGAGTTCTCTTTAACAATAATTGGTTTTCTTGTATTAGGAAGATTTATTAGCGGCAGTGATATTATGGGGTCCCAGGGTTAAGCTGTATTGCCATTTGCTATCTGACTCCATTCTGGGTTATTCTATTTTTATCCCACTTTTGTTTTGTTGGTTTAACTTCTTTGGATAAGAAGTCAGTAAGAGAATTAAATGAAAGAAGATAGTAACAGATAGGAGACGAAGACATATTTTTATATTTTTCCTTTATTTCTGCGTTCAACAACCATTCAATGGGTGAGGAATTCTCCCTGAATATAATTGAAATGGTTGTATCCCCCAGTCAATGTGTTAAGAATGCGTTAGTCGTTTTTTGCGTATATATCTGTCCTTATTCGGTATTTAAATCTTTAACAACGTATTCGGTATATTAAGCTTTAGCGAGGTGTTAGTCAGTTTTGGGAGTTCGTCTAAATCAATGCATGCAATGACTCATTCAGTGCAGGTTTTAAGGTTCAATATAACTGTGTTCTCGATCAATCGACAGAAGAAAAATAAAAGAATGGAATTTATTTCATTTCTATTAATTTTTTTCTCTTTTCATTATGGGGAAAAAAACAGAAAACGTATAAAGTAAGAGATTTTAGGAGGTGCCCGTGGTGTAATGGTTATCGTCGTAGTAAATGAACACGGCGACGCAAGTTCAAATCCTGTATGAGACTGATTGCATTTCACATAGCACTAATACCTTTGGGAAAGGTATGAATCCAATTATTTTCCCTCCAGCTATGGATAAATGGTAGGGCAGAATAGGTTCTTCAGCCTTGGTGAGGCAACTAGGAGAAGGAAAACTCCAAATTCAAACCTGCTAAACTCCGCTTAAAGAAATTGACCTAGTGTCATATCCTGCCCGAGCGGAGGGGTTGGGTAAATATGTATATTGTGTACTCACATATACAGAGAAATAAATAAAACCAAATGAATATAGTAATAATAATAATAGCGTAATGCAATAGTGTTAAGTAAATGGGATCAAGTTCGATAACTCAGACATCCATCGCAATTATATTTTACTCTTCTGAAATACAAGGATTATAAGATAAGATCTTCTTTGTACCGTCCTATCGGTTTGGACAGTTGGATAACCCGACAACATCTCTGCAGAAAAGTAAGACTCTATACCCAACGAAACCACCTATTAACTATGGGTGATGACCAGTAAAACTTTAAGAAGAGGTCCTGGTGACAGAGCCGTCCGTGCTCAAGCAACGAAAATGGATACGTAACTTGAGCCCATACTGGTCTTGACGGGCAGTCGAAGAGACCTGGTCATGTTAAGGCATGACTGTCCCAACCGAATTCTTCAAATTGATTTGCAGGCCAAAAAATTTGCCAACCCTATTTTATTTCAGAGTTGTTAAAAGGTCGTGGCTGAGGGTCAATTGCACTGAGATAGCAATACTTGAAACAATTTAAAAGTGTGCAAACAAATGATTAAGATTAAATATAATTAGTAGTGTCAGATAGCAATACATTAAACCATTTGACTGAGTTCAAACAAATGTTTAATATCAAATAAAATTATTTGTATTAAATTACAATACATGAAACCATTCAAATAATCGCAAACAAATGAGCTCTCACACGCGAAAAATAAAGTTACCTACAAACTATTCCCTTACAAATCATATATATATATATATATATATATATAATTACGGGTACAGGAAAATTTATATAATATAATAAACAAAGACACCATTGGTAATTACAGTTGGGGAACTTAAATAAAACAATAAAACAACGAAGGATCTTTTTGTCCGGCACTTTTCAAGTTATTAAACACCGGAAATTCAATTAAAAACGGGGGTATATATATAAAATACATAATCAGGATAGCCAGATGTACATATTGAGATAAATTACATATATATATATAAACAGGATTTTGCATTAAATAACCATCAAGAGTTGATATGCCATTAAACAAAATGACCTAACCTGAAACCATTTAATTGGGCACAAACAAATTATTAATATTAAACAGAATTATTTGTGTTAGATAGAAATACTTGAAACCATTTAACTGTGCGCAAACAATTGAGCTCTGTTTCGTTTAAGAATAATCTTACCTACAAACAATTCCCTTCCATATTATATATATATATATATATATATATATATATATATATATATATATATATATATATAGGAATAAAAACTCAACTGGCTATTATAAATTTATTTCAGCTACCCACTTGATCAGAACAACCAACCTCTTTTGATACCAGTCACATAATGGGGAGAAAAGATTATAGAAAAATATGAATAATTGAAAAAATATGAATAATTGAAAAAAAATGAATTATAGAAAAAATAGGAATTATAGAAAAAATATGAATAATTGAAAAAATATGAATTATAGAAAAAATATGAATAATTGAAAAAATATGAATAATTGAAAAAATATGAATTATAGAAAAAATATGAATTAGAGAAAAAATATGAATAATTGAAAAAATATGAATTATAGAAAAAATAGGAATTATAGAAAAAATATGAATTTGCTCTATATGGTATTTATAAATCTATATATTAATAATCACACGCTGATGATTTCTGAGATTTATAAGAATTCTTTTAAATATTCAGAATTTGAATCCTTCCCAACGCATTTTCTTTGGATATTTTATTTATATATATGCAAAGAGGATTTAACATTAACTCAATCACAAGTGTTGATATGGCACCGAACAAATTATTTGAATACCATCTGACGTGATTGAATAAGCAAAAAAGATCTCTTATGGAAATGAATGTTATATAACATATGCCATGGATTTTCGGTTCGTGACCCCGTATGCTATGACAAACTGTCACGTTGCGATTAGTAAACAGGGCAGCACGATCAGGGCACTCGAGTCCAACAGGTGTGTAACCGGAAGGAGACCACGTGATGAAAACCACAGACAGATTGCGAAGAATTGCAGTCGAGCCAGGGACACGTAGCCGATCAGAGGTGTCTCTGACGAGCTTGCAAGGGGATGCAAGCGTTGGAACCCACTGGCTCACGGAAGAAGATATGGGAAGAAGTCCTCTCTCAGAGTATATATCTCTCCATCTATCTCTCAACTAACAACTAAGGGTGGGCATTTTTCGAAAATAAAATGAGAGATATATTGTTATAAAGAAGTGTGTTTCGTTCGTTCATTATCGTTGATTATGTTTCCGCTTGTATTATCATTATGGCTATACAACAATGAATACGATTTCTAAATTTTTTGTTTTTTAAACACACACACACACACACATACACACACACACACACACACACATACACACACACACACACATATATATATATATATATATATATATATATATATATATATATATATATATATATATATATAACTTTGGTTTGGTTGGGTTGGGTTTTACGCCATATCAACCATTGTAGGTCATTTAATGCAAATCCTGTTCATACAGAGTGAACCTGGGAGTAATGGCTATGAAGGGGTATTCCACATTACCCAAATCTCCAATGAAGGGGCCTTCCACATTACCCAAATATCCAGAGCTGGAGCCTCGCCCTCAGACTGTTTAATGTCATAAACAGGACTCTCATTGGTGGGGTGTTATCCCTCTGCAGAAATGCACTCGGTGTGACCAACAACCCAAGCCGACTGGGTTGATATAAAGAGAATTTAGCATTAACTCAACATCAAGTGTTTATGTAACATTAAACACAAGCAAATAAAACCATGTTTCCTTTTAAACATATGTATTATCTCATTTTGTCCATTTTTAGTTATTTTCTCACTTTTCTTAGCCTAATTCCACTAATAAAATGTCAAACTTGACAGTTGATGGTGACAGCACTTGAAGTACGGTAGACCTTACAATTTTTTTTCTCCTATCATTCTTTATGGCCACTCGAAGCATCCTACAAACCGGTCCTTAAAGTCTTGGAATTCTCAAAAACTTCTCCAATATAAATTAATGGTAATTGCTTTTTTGCTTTACGCCATAAGAACGTTTTGCTTTCGGTTATCGAGACAAACTTCTCCCTAACATTTTTGATCTTCATCACATGTATCTAGACGTGCTTTTAATCTTAGTTCTTTTAGTGCAATGGTGGGGAAACCTTCTCCGAGGACAAGTTCTGGATCTCCTGTTTCAAGACAGCGGTACAAGAATCTGAAGCAAATTCATTTTCTGAAAATATGTCAGTCTCCGAAATGAAAGGATTATAGGATACAGACAATCTTAATTATTAGATTATATACAAAAAAAATAACGTTTTTACTTATGTGTATGAAAATCAGCCTCATTAATCGGTCAAACTGAATTTCGTGATAATATTTCCAGCAATTATCAGAAATTTTTAGGCTATCAAGAAAGGTAACTCTGCAAAAATATTTTAAGAGTTTAGTCCCTTTGCAGAAGTTTGTGCAGTTGGTAATATGTATTATTTTAGGGATCTAAACAATAAGAATTATATACGTGGTGAATTGACATTGACGATGTATATGAATTACATCAATTCCGTCTCTAAGACCTTAACACAGTCATAGATGACGAAATTCTGATAACCCTTCCGAAAGCAAGGGCACCTCTGGTGGTGTAATGGTTAGCAAGCTAGACTAATAGACCTACACGAGCGAGTTCAAGTCTCATTAGGTGCCCCATTCATTTGGCCTTGTGCTACATCGAAGCAAAGAGCTTCGTAAATTACTTCTTTAGGGATATTACCGTGACGAATTACACAACTTTGGTAAATTGCAAGTTTGGTTTTAACTATTTTTTTGTTTCTTGTTTTTTTTTTTTTTCTTTGCAACTTTTATAAACATTGTTTATACATTATATTTATATATAATTCACACAATCGGTTATCTATGTCGTAAGAGAAACGGCTTAGAAAACAAACAAAATATTCGATGAAGTCTCCGTGGAGTAGAGGGTAATGTATTTGACTGTGACATTGTAACTAGGGAGTTAAAACTCCAGTCACGCTATTACGTTCAATTTCGAAGAAATTCTCTTGAGGAAAGGTATGAATTCCAAACACTAAACCACCAACTATCGGCGACTTAGTACCACTTCTGTTCTCAACAAGGTAGACTTTTGACATTAAATAACCAACTTAGTTTGATATGTCATTAAACAAAGAAACCAAACCAAATAACCTCTCTTTCAGTACATATTTCTGGGAGAAGAACTTTTTGTCAACACCAGAAGAATTAAACCTTCTCCTGAAAATAATTTCGGGAAAAATGAACTGCAATATCTGCAGAAAAAGAACCCTTTTCAAATATTTAATCGATAATTCAGCCAGCCTTCCAAGCTCAACAAGAATTTGTTACTGACAAAACCTAGCACCGAGAATTTTTTGAGAAAGTTTTCAAATCAACCTTAAAAAATAAAAATTTATTTCCAAGCTTAAAATATATTTCAAAGAATGTGGCATTTCACTTTGACGTCCAGGTTACCTTGAGATATTAGTAGTATAACAGAAAGTAGTACGAGTTACTTTCACGTTATATTTAAAGGAATATAAAAGAATCGGAACGAGATATCGAAAGGTTTTCAAGAAGGTTTTAATGGCAGCCAGAATAAAGGGTACCTTTATGCTACAAGTCTCGTAGGAAGGAAGAGATAGTTATCAAGTTGAGAAAGAATCACAGCAGCTAAATTTCGGAGCGGAATATGCGTCGCTGTAGACATAGCAAGTATTGGGTTGCTGATTATAAAACAGGAGTAAATATTCAGTCATGATGCGTGGTCCTGTTTGCTGTAGGAGAGGAGTATAAAGGTCTCCGGAAAAGGTTGTCCAGGAATGAAGTAGCTGAATTGTCAGGAGCAAAATTAATACGTCGAGTTCGTATTCAACGGTGGAACCCTGGTTCTAAAAAGGTAGACCCAAAGGGTCCATGAACCAGACGGCTCTATCCTCATGGTGGTGAGTCGCTGTTGATAAAGGAGCAGACAAAAATACGTCAGTCCAGCTAAAAAGATTTTGAGGAAGAGAAAGAGGGAGTTTGGCGGGCTTTCACCATTTTTATGTTGCCCGAAAGACATGGTCAGGGCAGAATAGGATAAGTCATCCTCATTGGGTGAAATTATGCGATGATCATAACGGTCAAATTAATTTACGTGCCAAACATACGAAGTTCTTTCTGCTACAGTAGGTAAAGTGTTTTTTATTCCTTTAAAGAAATATTAGCATTCTTTATCCATATTAAATCAGGCAGAAATAGATAAATATTAACAAGTTAGATACGACATTTTCCAGCTACAAGTCAGTCAGACTGAACTATATATAAACGACACAAGAACTTTTTTTATGACATCACACCGACTTCTTGGTCATTTTTTATCGTCAGATAATGAAGAAAGGTTTCTTCGAAATATCACAAGAAAACACATATATTTATCTTTAAATGCTTTTATTTCAACATCCTTACTTATTTTCTCACTTTAGATATAAGTACAGTATTTTTTTTTCCGTGGGTGTCATCGTGGTGTAATGGTTAACGCGCTGGACTGCGGAATCGTTGTAAGCGAATTCATACTCCAGTCACGCTATTACGTTCACTTTCGGGCAAATAGGCTTGGGAAAGGTATGAACCCCCTTATCCTTCGAACTATGGGTTAAATAGCTCCACTACTGTTCTTCTTGGAGAATGGCTTTGGCATTAAATAACCTACAAAGAGTTGACATGCCATTAAACAAAGAAACCAAACCAAGCATTTTTTCAATTTTTTTTTTTTTAGTTATTAGCGTTATTTAATTTTAGAAGCCATGTCATGTTTTCTACAAGAAGCAATACTTGTAACAACTTCATTGTGTGCAAATAAACTATTTATATAGAACTGAATTAATAGTGTTAGAAAAAAATAATTGAATCCATTTAACTGTGTCAAAATACAAGTGCGCAAGCAAATTAGTTCAAACTAATTAAAAAATGAAATAACCAACAAACTCTTCACATATAAATCATATTTGTTTATCAATTTTAATGTGTGCAAACAAGTGATTGATAATAAATAGCAATACTTTAAACCATTTAACTGTGTGCAAAAACAAGAGCTAAAATGTTATCAACAAAATGTGTTTCCAAATCATATATATCTAATATATATGTATAAAGAGGATTTGGCATTAAATAACCTAGAAGCGTTAACATGTCATAAAACCAAATCAAACCAAAGGGGTGTCCTCGTGGTGTAATGGTTAAAGCGAGGGACTGCAGAATCGTTGTAAGCAAGTTCGAGCTATGGGTTAAATAGCATCACTGCTGTTCTTCTTGACTGATGGCTTTGGCATTGAATAACCCACGAAGGTTTATATGCCATTAAAACAAACCTTCTCCTGAGAATAATTTCGGGAAAAATCTAACTAATTTTAAAATGAAATTACCAACAAACTATTCACATATAAATCTTATTTGTTTATCGATTTAAATGTGTGCAAACAAGTGATTAATAGTAAATAGCAATACTTTAAACCATTTAACTGTGTGCAAAACAGGAGCTAAAATGTTATCAACAAAATATGTTTACAAATCATATATATACCAAATATACGAGGATCATTAAATAAGTCTCCAGACATTTTTTCTCATGGCCACTTTTATTGATAGAACATTCTCATTGAATGTATCAACCTGGCCCATTTGAGAAACCTTCTATAGTGCAAATGACATGAAGGAGCTGTTCTAAAAAAATGAAATGAAAGTATTGTCATTCCTAAAAGTGGTGAATTTATACAGAAAAATCAATAGAAATTTTCAATGAGAGCAAATTTCTTCAACGAACTGTTTCTGTTTTGTTATACAGGGATCATTCAATAAGTTTCCAGACTTTTTCGTATGGGCACTTTTATTGATAGTACACACATGAAACTCTAGTCCCCTTCGATATAATCTCCTCCGACTGCAATTCACTTGTTGTACCGTTCCAACAACTTCTTCAAGGCCCCATGGGAGTCCTCTAATGTGAGCGTGTCAATGGCCGTCGTCACAGCTTCTTTCATCTCCTCAATTGTCTCAAAACGACAGCCTGTGAGCTTAGGGAATAACCAAAAGTCACAGGGAGCAATGTCTAGACTATGGGAGGCTGAAGAACTGTCTTGATACCCATCTCGGTCAAATTGTCTGTGACAAGGATGGAGTTGTGGACTGGTGCATTGTCCTGCTGGAAATGCCACTGACCCGATTTCAAAAGTGTTGGCCTCTTCCAGTAACCCTAACCCTAGCCCTAACCTTTGGCCAATCAACTCTGGTGTATTGACTTCCTTACTCTTCCCACACCGCTCATCATCCCTCACAGACTCCCTGCCTTCCTTGAATCTCTCATGCCACTCAAAAACTCATGCTCGATTCATGCAAAATGCTCCAAAAGCAGTCTGAAGCATTCCATACGTTTCTGTGGCATTTTTTCCAAGTTTAAAACAAAAATTTATTGCATATCGTTCTTGTAAAGTGTCCTCCCGTCCAGATTGCATTTTTGAAATTCCCCAGCTGTGACAATCAGGCTTTAGTAGGGTGTATTCCAATTGCTGCTGTAGCTGTTCATTTGAAGCTGAAATCATGAAAGTTGGTCAGTCATCTCATAGGATGTATAGCAATAACATAGTGAATTGTCAAGAGTCTACGACAATTTTAAAGGCCTGTACAAAAAGAAAGTCTGGAAACTTATTGAAGGCACCATGTATAAGTATAAAGAGGATTTGGCATTAAATATCCAACAAGCGTTAATATGTCCTAAAACCAAATCAAGCCAAATAAAAAAAGCCATTATATCCTGGGGTAAAGACACAGGGAGCTAAAAGTGATATGAGGGTGGGCGTGATTTCAATCATTTACAATGCTAATATGTAATACGGCCGAGAGGCTGTGATTTATTATTTTCATAAACTTGAATACGCATATAACAGGAAGAGGGATTTTGTCGATTTTCACTTATTGATAAATTCCATTTTCCGTTTTTTTTTTTTTTTTGTTTTTTTTTTGTTTTTTGGACGAGAGTTATTCAGTAAATAAGGTAAATTTTGCCTCAGCAGTTGTCAATAAGGAATATTGTTTATTATTAAACCTTTTTCAAGGAATTCCATAATGATAGATCCTTTCATATCCAAGAAGATTGTCAGCATGCCTTTTTTAACAGATCGCTGCGCTCAGAACTTTTTCTTTACCGGAGAATCAATGTGATTCCACTCCCTCGACTGTTTTTCTACACAGGCTTGGGAAACCCATATGAAGTCCATTTGTAAAGATTATTTGATTTAAATAGACGTCTCCGTTCTCTTCAAACATTATTCTGTAAATTTCACATTGTTTGCACTTCTCAGCCAGCAAAAATTAGTTGACAGACCTCTGTTCAAACCTGGAGCACTCAGTCTGATATCCCACCATTTTGAATAGCCTCAAAACAAACATTTTGGCGAGATTGAAATAATTTTGCTATAAACCAATTTCAAACAATTCAAAGTTTTGATTTATGGAAAAAAATTCCGAAAAAAATGAATGATTTTTTAATTCTCTTTATTTATTGAATAACAAATGTATTTTATTGGTAACATGCAATAAATTGTATTATAGATATCATTGAAATAAAGAAAAAAGAAAATCAAAGTTGAAAGTTTTACCACATTTTAAAAAAAAATGATATAATTTTACAAAGTTATCACTCATAGATCTTTCTTTTGTCATCTCCAGTGAACATAGTCTCTTGAAAAATGAAGAGTGTCCTATCAGCTGGGGCTGCACCTTTGCAGAGGGGTAAAAACCTCCTAACGAGCGTCCTTGATAGTTAGGCTCGATTTAATGGCAAGGTTCCATTTGTGAAGTTTGGGGGATATGAAGTATCCCCTCATTATCATTTTACTCTCAAGTTCACTCTGACTTTCGATCAAATTGAACAGTTCAATCATTTACTTAGGATCATTTGATTGTTTTTTAAATAGTTTTACACACCAGCGTTTGTTGATGGTTTTCCACAGAAGTCTGAGTGACAACAAGTCACCTCAAGTCTCTTCTCAGTATTCTGGCCGATCTTAACCAAGCTGTAGTCTGGATAGTTTCCACTTGTCCTCTTATTTCCAAATCTTCCAATCCCTTTACCAATCCTTTGGGGGTGGGTTTCCAAGCACATCAATTACTATTAGTATAACCGTCACGCTTACGTTCTATCGTATTTTAGTTCTCTAGCAAGGTCCAGGTACTAATCTCTCGCTTTCCTGTATTTTTACTCAATGGTCCGCCGAGATGGCAAAGTCCATTAATCGGCCTTAGGCTAAAATCTTTGAAGATAAACTTATCTCAATAAGGAAAGGTGCGTGTGTATTCTAAGGGAAGCAACTCTGTCACTAATTTTTAAGGGTAGCTTCCCTTGAAATGTTAATAATGCCTCTGATATGATTTGGGTGTTATTTCTATTTCACTTGAAGATTTACAAAGAATATTACAAAGATTTCGCCAATAAGTCTTAGTCCAAGTAAATGTTTTCCAATTTGTTTATTTCATTGAATATATCTTACTAAAATACATACAGAGAAGTGTTTTTATTCGTAGTACTATTTCTTTATGTGGAGGAATATCTGAAAATAGTTTTTTAAAATTTCTATTTAAAACGACTATAATTTGAATTTATAGGAAGATGTTTACTGTGAAAATATTCTTAGGGTTACGTGATAATATCACAAAACAGAGGCTTAAATATATAAGAAAAAATGAATTAAGTAAAAAGAATAAAATTCGAAATGCCGACAAAAGTTATTAGAAATTGTAGAGATTACATCCCTTTCCTGTCGACGAATTCTGCTGTTTATCGTTCGGGGTACAAAAGATCATTACCGCCAGCGTCTGCTTGATAGTACAACTAATGACCACTAGGTGGCGTGGCCTATGTAACATGTAAAAGAAGGATGCAGATAAATCTAATCCCTTCTTCCTGCATCGACAACTAAAAACAATGAACGTGTGTATCGTTCCCGTCCACACATACAGGGCTTTCGTCTCTCACAACCTTGTATCACATGGCGCGCGATAGTATGTTTTCAATATTTATATACATATAAATAATTGGGAAAAAACTTAACAGTCATTTGGCAATAATAAATTTATTTCAGCAATTTTTAATTCATTCTTTTTTTTTTTTTTTATTCAAATTCATAAACTTATATGACAACCGACTGGTAAGACTGGTTGCGAGGACTGGGTTGTTTTTGTACCTGTCTAAACGTACGCATGTGATCTTCCCAGCGTTAAACGGACGATATATCTCATTCTACACTGAGGAGGAGAGGTTATGCATCGAATTAAATAATATCTGCGTCTGTGAAGACGTTTATTTTAAAAATAATAAGAAATAAAACATACAGACGAAAACAGTTATTTTGAAGAATATAACAGCAATTACTTTTAAAAAAGAAAAACTGATGTACAAATATAGATAAATGGTGGTTTCATTGGCGTTGGCACAATTCCGATTTTGAAATTCCCAATATGATTTTTTTTCTTTGGATTGGTTACGTGAGATGAAATAAAATGAAGGAAAAAGTAACAAAGAAATAAGTCAATGTAGGGAATAGAAAAATAAAAAAAATAAATTGAATTAAAAATAATTATTAAAAATATGCAGAAACTCTCAGAAGCCCTAAACAGGATAGAGGGACGACACATACGCAAAGAAAAGGAACTGTCACAACAAAAGAATGAATCTCGTTCTTTTTCAGTAGTGACCAGCGGAGTGGGTCGTTGGTAAAAGAGACGACTGCTACTAGTAGAAAGGTTGCTATTGGTGGAAGGCGCCATGCGTCCGTCTCTAGACAACGCGTTGGCAAACCTCTCCGCTAGTAGCAGCCGTCTCTTTTACCTACGACCCACGACTAAAAACACCAAATTAAGACACCATACACCGGACTTAATGACTACAACTGAAAACACCGGTTTTAGACATATCTCCCTAAAGCGTCTTTCACGTTGTTAACGCTTTAAATACCCAATTTTGGACACATATGCCCAACAATAACTAACACATTTTAAACACCTTGACTGGGAGATTCAACCATTTCATTGTATTCAGGAAGAATTTCCACACCTGCTGAATGGTTGTTGAACCCAGAAATAAAGGCAAAATTTAAAAGATATCTTCGTTTCCTATCCTTTACTATCTTCTTTCATATAATTCCTTTACAGCCCAAGAAATTAAACCAACAAGATAACGTGGAGTAAGTATAGAATAACCCAGAATGGTGTCAAATAGCAAACAATATCATAAATTACCTTTGAAACCCCATATAAGTAGATTTACTAAGATTTAACTTTATCATTAAAGCTGCAACAGGTTTTTAGTTGGAGGTTCACAATTAAGTCTGTCTTCTTTATCTTTAATCCTTTTCGCGCCAGGAAGCTTTTTTCCTTTTTCCGGTCATGCTCAGATTGCTCTTCCTGTCAAAAGCATTCTGGTACATTGTTATTTCTTTTATATATTTTTTATTTTGTGTTTTTATGATTTGATTTTATTATTTTATTATATTTTGTTTTGTTGTTGTTACTGTTTACTTTTTACTTTTATTTATGATACAAGCCCATGGGCATAATGGTTAGATTGTGCGCCAATTGGTCCGGGAGACCAGAGTTCAATCCCAAGACGAGTCATACCAAAGACTAAAAAAATGGCACTTGATGCCTCCATGCTTAATACTCTGCATTATAAGGTACGGATCAGTGGTAAGTGGAGCGATACAGGGAAATGACTAGCATGCTCTCCTACACTTCGGTATAGTAGCTATTCAAAAGACAACCTTCGGGTCGCCCTCGACAACGGTTGACCAATTCATATATATATATATATATATATATATATATATATATATATATATATCCAACCCCTCTGCATGAGCTGCATGCGACACAAAGTCAAATTTTTAGTGTGTGTGTGTGTGTTTCCTTCTTCTAGACTGGTTGCCATACTAAGGTTAAAGAGCCCAATCTGCTCTAATATTTACTCATAGATGGAGGGAGAATAAATGGATTCATACCTTTCCCAAGGATATTAGATTAATGTAAAATGCAAATAGCCGCGCCGGGGATTTGAACTAAAGCCGGCGTATCTATTTCCCACGACTGTAACCAGAGAGAGAGGGGGTGGTTACAGATTTTTAGTGAATGTTTGTTTAGATCACTATAAATTAACTAGTAGTTGTTCACGTTGCACGGAATGAAAAACAAAAACTTTTTTAAGAACAACAAAGAAAAGGTTCATTTCGCCGACAGAAAGTTCCAGCAGTTATCTTCAGCGAAGATCGTCTATGCTTGAGTGTCCAATTGATGGGAACAGGAGAGAGGTATTTCTTTTCTGCTTGCCGGGTACTCTCTGCTGGCCGACCATAATTTCCAAAAAGGGCTACAAAAATAGTTCCTTAGAGGACAGGTGAAATCAATGCGCCCTGCCTGCTGATTGGTCAATGTGGCTGAATCGCTTGGTGGGGGTACTGATTCGAGAAAGAAAATAAATCATTTATTTTATTGTGACTGCTACAGATTTTCTTCCATCATGAGCTCAGAATAGAACACGATCTTCATAAGTGTCGTGCACCTTAAATAAATGAAATAGACAAATGAATAAATAAATGAAGAAAAACTTTGCATAAATAAAACTAAAGTTACAATTTTGGAGCGAAAACCAAAATCATATGGACTTACTTGTAAAAAAAAAAATCGAGATTGAAAAAAGAATATATGTAGGGATTACATTTCTTGCCAGCCAAATAGTACTTCTAATGGTCCATAGGTGGCTAAAGCAAAGTAGCATATAAAAGAAGCGTCCAACAAAATTAAATCTCATCTTCCGTCTTGTTTCGACAAACAGAAGCATGAACAAGTGTATCTGATTCCTCGACAGAAAGGGCTTTCGCCCCTATAAACCTCGTGTCGCATAGTTGCACGATATCATGCTTGATTTAAGTATTCATACAACACTTTCTATTCTACTTAAAACTCTCAACTTATACCCAAATACAATTCAACTACACTGTAGAACTTTTCTATATAATGTTTTTTCAGTGTTTATTCTATTAAGTTTGCTCAGAAATTAAAATATGTTATTGTTAATTCGTCGTGATTTCTAGGCAATCTTTTTCAGTCGATTCGTTCTCATCTACTAATTTTTAGGGGTATGGAGAGTAAAAAAGGAAAAAAAAAACACCATGTTAATATTTTAGAGCAATTTCATCATCGTTTAAAATTGACAACTCAAGATTAATCTCTCCAACTCACCTCCAGTAACAGGGATTTTGGTATTCAAGGGAAAAACATTGAATATAAATATGACTGATGGTGTGAAAAGGTGTTTTTGAGTTTATTTATACATATATATACACGCACACATACACACAGGCTGTTGATGTCACTTGGAGATGTACAAAGGTTTCAGAAAAATTGAGATCATCTCGTGATCTACCAAGTCGACCAATTCTTGTTCAAATGATCCAAAATTTTGTAGAAATTATGTTGAAACAACTCAGTTTTCTATGTTTAATGTTTAAACACCTTTTATTTCTTCCAGTGAATGGTATTTCTATAGCTGAAAAGAAAAAGCATAAATCATTAAATATGGAATTTTTCAGTTGTTTCATAAGTTACGAAAGGATATCAATTCTTCGAAAATACCATATATATAGTATTTTCAAAGAATTGATATCTATTTCCTGTCCATGAGGTTAACGTTATGTGGATTCATAATACCGACTTGGGAAGACGTAGCCCCGGAGGTGATCGTGTCCTCTGTAGGGAATACGTACCTTCAAGATACATTAGGTCAAGTGGTCGTGCAGTGTCAACATGACTAGTTAATTCGGCAGCACTTATATATGACATAAGCCTCTGGCCTAGTGGTAGAGTTTCGGCTTCTGCCTACTGTGTTTGTTGGTTGGAGATTACGGTGTGCACTGGTGATGAGACCCAATAAGGTCGAAACAGTTGTTCAGTGTTTCGCATGTGCGTGTTCGCCAGATTTTCTGGTCAAGATAATTCTAATATGTGCATATATATGATTTTGTTTGGTTTTTTTTTTTTTTTTTTTTGTTTTTTTTGTTTTTTGTTTTTTTGTTTGTTTTTTTTTTTTCTTTTTACATTACAGGACGATATTTTTGTTACGGAAACCCACAAGAGAAGCAATATTAAATGCGTCTTTTCAAGGAAATAATCCTTTCAATAATTAAAAGCTTAATATTTTTACTTTATTTGCAAAATAATTGTGTACATTTTTTAACCAGATTTTCTTTCTTTTCCTTTCTTTTTTCTCTTTTTTCTCTTTCTTTCTTTTTTTTTTTCTTTTCTTTTCTTTTCTTTTGCACCCTCAAAGTGCCCCTATCAAATAAAAATGGACAAAGTAAACAACATTTTCTTTGTACCATACCCATGATACGGATATGTGAAACGTACATAGAATGTTAATAACATATATACATAGAACATAGGAATCCCGAAAAACGAAAAACACGTAACGACTTCTTAGTTCAGGTACGAAACCTTTTATTACCTTTGAGTTAAAGGTTTTGACATAAGGAAGAGAGATGCACAATCTTTCAATGATAACTTTTCCATCTGCCCCCCATCACGCGCGGCGCCCGTGGCGCGCAAATATGTCTGGCCTCTGCGAGCCCTGAAAATCGACCCTTCTCGTTCGGTGTCTAGTTCTCAACTCAACTGACTTTTTCAAAATCCCCCAAATCCTCCGCGCGCATATACCAAAGTCACAATTTTCTATAGGGGATTTTTATTTTGACATATGTGAACGACACATCCTCCCCGCCCGCGTGTCAACACCTGTGCTCAAGTTTGCACCCAACTAACCCATGTGCTGAGCCGAAAGGTTCTCAGCCTAACTAAACCCAAAGGCAAGATATATAAAACGAAATCCCTCAGCCATTATATTACGTCTTTTCAACAACATGGTCATTATTATAAACGAAAATACATGGTCAATGTTTGTGACCCAACAGGAAAATAGGATTTTGTAACTATAAATATCCTCGATCTTCTTATTCTCCCTGTATCAATTGTAGTTTCCATGGAAACAAATGGGAGGAATTAATTTCGGAGAGTCTCTGATGTCAAACAATTCAATATGAACATCTTAAATCAGAATCCTCGATAACAGATCTTTTCTGGGTGGAGATTAAATTATGGAAGACTTGCCAGCCTCTTTTAGAATCAGCATTTAACGTATTGTGCTCGAATATCAACCACTGGCCCAGTCGGCTGGAGGCTGCAGAATGCACCGACTGTATTTCTAAAGAGGAGTAAGACTCCCCCAACAATGGTAATACCTCAGTAATCCAGGAGATTTAGGGAATACGTTGTACCCCTTTATTACCATCTCTCCCAGATCCACTCTGGCATAGAGTGGTAGCACTCGATAGGGTCCTATCTGTAGGTCAATTAGAACTAAACTGTGTACTTATGCTAAACTAAATTGTTTGTGTTGTGTCCATTAAAGGATACAATTACACAAGGTGGTACTTAAGGGAAAAGGAACAATCAACACGTTCGTAGAGTAAAGAAAGGATTTTATTGTAAGAAGGATACAAGACAGACAAGGAACTGTAAAGCACGCTACAAATCGACGAAGCAAGGACAGGTATAATGCTGTGCTCACTGTATATATCATCATCATCCTCATCATGTCTTGCTGGTAGCACGGATATCCCTGACCCTCTCTCGCCACTTTTCCCTATCGTTCATCGCCTCAGGCAGGTCTTCTGGACAACATCCAGTATCATCACATAGTTGCTGAATGTATGTTCGTGCTGGTCGTCCTGCTTTTGCACGGCCATGTGTGGGGGTCCATAAGAGTGCATCACTTATGAGTTCGTCCCTGCTTCTCCAGCAGTGTCCTTGAATAGTTTTCGTGATAGGAGGCAGGTGGCCGTACAGTTGTACAGTTGTGGGGTGTTGCCGCCAGGACTTGTTCAAGATTGCATGCAGCATTCTTGTGTAATTGCCGTATAGCTTCTTCTCCAGCCGTTTTGTTAGAGTCCATATAGTGCATCCATATAGCAGTATCGATGCGACGGCTGCCTGGAAGAAACTGCTTTTCATTTTATCGGTTAGGTCTGATTTCCATATAATCGATAGCCTATTGATAGCTGTCCATGCTTTCGTTAACCTCGTGTCGATGTCCTTTTCGGTTGATGCGACGCTGCTTCCTAGGTAAGTGAATTTGTCTACTAGTTTAAGAGAGGTTCCGTCTAGAGTGGAGATGTCACCAGTTTGATTATAGCACATATATTCCGTTTTGTGTGCATTGACATAGAGGCCTATGCCTGCGGCTGCTCGTTCCAAACTATGCAGTAGTGTTTCGGCTTGGTTGGGTGTATTTGCCAGTATCGCTATGTCATCGGCGTATTCGGCGTCGGCAATTGTTTTTGTAGGATATTCCATTACATCAGTTTGAAATAGAACTGTTTGTATGTATAAAAAAGGATTTGGCATTAAATAACCTACAGTGGTTGATATGCCATAAAACTAAACCAATGTTGACTACTGCAACGTATTATTAATCCAGGCTTATTTCCAAAAATATTTTTTATAAAACTCGGCTTTTAAGCACAATATCGAGTCACTTCAAGTTTATTGAATTTATTTCCTATTTAAATGCATTTAAATAGATGAATGAATAAATAAGGGGAAGTATTCTTTAATCAGTATCTAATAGTCTTTTCCCTTGAGAAATTATGATGATCAAAGTAAGTACGAATATCCACAGTACACTGTTATTACATTTCAAATTGGATGGGTGTCTGCTTTATTCCTTAAACATAGAACATTTTAACGCTATTGCTCAATTTCGCAACTGAGCGTCATTTTTTTTATGTGTTACATTAACACACACACACACATATATATATATATATATATATATATATATATATATATATATATATGGCCATTATGATATACAACCCCAGGCAAAAATTAAAGAATGAGAAATTTACAAAGCTCTTTGCTTCGATGTGACACAAGGCCGAATGAATGGGGCGCCCAATGAGACTCGAACTCACTCGTGTAGGTTTGCTAGTCTAGCTTGCTAACCGTTACACCACCAGAGGTGCCCAAAATTAAAGAATGATGTAATTTACAAAGCGCTTTGCTTTGATGTGGCACAAGGCCGAATGAATGGGGCGCCCAATGAGACTCGAACTCACTCGTGTAGGTCTGCTAGTCTAGCTTGCTAACCGTTACACCACCAGAGGTTTAATTTACTAAGCTTTTTGCTTAGATGTAGCACAAGGCCGCATGAATGGGGCACCCAATGAGAATCGAACTCACTCGTGTAGGTTTGCTAGTCTAACATGCTAACCATTACACCACCAGAGGCGCCCAAAATTAAAGAATGAAGACACCAAAGGAAGTTCAATCGTTTGTTAAGGACTGTAAGAATTGTTTTTTTAACTGCAGACTGATTTGCATATTTAGACTTCTGTTGGTATTTCTTTTTAAAATGCAAATTGCATCATCAGACCATTTTTTTATTCTATAATATTTTCCTTTGAATAACTTTGAAAAAAATTTAGTATCAATATAGATAATTTAATCTAATTTCTTTGACGGTTGGGTATGGATTGGTTTTATGGCATATCAACCATTGTAGGTTATTTTATGCCAAATTTGATTTATTCATATATACTAGATATATATGATTAGTAAACATAAGTCAACAAAGTTAAATGGTTTCAAGTATTGTTATGTATCACTAACAATTTAATTAAACAGTTTACACACACAGTTAAAGGATCAAACGGTTCTATTTCAAACAATTCAATTTAGAATAAGTCAACAAAGTTAAATGGTTCCAAGTATTGTTATGTATCACTAACAATTCAGTTAAACATCAGTCATTTGTTTACACACATTGTTAAATGCACAAACAGTTCTTTTTCAAACGATTCAATTTAGCATAAGTACTTTGTTTAAGTGCCAAACTGTTCTATTTGACCCAGAGATAGGACCCTATCCGGGGCTACCACTCCGGACCAGAGTGGACCTGGGAGTGATGGCAATGAATGAGTACTCCGCATTCGCCAGAACTCCAGCATTGCTGGAGCCTCACCTTCAGATTGTTTAATGTTATATCCAGGACACAAGTTGGGGGGTCTTACTCCTCTGCAGAGGTTTATTTTGCAGCCCTAGCTGACTGGACTCAATTTCTTTAACGTATATTTTATGGAGACAAAATGTTCAGTTTTTAAATAAAAATGTTTTGCAACTTATCTGTTATTAATCTATTTCCTGCTAATTAAAAAAAAAACATGATGAAGATCCTCGAAGTGGACTAATTCCATAATTTTTGCCAGGGGTAGATGATAGTTGTAATTTGCGGCTTGTATGAATTTAGAAGTTTGTTGTTTTGTTTTTTTTCGAAGTTCGAGTTTTGACATTTATATCTTTTGTAAATATGACTATTTCCTTTGTACGTTCTTTTTTTTTTATTCGCGACATTTCTGCTGTATACGTCGTTGTTTTCTTCCGGAGGGTTTGGATTTATCTAAACGGTAGTTGTTGGTGTTTACTGATACAAATACGATTTTTTAATCATTTAAAATAATTAAACTGAGCGCTAATGTTCGTGACAGCGACGAATGGGAATCACGTTTACATCGAATCGTTTTCACGAAAAGTTTTTTTTTTAAGTCTTTTTAATAATGATTTCTAAATGTTGATTATATTGAAAGAGAAAAAAAAACTTTCGTGCAAAAAATTCCCCGTAAACGTGACTCCCATTCGTCGTTATCACGAACATGTGCGTTCACTTTGACAATTTCAAACGATAAAGAATTGTAGTTGTATTTATATCCAAAGGGACAACTTACGCCAATTGCGATCGGTCGAATAAATCCAAAATTATCTGAAGAACGTTGGTTGGTTGGTTGGTTGGTTGGACCTTATGGCATATCAACCTGTGTAGGTTATTTAACGCCAAATCCATTTTTATGCAAATTGTCAGTTCTATTTCAAACAATTCAGTTTAGCATGAGTATACAGTTTAATTGTCAAAAACGTTTCTATTTCCAACTATTCCGTTCTGTCAAACAGTTCTAATTCAGCTAATTCAGTTTCGTAAAAACTTTTTACACACACAAATAATTCAGTTTAGTATAAGTATGCAGTTAATTCTATTTAACCCGTACATAGTGCCCTATCAGGTTATACCATTCCGGGCCAGAGAGGACCTGGGAGCAATGGCAATGAAGGGGTGCTCCGCATTCTCCAAATCTCCAGTATCATTGGAGCCTCACCATCAAATCGTTTAGTGTCATATCAGGACACTCATTGGGAGGGGTCTTACCCCTCTGCAGTGGTACAGTCGTGTATTCTACAGCCCTAAGGCGACTGGACAAGAAGAAGGTTGGACGGCACATGGTCGAAATGCCATGAAGATGATGGGGGAAAACAATCGAAATAATAAAATATGAAGAAGTTGCTTATGTTTTACGATAGAAAAGCAATGTCCTGGGTATGACACTAAACTACATCTGATGGTGAGGCTTCAGTTCTGGATATCTGAAGAGTGTGAAGTACCCCTTCGTTTTTATTACTCCCTGGCCCACTCTGACCTGGAATGGTAGTATCTGTTAAGGTCTAACTTATGTGTTAAATAGATCTGTTTAAAATTATTTGCATTTTATAGGAATGCTTAAAACGATACAACTTGGTTCAAATTATTTGTATTCGATAAGAATACTTGTTAGCATTTAACTGTCAATTATTTGTATTCGATAAGAATACTTCTTAGCATTTAACTGTCCATTATTTGTATTCGATAAGAATACTTCTTAGCATTTAACTGTCAATTATTTGTATTCGATAAGAATACTTCTTAGCATTTAACTGTCAATTATTTGTATTAAGAATAGTTACTTCAATCTATAATTGTTTAATGAGGATTATTATTAGTCGTAGTACTCAGCATTATTATTGCTTACTTGAAAGCATATAAATGCAAAGAAATGATTATAATTGAATAGAAATAATTACTTAAAACTATATGATTATTAGTATTAGATAAGAATACTTGAAACCATACAACTGTGTGCAAATTATTTGTATTAGATAAGAATACTTGAAACCATAGAACTTTCGACGGACCTTAGAATATGCTGAATGTATGATTTGCAGAGGAGTAAGACTCCACCCAACACCAAAAAAATGATATCCTTGGTATGGTACTATGCAGCATCTCCAGTTCTAGAGTTGTGGGGAATGTGAAGTAACCCTTAATGGCCATTACTCTTAGGTCCACTCTAACCCGAAGCGCAAGTGCCTGCTATGGTCCCACCTATGTGTTCAATAGATCTGTTTAAAAATGATTAGCATAAATTATTTGTATTGGATAGCAATACTTGAAATCATTTTATTAATATTAAGAATAATTACTAAAATCTATGATTGTTTCTAAGGATTTTTATTATAGGTTACTTAAAATCATATAAATGCCGACGAGGTTTTGAATACGCTGACTGTATACCTGGAAGAGAGGTAAGATCCCCCACAAAAAGGAGTGTCCTGTGTATGACACTTAACTGAATGGGATAATGAGGTTCCAATTGTGGATATTTGGGGAATGTGGAGTTGCCCTTCATTGCCATCACTCTCATATCTATACTGATGCGGAGTTGAGGTACCTGTTAGGGTCCCATATGTGAGTCGCAAGGTTTTGTCGAAAAATGGTTCGTATTCGATAGAACCGTCTGCAAAAAAATCTCTTAAGAAACTACACAAAAAAAAATGTAAATATGAACGTACATGATTCCCTAACCTCTCTGAATAAAATAGCCGTAGACGGTTTAACATGCCTTTAAAATCAAACAAGCATTCATATTGAAAAACAATTCGAATACTATAGGGTGTCTCAACAATCATGGGACCCATGTGACTGCCCTATTATTTATGCCCACTCAATAAATGTATATATATTGGGTGTCTCAATATATTTGGGACCCATGTGACTGCCCTATTATTTATGCCCACTCAGTAAATGTGTATATACTGGGTGCCTCAATATACATGGGACCCATGTGATGGCTAATAACTCTACTAATAATAATGTCGTGTTCTTTTTTGTTTCAGATTTCAAAATATTATATTTATATTACAACTATTAATCCTTGATTAAATGCCTAGGAAAAGTGAGGAAAAAATATTTTGTGTCACTACTTATTTGGGGACAAAATCATTTAAAACTGTGCAAGCCAAATTTTGTAAGAGGTTTAACTTTACCAATTATCCTCAGAAAAAAAAAACAAATTTATCGTTGGGTGCACAAATTTCAAGCCACTGGATCAAGTAAACAATCTCAACAAGAAGGCAGAAAATCACAGATCTGGCAAAAAGTTGCAAGATATCCTGACTATGTGGATGCAGTGAGAGATTCTGTCGGAAGGAGTCCGAAAAATACCCTCCGAAGACGTTCCCAAGAACTTGGTCTTTCACGTATACTATAGGATAAAATCAATCAATTTCTGCTCTTGTTATCTGATTTGACTTTTCTGAAGTGATATGATTACTTTTTAAGACTCAGATAAAAGATGACTTGAGGCAATATGAATTATCATATTAATAGGTTGCATCTATTTTGAAACACCCTTTGTAATTGCATTGAAAACCCTGTAAAAATATAGATATTTTGGGTCAGGAATTGAATAAAGAGTTACTTAAATTATTAATTTCTCACATGGCATTCAGGAAGACCTTTATCATATGTGAATAGAAGATTAAACGTATTGCTTGTACACTATGAAATCGTTGTTTGTTTTTCGGATTGAATCAATATTCCCATAATCTTATCCAAAAGAAAAATGCAATGGAACATTAAAGATATAGTTAGGATTAGAGCCAAACACTTACAAATGAGTAAAATTTCGGTATTGAATAACCCATTAGTAGTTCATATGCCATTAAACAAATTAAACAAATCTGACTTAATATAAATAGTTATTATTACAATAAAATATTAACAAATGAATGACATTTCGGCATTGAATAACCCATAAGTAGTTCATATGCCGTTAAGCAAATAAAACTCAACCAAACTTTTACAAATGAATTACATTTCAGTATTAAATAAACCACAATGAGTTGATATGCCGTTAAATAAAGAAACCAAACCAAAGAAGATATAGTTATGATTACAATTAAACCTTTTCAAATGAATAACATTTTGGCATTACATAACCCGCAAGGAGTTCATATGCCATTAAATAAAGAATCAAACCAAATCAAAACTTTCGTTAACAAAAAAAGATATCTGGAAAAAAAAACGATAAAAATCGAATTTGTATTTTAATTCTAATGGGCTGTGTAAACCAGCGGCTACCAGTTGAATATATCTAGTCCCATTAGTCCAATTAGAGCAGTGATATCAGTTCGATCTCGGGTTCAATGGCTTTCAATCATACAGAATGACCCACTGCGTTTTTCCCCCGCATTTAGCGGCTTTTACTTTAATATTTATAGTGAATAATGCCAAAACACTGTAGCAAACAATGCTGAGAGACTTATTTCTCGTCTCCTCTCACCGACAAAGGCTAACAAAAGTCGCTTTCCTTTTCGTTCTGTTTTCTCTCTCTCTCTCTCTCTCTCTCTCTCTCTCTCTCTCTCTCTCTCTCTCTCTCTCTCTCTCACACACACACACACACACACACATATATACGCTCACAGTTTCCCTGTATGTACTCCAACGAAATACCACTCTCTTTTGAACGAGTCTTTATGCACACGATAGTTCATGCATATTTTTAAGTCAATCTAATATAACCACTCCAATGGACGCCTACACATGACTCACATTATAAGGGGTCGCTTCCACAAAAAATGTATGAAGCAGCGCGTTCTTTTTGATTCAGGTAAGGAAGAATCGTAATATTAAGAAATAAAACTAAAACTGTTTATCCATGTCAAATGACAGGAAATAAATTCTCCCCTCAGCATATTTCACGACATTTCAGGAGGCATAATCTTTTATTATCTTGTATTTCTTCGTATATCGATAAGATGAAGATGTTTTTGTCTAATTCCAGACTTATGTTCAATATAAAGAAAAGGGGTTGTTTTTTACCTTTTTATTGCATCCGTATATTTCAAAAATCTTTGTTAAACAGCTTGGAGCAAGCAGCAAGAGGCATTGGTCACATGTATTTTAATCAAAATGGCGCCATTTCCTCATTAAACGGCAAGCCTCTAAAATTTGTAGACCCTTTCAAATACTTCGGTAGCTAAATCTCATCAACTGAAAGTGACTTCAACATAGGCATAGGTAAAGCATGGACTGCTATAGATCAACCCTATGGAAGTCTAATCACTCAAATAAGATAAAATGGAAATTCTTCCAACCTGTAGCTTTGTCAGTACTACTATATGACTGCACTTTGTAGATTCTAATGAAATGCTTGGAGAATGAGCTGTGGGAAGTATGTGAGGGTACCTTGTACTGTTGGGAACAAATCCTGGAAGCAGCGCCCAATAAAAACATGTTGTACGGCCACTTACTCCCATCACAAAAACCGTTCAAGTAAGATGAATAAGACCAGCAAGGAAATGCTGGTGAAGTAAGAACAAACTAATAAACGACATTATTCTATCACCTATTACACATGGACATGACTGTGTAGGCCGACTAGCAAAAATTTACATTAAACAGCTCTGTGCGGACACTGAACACCGTCTAAAAGAATTAGCTAGCGCGATGATAGATAGGCACGGATAGCTTAAGAGAGTCAAGGGAATCTGTGCTGTTGGCATATCTTGATGATGATATTTCAAGAGTGAAATACATGAAAAATACACAACTGTCTTGCAAAGGTTGATGGACAGTTTCCTTATGAATGCAAATGGAAACTGCATGTCTACCTATTTATTTTTGTACACACTTGCAAATCGACGGAAGATCAAGGATTCCATGATGGCGTCGAAGGCCTAAAAATTTATAGTAACCCCTGCTCTCACCTAACAAGCAGGCTCAACTACTCCATCATTAAATTAGAAGTTATCTTAGCAGAAAATGATTAACGTGCAGCTTTTATTCTGGTTTATCTACTTCGTTTTCATTGGTCAATTTACTCTGGCGTATAGTGATAAACTGTCCAAGATGGAGTCAAATTTATGCCTGCCTAATGTTCACGTGACTGACAGCTGACAGAGCAAAACAACAAAGGAAGACGGGGAAGATCTTAAGAGCTACAAATTGTAACTTTTGACTGGGAAAGCGTGCAAGACGGCAAAGGGACGTTTCTTCTATCTTGTTCTGTTTGACACGAAATGACCAGTGGAGGATCGAGATCGCTTGCTTCTAACAACCTTTGCGTGCCTTAACCGCGAACGCGGACATCGACAACTGACACTTTCTGTCATGTCAAGATGACGTTAATTTGACAATAACCACTCGTAATTGTATTGTTTACCTTCACCGAAAAAAAAAAAACAATTAATTTCATAAGTTTTTTTTTTCTCAGAAATGGCAATGCGCCTAAATTGATTTCTTTTGTTATTATTAGGTGATGACTGAAGAAAAAAAAGTCTAATGCGACAGTATACTATATATAACTTCTGTTGTTACTGTCCACCTATCTTTGTCTCCGAGATTTGGCGTACGTCACGCTAAGGAGTGGAGAGACAGTAAACTAAGTAATGGTTGATCGATTTATTGATTCTAGCAACATGTCAAAAATTAGCAAAACGAAAAGAAAGAAAGAAAGAAAGAATGCTGCGAAAAGAAAAAAGAAAAATACAGGGAAAAAAAAAAGAAAGAAAGCAGGCGTGAATGAACTCTGGAGAGAAAAAAGAAAAAATACAAGGGAAAAAAAAGACTGATTGGTTGATTTTAACGGTATTTCAACCAGCCTAGGTTTAGTTAATTCCTCAAAATTAGAGGATTGTGTTAATTACACATAAATGGGATCTTAACAGATTCTATTCCACTGAGTCAGAGTGGACCTGGGGGTAATGGCAATAAAGGGTTAGTCTATATTACCCAGGACTTCATAACTGGAGCCACACCATCATGTTCAGTTTAGTGTCATACCAAGTAGACTTTTTTTGGGAGGGGAGTCTTACTCTTCTGCAGTGAATAGAGTCTGTGTATTCTAAGATTCACAGATAAAGTTGAAAAACTAAGTTAAGTGAAACTTACCCTCTATGTACATGAAATTGTGAAGGAAGAAAGATGGGAAATGAAAAAACGAAAACAGAAAAAAAACAGGTGAAAGGAAAAAATAAAGGATTGTAAATTAAGAGAAGAGGGGGGATGGCATTTTATCAACGGCTGCGTCATTCTCAGTAGGTCAACAACCCAACTCTCGTTGTGCTTTGTTATTAAGAAAATATTAGTCGGCCGCAGGTTTTGGTCGAAACCGTATAAACCGCGGGTCAGTTCCACAAAGAACAAAAGAACAAGCGAATCCACGAATACACTTGTTTCTTTATTCACTCTTCGAGTTTATACTGTTGGGAAGGGGCGTATGACAATTCGTGATATTGACTTGGAGGGCGTTGAACTCTCACTATAGCGAGATGGACAGCAGATAAAGACGGTCAGTTTTCTATCTTATTCTGTCAAGCAGCCAATTCCTAACCCTGAAGTCTATTTTCTTCATTAGAACAACTATGGCGAGGTTGGTCTGTTAGCACGACCACCACTACTCTAGGTTGCAACTCAGATTTACTTCTGACAGCTCCTTTGAATAAACGGGGTTCTGCCTTCGAGAAAAGACAATTCTCCTCCAGGTTGGACTTCCCATAACTAAAGTACTTAAAATAATAATATCCTTGACTACTGACCTATGACCCAGCTAACACCGAAGACTTTAGTTTATTTTTAAAAAATGATAACCCTATGTACTGATTTTTGACTGTTCAAGTACGGAAGACTCCAGTTTATTATGGACATCAACAAAACTGACCCTTTCATCCTCATCGAGAAATCCTCCTCTATTTTATCATCGATTAAAATCTACCGAGCCCCAAAACTTTTTTAGATATCTTTTTGATATTACTATGCATACTCATTCATATACATACATATATGCTACCTGGAGGTTCCCGTGGTGTAATGGTTATCGTCGAAAGAAATGAACACGGCAACACGAGTTCAAATCTTGGACGAGGCTGATTGCACTTCATAAAGTTCTAATACTTTTGGGAAAGGTATTAATTCTCTTATTCTTCCTCCAGCTATGGTTAAATAGCAGATCAGACTTGGTTCATCAGCCTTGATTAAACAACCAGTCTAGGAAAAGAAAAAACCTGAATTCAAACCTGTTAAACTCCACTTAAAATTGACCTTGTGTCACATCCTGCTCGTGTGGAGGGGTTTGTAAATACATACATGCATTCTGTTGTATAGCCACATACATATACATATACATGACTGGAATATAACATTAAACAATCTGATGGAAAGGTTTCAGTAATGCTGGAGCTTTGGGGAATTCAGAGTACTCATCCATTGCCATAGCTCCCAGGTCCACGCTGTTTGAAATAAAATTGATCATTTAACTGTGTATAAACACATGACTGATGTTTAATTGATTGGTTTGGTTTGGTTGGTTGGGTTTTATGACATATCAACCTTTGTAGGTTATTTAACGCCTAATCCATTTATATGTAAATAATCTGTTCTATTTAAAACAATTCAGTTAAGCATAAGTACACAGTTTAATTGTCAAAAACATTTCTATTTCAAACTATTCAACCACTTATATGTAACAATTCAGTAAAGTGTAAATACAGGTTTAATGTCGAAAAACAGTTCTATTTCAAATCATTCAGTTAAGCATATAAGCACGCAGTTTAAATGTAAGTACGGTTTGATTGTGAAAAACATTTCTATTTCAAGCTATTCAGTTTACTCAAACAATTCATTTTTGCATAAGTATGCTGCTAGTTCTATTTAACACATAGATAGGGTTATTTATCAGATGCTACCACTACGAGCTAGAGTGGACCTGGGAGCGATGGCAATGAAGGGGTACTCCGCATTCCCCAAAGCTCCAGCACTGCTGTAACCTCCCTATCAGTTTGTTTAGTGTCATATCAAGGACACTCATGAGGGGGGTCTTACCCCTCTGCAGAGAGGAAGTCAGTGTATTCTACAGCCCCAGCTGACTGGACAAGGTGTTTAATTGAATTGTTACTGATACATAGCAACCCTCTAACTTTGATGTATGCTAAATTGAATCGTAAGAAATAGAACTGCTTGGTCATTTAACGCTATGTAAATAAATTACTGATGTTTAATTGAATTGTTAGTTATACATAGCAATACTTGGAATTATTTAACTGTGTGCAAAAGAATGTGCTTAAGCTCATTAAAAAATTATCAACAAAATGTGTTTACAAATCCTATATATTTAATATATATGTATAAAGAGGATTAGGCATTAAATAACCTACAATGGTTGATATGCCATAAAACCAAACCAAACCAAATCATATATATTCAACAAATATGTTTAAAGAGGATTCGGCATTAAATAACCTACAATGGTTGATATACCATAAAACCCAACCAAACCAAATTCTATATATTTATTATATATTTATAAAGAGGATTCGGCATTAAATAACCTACAATGGTTGTTATGCCATAAAACCAAACTAAACCAAATCATATATATTTAATATATATGTATAAACAGGATTCGGCATTAAATAACCTACAATGGTTGATATGCCATAAAACCCAACCAAACAAAATCATATATATTTAATGTATTTATGTATAAAGAGGATTTGGCATTAAATAACCTACAATGGTTGATATGCCATAAAACCAAACCAAACCAATCCGCTTAAAACTTGACCTTTTGTCGTCTTCGGCTCATTGCTGAGGAATTGGATAAATATATGCATATATATACTACACCTATACGTATATATATTCATATAGACATGTTTGCACGTATATGCATTATTGCACCTAAATATGTGCACCAAGGGATAGAAGAGTTTATGGTGCGGAAAGAGGAAAAGATAAAAAAAAAACCTAAAAGAAAGACACACAGACGGCGAAAAATAAAAAGGCAAGTAGGAAAGGATATACGTAAAATATGACAACATTGATATTCTTTATAGAGAAATAGAAGAAAAGAAAGATAAAAGAGAGGTTGCAGTAGAAAAGAAATTCCCAGATTTTCACTTCCTTTTCATTTTTTTTCTTTTTTATCGTGAAAATTATGTTGACACCGCAAAGTTCAAAACGAGAAGAAGTGAGTTTATTTTCATATTCTTTAAAATAATTATTAACTACCGAACCGCTATGTGCCATCAGTGTTTCCAGTAAAGTCAACTCGAGATAACTTTTCAATCATCTACTTATTACGTTTGTCAGTATAGATCAATATGATTATTAGTTGAAGGGATGAACGGAATTGAGAAAGTAGGCAGAGAATTACGGCAAATGGCGGCACTTCCGGTGTGCAGAAAATGTATCCCACATGAGCCGTACAAATTATGCTTCATTGATTTAAAGTGATATATTTAAAAGGACAGATCCACTGAAGATAAGATGCCATATCCAATTGAAAAGCATAGCTGATAATAATCTGATGCAGTTATTTCTACAATGTTGTGTGTGGCCACTCGAGGCTAATTGAAGAAGAATCGTTAAGTTTCCAATTTTGCTGATTACATGAGCAGCTTTAGACTTAAAAGAGAATGAAATAATTGCCATTTTGTTAGTTGGAGGGCAATATTCACCGTTCAAATTAGATGAACTTTTACAAGACAAGCCTGCACCGAAATTTCTGAATGGAGATCCATACAAGTTATCCCAAAAGCCAAGAAGATTTTTAAAAACCTAACAAATTTTTGAAAATATTTCTAATCACTAAAGTGAATCAAGAGTTTTTCAATAGTTTGTTAACGTCAGGCACAATTCGGCAGCTCCAGATATTTTCGCCGTGATGATGAATCCCATTAAACTGTGAGATACCGATCTCGCCTGATACACTCCGTGTGCTACTCACCGGATTTATCTCTAAGTGTTTCATATTGACCTATGGCAGAGTCGTCAATCAAAGATTTCTGGGACCCGATGTTCCAGCTGAGTAAACAAAATGATTAAAGGAAGACAGCGAGGCATGGGTGAAAGCAGTTTACGTGGAAGCGGATCACGTAGGTTGATGAGTGGAAGAACGCGTAAGCGTTATGAAATTATATATACACGGGTAGCCATAAAGATACGGTCAGTCTCGGTCAGTCTCAGTTACGCAGTGTCGCAGTCGAGAGTCACAAGAGCGGCCACCGAGTGCCCAGAAGGGGGTTAGTACCCGCCCGGCCGAGAAGTAGAAAAAGTGCTAAGTGGGGCACTCAGTATGACACAAGGCGGCTATGAAGAAGATAAGAGACAATATAGCAGTCCTCCATCTGTCTTCGTCTCCTTGTCTCTCTCTCTCTCTCTCTCTCTCTCTCTCTCTCTCTCTTACAGAAGTTTAGACCCTAAGAAGGGATAAAGTGAGAGATATATTTTTGTAAAGAAAGTGTTATAGTCAATCATTCTTTTATCATTGGAATATAAAATATGGCTTCGAGCATGGCTTCAGATTCTACAATTTTTGGTCTATCTGAACTTGTCTGATATTTCATCGAAGTCTCTTGCAATGTCAAGGTTCTTGCAACCCGAGCGAAATTTCTTGATCCATCTGATTACTGTACAGTGATCAACTGTGTTTCGTACAAAAACTGATTTTTGTAGCTTAATGCACACAAAACGAAATAGAAGTGCTTTAATCAAACAGGCGACATCTCCACACTAAACGGTAGCTCTCTAAAACTAGTAGACAAGTTCACCTATCTAGGAAACAGTGTCTCATCAACCGAGACAGACATCAACACACGACTAGCAAAGACATGGGCAGCAATCGATAGGCTATCGGTCATATGGAAGTCAGTCCTGACCGATGAAATGAAACGCAGTTTCCTCCAAGCAGTGGTCGTACTGATACTGCTGTATGGATGCACTACGTGGACGCTAACTAAACGGATGGAGAAAAAGCTTGACGGCAACTACAAAAGAATGCTGCGAGCAATATTTGACAAGTCATGGAGGCAGCACCCCACAAAGCAGCAGCTGTACAGCCACTTACCACCCATCACGAAAACTATCAAAGTTAGACGAACCAGACATGCGGGACACTGCTGGAGAAGTAGGGACGAGCTCATAAGTGATGTACTCCAGTGGACCCCTTCACATGGACGAGCAAAGGCAGGATAACTAGCTAGAACCCACATACAGCAGCTCTGTGCAGATACGCGATGTAGTCCTGAAGACCTGCCGGAAGCAACGAACGATAGAGGAGGGTGACGAGAAAGGATCAGAAGTATCCGTGCTGATGGTGCGACATGATAATGATGATGATGAAGGGCTTTGTCCCTGTTCGAACTCATAAGGCTTAAGTTCCTAAATTAGACAACATTGTACGTTTATTGGTGAGACTTTCAAATCACATACGGAGCGAAATAATTCACGACGTGTCAGTGTACCAACTACCATGATACTACCAACCACAATATTGGAAAACATTTGGCTCACCCAAGTACGTATTCCTTTATAAAAAGTTTTGAATGAAAATAAATTCTATTCTATGTGTATAACCGTAACCAAGCAAAAATTGGTGCGTCATAGGGAAATGTTTATTAGAGCAATGCACTTCTTCGCTATTAAAGTATGCCGTTAGCACGCTTTCCTTTGACTCTCTCTAGCCGTCCTTCACTTTTGGCAATCGGTTTTGATATGTCCACTTGATGGTGGCCTGTATCTGCACAGAGATGATAAATGTAAATTATTGTTGGTCAGTCAACCTTGGTGTATCCATAGAAGAACGTCGATTATCAGTTTGCCCTTACTTCTACAATGTCTGGCTCGTTTTGCTTGTCTTAAAGGATGGTTTGTGAGATTGGATTGGATTTGTTTGGTTTGGTTTGGTTTTATGGCATATCAACATTTGTAGGTTGTTCAATATCAAATCGATTTTAATACATAAAAATAGTTCCACTTCAAACAATTCAGCTTAGCATAAGTACACAGTTTAAATGTCAAAGCAATTCTATTTCGAACAATTCAGTTTAGCATAAGTACACAGTTTATTTACATTTATTTACATTTTACTTATAGATACGACCCTATCAGATGCTACCACTCCGGGCCAGAGTGGATTGGGAGTGATGGCAATAATGAAGTACTCCGCATTCCCCAAAACTCCAGCATTACTGAAGCCTCGCTATCAGACTGCTTAGTGTCATATCTAGGACCCTTGTTGGGGTAGTCTTACCTCTCTGCAAAGATACAGTCGGTGTATTCTACAGTCCCAACCAACTGGGCTCTGTGAGATTGGAGGTAAATGGGCGTATAACTGCTGTTTTGTACGGTAATGCTTAGAAGATTTGTTCAGAACAGCAGGTGCTTAATGTAATTTTTAGTCCAATTTGCAACTGAATGTATATTTTGTAGAGTCAGCGTTTACACTAATTTATTTTTTATTTTTATAACAGAGATAATTATGAAAAGCTAATTAGACTCATTCACTCCTTAAATAAGTTTTGTGAGTTTTTGGACATTCTGTCTTTAGCAGATTGTGATACAATATTGTCAGTTAGTCAAGCAATACTGACAATGATGTAACCATTTCCTCAGATGAAATAACGGTTGGTTGGTTGGTTTTAGAGCATATCAGTCCTTGTTGTGTTATGTAATGACGAAATCAGATTTCTTTTAAAACAACTATATGGTTTCAAGTAACTAATGATAGTGAGTTTAATTCTCACTGAGTGCGCATATTTCTAGTCTTAGGCCAAAAATGATTAAACGTTAATCATGTCTCATATTCTAGCGCAGACTATAACTATTGTTCATTGGATTAGTGGGTTCAGTCCCAGGTCGCGTCATACCAAAGACTTAAAAAAGTCGTACTTGATACCTCCTTGCTTAAAACTCAGCATTATAAGGTACATATCAAGGGTAAAGTGGAGCAATCCGGGGGAAGGAGCAGGGCCCTCCCCTACACCTGGGTGTAGTACCAATTGAAAACAGAGCCTTCGGGTCGCCCTCGACAACGGTCGCCAACTTTATTTTTTTATTTACAACTATTGTATTGAGGTTGATCCTCACTGAGTGTTCAAACTATACAATACCAAAAAATAGTTAAAACTATTTAAACGCTGTGGGACAATGTATAACAAGCTAGTTTCACAAATCATTAATACGCAAGTGAGTTCGTTATTCACTGGGTGCCCCACACACATGGTTCTGTGCCATACTTAATTTGCCAAGATGTGATACAGGGGTCAGCAAGCTAGATCCACAGATTATTACTAGTGTACCAAATAGAAAGTTGGGCCATTCGGTACCGAAGAGACGTTTGTACCACCACGTGATCGAACGTGTTAATGGCCGTATCACTCCCTCAACAGTAATAGTCAAACCCTATTGTGACTCCACAGTGAGAAAAGTAAACGAACACATGAAACTCTGTCTTAGTTCACTATACAAAGTTTTATTCACAACTACAATTTGTAAGTAATAGCCGGAAGAAAGAGAGTAAAAAATTTAAGTCGGCTGCGTTAGCTGCACAAAGAGAAATAACATATGAGGAGAAAGAGAAAGCAGACACAGGCCTAGAGTTTTTTTTTTTTTTCTGGTTTTCTGTTGTAGTTCTGATATGATTTTCCGCTGGTTTTGTCTTCACATGGTCGTGTCTGGTATAAGGCCTCTTTTCGGAGTCCACCTTCAAAATGGGGCTCGTAAATTTTCATCTGTCCTTACATCTTCTTGGCTAGTGTTCAGTTGTCTGTTTTTACCTCGCCACGACTTCTCACCAACTCCTTCAAACCGAGTCGTCCCCTTATTTCCACCTTGTGTGGGAGGGAGAATCATATCCGTTTTCGGTTGTTCCACACCTGCACAGAAGATTTGGAATTTCCTGGGGGGGGTAACTAATTTTTATTTAACGTAGTCACTCACCAGTGACTGGCTGACCCACAAGTGCTTTAGCCTAAGTCACTCGGAGGTCAGCTGCCCTATCTCGGAGACTTTAAGTCTGCAGTCTTTTCTTCTTCTCCTCCTCTCTCTCTCTCTCTCTATATATATATATATATATCCTCGTTCTCTTTGCCACTTGGATCTACCATATTACATTACAGATGCAGATTAAATAGATGACCTAGCACTTCACGCAAACACACTTGCCCAAGCTGAATCCCTATTTCATGGCCTGAAGCAGGCAGCAAAAGGCATTGGTGTCCACATGAATGCAAATAAAACAGATTTCATTTGATTTGAACAAAAAGAAGCCATCTCCACTTTTAGTGGCAAACCTTGCAAATTAGTAGACTAGTTCCAAGCTATATCTGTGCCAATACAACTGTATGGAGGCACTACACTGACTTTCACGAAACGCACGGAGAAAAAGCTAGATGGGGAAAAAACAAGAATGCTACGAGCTGACTTGAACAAATCCTGGAAGCAATACCCCACAAAACAGTAGTTGTGCGGTCACTTACTTTCCATCTTACAACCAATGCAAATTAGACGAACAAGACACGCGGGTCACTGCTGGAGAAGTAAGGACAAACTAATAAGCTACGGTGTGTGTTCGCATGGTGTAATGGTTAAAGCGCTGGACTGCGGAATCGTAGTAAGCGGGTTCGAACTCCAGTCGCACTATTACGTTCACTTTCGGACAAATATCATTGAGAAAGGTATGAACCCCACTTATCCTACCAGCTATGGGTTAAATAGCATCACAGCTGTTATTATAGAAGGGTGGATTTGGCATTAAATAACTTACAAAGGTTGATATGCCATTAAACAAAGAAACCAAACTAAACTATAAGCTATGTTCTCTAATTGAGTCATATACATGGACGCGCGAGTGATTTCCAACCAGCAAAGACTTACATACGTCTGTGTGGATACTAGATACATTCTAGAAGACCTACCTGGAGTGGCGGAAGATTGGAACGGCTGGAGAGAGAGGGGGGGTCAGGAAAATGTGTCCTGTCGGTGTGACTTGATGATGATGAAGATGAATTCAATTACCACACGCGTAGCCAGACTCAGATAAAATGATACATCCTTGGTGTGGGGATAGTTATTCACAAACCGATTTTGCAAACTTTGATGTAGTGAGTTAAGTCCTAACAAGGTGCCCTATACACACAGCCTTGTTCCAGACTTCTTTAAACTTATAAAATGCATCATACAAGCGACGATGTACTGGACCTGTTTTATTCTTCTTATTCTCCATCCGAATTCCTATTCATCCACGCCATAATTTCTTCGCCATAATTACAAGCGGGCCGTTGCTGTAATTTGGGACTAATTTTCCGGAACTGTCCTGAGTCTGGAATTATCAAACGTCTCATTCCAGAATCTTTCGCATCGGAAATCCTGAGGTTTAATTTTCTCTCCTGTTGCAGTCAATTCTGCAACTGGGAGGATTATCGGCCTCAAAGTTGCTTGAGAATTGTCGAATAGAGTATTTATCGCAGCTGTGGCTTAGCAAACACTTATTACAAGCTGGGAGTCTTGAAATTACAAAACGCGCGAATTGTATGTAATGTTTATTTAGGATTATTAAACAATGGCAATTTTTTTAATGCATTTTTGGATTTCGTGCACTGAAGTTAACCTTTGTAATTAGTTTTGTCCACACATTAAAACGATTAAGTGTTCTCGTCCCTACCTCTCCACCATATTTACCAACCCGTGACGTAGTGACAAACGTGCTTAACCATATTTACCAGGATATGACACAAGGTCAGTTTTTAAGCGGAGTTTTACAGGTTTGAATTCAGAGTATTCCTTCTCCTAGACTAGTTGCCTCACCAAGGCCGTAGAACCTAGTCTGTCCTACTACTGATCCATAGCTGGAGGGAGACTAATTGGATTCATACCTTTCCCAAGGGTATTAGTGCCATGTGAAATGCAATCAGTCTCGTCCAGGATTTGGACTCGTGTCACCGTGTCCATTTCCTACGACGATAACCATTACACCACGGGTACCTCCATAAAACAAGCGTGCTTAACTGTGACATCACAATGAGCAAGTTCGAACTCCAGTCGCGCTATTACGTTCACTTTCGGACTAATACCCTTAAGGTACTAAGTCTCTTTTTTGCCCCAGCGATGGGTTAAATATTACCACAACTGCCTTTCTGCAAGGATTGATTAGGCATTAAATAACCCGCAAAAGTTCATATGCCATTAAACAAAGAAACCAAACGAACATTGATACGTTAACCATCATGATCATCTCACGCCATCAGTACGGATATCTCTGACCCTCTCTTGCCACCCTTCTCTATCGTCCATTGCTTCCGGTCGGTCTTCAGGACTACATCCTGTATTGGCACAAAGCTGTTGTATGTAGGTTCTAGTTAGTTATCCTGCCTTTGTTCGTCCATGTAAAGGGGTCCACAGGAGTACGTCACTTATGAGTTCGTCCCTACTTCTCCACCATACTTACCAACCCCTCCGCTCAGGCAGGATATGACACAAGGTCAATTTTTTAAGCGGAGTTTAACAGGTTTGAATTCAGAGTTGTCCTTCTCCTAGACTAGTTGCCTCACCAAGGCTGAAGAACCTAGTCTGCCCAACAGTTTACCCATACCTGGAGGGTGAATAATTGGATTCATACCTTTCCCAAGGGTATTAGTGTAATGTGAAATGCTATCAGTCTCGTCCAGGATTTGAAGTTCGTCCCAACTTCTCCAGCAGTGTCCCGCATGTCTGGTTCGTCTAACTTGGATAGTTTTCGTGATGGGTGGTAAGTGGCCGTACAGCTGCTGCTTTGTGGGGTGCTGCCTCCAGGACTTATTCAATATTGCTCGGAGCATTCTTGTGTAGTTGCTGTCAAGTAAAAAATACTGTGTCTTTCTCATCAGTTACAGCGGTTGGTATTCAAATTCCGGGTTCATGCAAATATTTCGAACGCTGAATTTCAAAACGGAATTTTTTTTAGAGTAAATCACTTAAAATGCTCTAACTTAGAGGATAAAACAATTTCCTGTCCAATTTACAACTGAATGATAATTTTATTAAGTCAGAGTACTCACTGGATGTTATTTGTTTTAATTGTTCAGGGATCATTATGTGATGCTAATCAAAATAGTTCACTCCTGAAATAGAAGCATCAATATCATTATTTATTGCTGTTACAACCGCAACACAATGGGTTCTCGGATAGTCCAGTAATTTTTAAATCTTCATTTTTAAAATAATTTTCGAGAGTTTTGGGACATTCTGTTTGGTTTGGTTTGTTGGGTTTTATGACCTTTGTAGGTTATTTAACGCCAAATCCATTTTTATGTAAATAATCTCTTCTATTTAGAACACGCATAAGTACACAGTTTAACTGTCAAAAACATTTCTATTTCAAACTATTCAACCAGTTATATGTAACAATTCAGTTAAGAGTAAATACAGGTTTAATGTCGAAAAACAGTTCTATTTCAAATCATTCAGTTAAGCATAAGCACGCAGTTTAAATGTAAGTACGGTTTAATTGTCAAAAACATATCTATTTCAAGCTATTCCGTTTAGTCAAACAATTGATTTTAGCATAAGTATGTTGTTAGTTCTATTTAACCCATAGATAGGGCCCTATCAGGTGCTACCACTCCGAGCTAGAGTGGACCAGGGAGCGATGGCAATGAAGAGGTACTCCGCATTCCCCAAAGCTCCAGCACTGCTTGAACCTCACCATCAGATTGTTGAGTGTCATATCCAGGACACTCGTTAGGGGGGTATTCCTCCTCTGCAGAGAAGCAGTCAGTGTATTCTACAGCCCCAACTGACTGGGCAATACACAGAGTTAAATATCAAACAGTTTTATTTCAGATAATTCAGTTCAGCATAAGTACACAGTTTAGACGTCAAAAACAGTTCTATTTCGAGCAATTCAGTTCAGCACTTGTACGCAGTTCCAATGTCAAAATAGTTCTATTTCAAACAATTCAGTTTAGCATAAATACGCAGTTTAAATGCAAAAATCAGTATAGTGAAAGAAGCACGGTTCAGTTCTATTTAACCCATAGATAGGACCCTTATCAGGTGCTACTACTCCGGGCTAGAGTAGACCTGGGAGCGATGGCAATGAAGGGGTACTCCGCATTCCCCAAAGCTCCAGCATTGCTGGAACCTCATCATCAGATTGTTTAGTGTCATATCTAGGACACTCGTTGTGGGGAGGTCTTACCCCTTTGCAGAGAAGCAGTTGGTGTATTCTACAGCCCCAGCCGACTGGCCAAGGGACATTCAGTGGAAGAATATAAATGTCTTTAGCAGATCGTGACACAAAATTGTCAATTAGTCAAACAATACTGACAATGATGTTATCATTTCCTCAGATGAAATAACGGTTGGCTTGTTGGTTGGTCGGTTGGTTGTTTTACAGCATATCAATTTTTGTCGGGTTCTTTAATGACGAAGTCAGTGTTCTTTTCAAGTTATTATATAGCTTCAAGTAACTCATGATAGCAAATTTGATTCTCACTGGGTGCGCATGCATCTGTTTTTTTGGCCAAACAACTAAAATTTCAACCACGAGTATATTTTAGCACAGTCTAAAATTACTTTAGTATTCTTGATCCTCACTGGGTGCCCTAACCCTAACTCTCACGCGTATTCTTCTAAGCTAAATACCATTTTAATTCTCCTTCACTGAGAAACTGGATAACGAGCTAATTTTGCTGAGTATACTGTAGTGAATTCGATCCTCACTGGCTACCAGATCGGTATAGTCATTTGCAATATATTTTCAAAGCAAGTAAGTAAGCGGAACCACTCCACTTAAATCTTCTTAAACACTGACATATTTCTATAGTCACGCATAGCTTATCGGTTATCTCCGTAAGAAGTAGAATCGGTGACTTGAGTTTAAATCCTGTTTACGTCCTTCTTTTTCTTTAGGAAAGGCATGAATCCATCTCTTTGATTTAATACTCCATTTTTGTGATACACTTAACGAAACACACTTAATTCAACTGAACGTAAATTTTGAGAGGTTAACATGATCAAAATCAATACTGATCACCTGATTTTTAATCAAGGTTGCCATCCTGAAAAATAGCAAAAAAAACAAAAAAAAACAGAATAATCTTATTACTTTTTAGACTTTCAGTTACTTTTCTTCTTGAAGAACAGTTCTTGATTTCTTTCGATAGATTCTTTGGTGGGACTTGTTCCTACTTGTATGATACCAAATATCAGATTTTAATTTTTTTTTTTTTTTTTTCTGTTCTTTATCTTTTGTGACAACTGAAGAAATTCAGTGAAAAGAAATTCATACATGTGAAGAATTAGAAAGTAATTATTCATTGAATGATTTTAACGACATGTCAACACGTCTTAAGTTATTTTATGCATAGATGTTACAGATTCGCGTACATTGTACGTCTGTATCTATATTTTTGCCTAATTGTTTCTTAAAACTTTTCTTCACTATTATACGATATCAAGTATTTCTATACAACACAAATAATTTTCACACAAGTGTATTATTACAAGTATCCCAATCTAACATAAATCAGTTGAACACAGTTATATGGTGTAAAGTAACGATTCCTATTTAATTATAATCATTAGTTCTTACTTAAGAGGTTTTGAACACACAGTTATATAGGGTGGAACGATAAAATTGTCGTCTTGAAGAAAACTACAGCTTTATTTTAAAACTTTTATTGAAAAAATCAATTCAGCTAACTTGATTATATAGTAGAGTTGACATCTATTTAATGTAGCCGCCTTCAGCCTCAATCACCGCCTCGATACGGATCCGGAACTGGGAGCATGCCTTTTCCACAAGCTCCGGCGGGAGCTCGGCGAATACTCGGCGGATGGCGGCGATCAGGCTGGCTTTGGTGTTGTGGGAGGTCATGTTGGTGATGTTCACGACATATGACCAAACGAAGTAGTCCAGCGGGTTCCGGTCGGGGGAGGAGGAGGGCCAGTGAGAGAAGGGTACAAAGTCGTAGCACTCCTTCTGAAGCCAAGCCTGGGTCTCTTTGGACTTGTGGGCCGGCACCGAGTCCTGCTGCCACACCCAGGGTCTGCCACCGGCCACCTAATTGCACCTGGGGATCACCACACTCTTCAGCACATTCAGGTACACTTTGATGTTGACTTTCAAGCCGACTTCGAAGATGTAAGGTGGCATGATGTGGCCCTCACTTGAAACCACATCAAAGACAATAACCATAGCCGGAAACTTTGTTTTCATCACCCTGGGAACGTCCCTTTTATTCGTGGCAATTTTGAGGGTGCTAGCAATGGTCCTGTTGTCATAACTTAGATCGGTAGAGAGCATGCGTTGTACAGAGACGCATCTCCGATCTCGCTCGTTGAACATTGTGTCACTTTCAGACATGATAGAAGGCTCCTATCGCTCTTGGGATTTGTACACAACTGGCCAACTAGCAGATGGTCTGCAACAAAAAAAGAAAACTTGTTTTCATTAAACGGAAATGGAATCATGTCGTCTTTTCTAGAGCGACAATTTTATCGTTCCACCCCGTATGATATCAAATATTCCTTGTTTCAAGCATTCCTATCAAATACAAATAATTTTCACACAGTTATATTGTTCCAAGTATTACAATCAAATAAAAATAATTTGAACACAATTATATGATATCAAGTATTCCTGTCTAATACAAATAATTTGTACACGGTTATATGATATCAAGTATTCCTATTTAATACAAATAATTTGCAGACAGTTATGATATCAAGTATTCCTATCTAATACAGATAGGAATACTTGATATCTTATAACTGTCTGCAAATTACAGTTTCAATTAATTATTTCTATCAAATACTAGCAATTTATACACAAATCATTCCTATTGAATAATAATCATTTGCTTGCACGCAGTTTTATGGTTTAATTAACTAATAATAATAATAATAATAATAATAATAATAATAATAATAATAATAATAAGCAATTATAGCTTTTAGTAACTATTCTTACTTTAAATAATTCATATTAATAAGATATCAAGTATTCCTATCTAAGTCGAATAATTTGCACACAGTCATATGGAATAAAGTTTTCTTATCTCATACAAATAATTTTTTGCGTTATTTCAAATATTCTTATAATACTAAAACCTTTCAAACACATCTACTTAGCTTATAGATGGGACCTAAACAGGTATTGCCATTTCGGATCTGCATGGGACTGTGAGTAATGGCAATGAAGGAGTACTCCATTTTCCCAAATTTCCAGAACTGGGGCCTCACTCACAGATTCAGATTAGTGTCCCACCCAGGATATACCCTCCACCACTGCAGATGATATAATCAGCATATCTTAGGCCTCACCGACATGGCTCTTATAGTTTTAGATATTTCCTTTTAATTTTTTTTTTCTTGGATATATATTGTGATAAATATACAAATGGTATACAAAAAGAACGACCCTTTAACTTACCTACACATATTTCTTTTAATTATTAAATGGTCTCGGATGTTGACAAAATAAAAAACGATCAGCTAATTTTCAATTTGAGTTGCCAACCTGAAAAATAGAAATATCAGTTATATTACTTTCTTGACCCACCTGGTATATAGTGCTTTTTTTCTTTGTTTTACATTGAGCGATTTGTTTTGGTTGATGATGTTTTTTCCTCAATCCCTAAAAGGTATTTTATTGTGTGTGAAAAAGCGCGAGGAAAATAATGGAAGTGTTTGGGAGACGTGTCAAGATTATTTTAGGAGAATATAAGCGCTTTTTCATTCGCCTTAAGTAATTAGAAAATGGACAGATCATTCATATATATATATATATATATATATATATATATATATATATATATATAAGGAAGAAAATATGTACATATAAGAAAGAAAGAAAGAAAGAAAGAAAGAAAGAAAGAAAGAAAGAAAACAGGATTGATAATGATTCCAGAATGAAAACAAAATAAAGAAAGAAAGAAAGAAAGAAAGAAAGAAAAGAAAGAAAGAAAGAAAGAAAGAAAGAAAGAAAGAAAGAAAGATTACCAAACGAAAGAAAGAAAGAAAGAAAGAAAGAAAGAAAGAAAGAAAGAAAGAAAGAAAGAAAGACTACGAAAAGAAAGAATGAAAGATAGAAAGAAAGAAAGATTACCAAACAAAAGAAAGAAAGAAAGAAAGAAAGAAAGAAAGAAAGAAAGAAAGAAAGAACTTGGATTCCATAAAAAAACAAAAGTGGAAGAAAATATGTATATATAAGAAAGAAAGAAAGAAAGAAAGAAAGAAAGAAAGAAATTGGATTCCATAAAAAACAAAAGTAGAAAAACACTAACAATTTATCAATAAATAAAAGAAATAGAATTGTTTACCGAATGTCATTTGACGAGATGATGAAATGTCCAGAATAATCACTGATGATTTCTCGCTAATTTTGTCCAAGAAAGAATTTTTTCCCACAATTCTTTCCACGCCAAACATTTTATTCCCTTCCATATATTGTCTTTATTATCAACTGATTGGTCATCAATTTCTTTTTTATTAAGAGACCCAATTTCCTTTAATTAGACGTATAATTTGTTATTTAGATTGACAGCACTCAATTCAATCGTGTTTATATCAATGAGTTACAGCTTGCTTAAAAGCAGAAATAATTCACTTCTCACTTGTGTCCGTCTGTGACAAGGCAAAAAAGGTGGATTTCGAATCCTGATTTTATAGGCTGATAGCCGCTATCACTTGAAAGATTAAAGCAAAACAATTTGCAAACATAATTTCCTTTCTGCCTTATTGGTGTGAGCCAAGAACAAGCTGACTGTATCTCCTGCAGAAGAGTATGACACTTCCTTACCTCCTTCCTAAAAAAGGGGGGGGGCGTCTTGGTTATGACAGTAAACTGCATCTGATATTGAGACTCTAATTCTGAAGCTATGGGAGGTATTGAGAATCCCTTCGTTGACATTACACCCAGGTCCACTCAGACTTTCAGTGTTAGTACCTGTTAAGGTCCCATCTATAGATAGACCTATTCAATAATTATTCCTATTTAATGCCATATAATAATAAAAGATAATTACTTGAAGTCATAATTGTTTATTGGGGATTATCATTAGTTACAAATGACTTTTGGTTGGTTGGTTGGTTGGTTGGGTTTTATGGCATCCCAACTCTTGAAGGTTATTTAATGCCATATCATGTTTATACATATATTAAATATACAATAGTTTGGACAAACTAATAGAAACACCTAGAGATTTCAAACAAATTTATTTCTATATGGTTTTCTAATAGTGGCCCTCCCGTGAGATCCGTCTTTGTACAGCTCCTTTCATTCAGTTTTTGAGGAAACTGGGTTCTCGAGATGGTCTGCTGTAATTTTCGAAGTTGTATCCTTGTGATCCTTCCAAACAATCTACGTAAGAGTTTGACGGTCCCTATCAGATATCTTTTGCTTTCTTCCAGAATTTTGCATCAGTGAGGAGTTTTTTTCTTTCTTTCTTTCTTAAATGCTGTCATTACTTTTGAAGACAGTACTACTTGCAGCACGAAATGATTCAGTGGTTAGAGTTTTTGATACATTAGTGCCTGCCATACAAACACCAACAATTTGACCTCTTTTAAAGTCTGATAGATCTGCCATTTTTGTGAATTTTGATTTATTTCTTCTGATGATCTCTGAAAAAAAAGTTTTAATTCTAGTAAAATAAAACGGAGGCAAATTAATAGTGAATCTAAAAACATAAAAATAAACGTTTGATGGTTTTATTTTATTATTATAAAATACAGATTCAAAGATTCTAGGTGTTTCCATTATTTTGTCCAACACCTGTATATGATTTGCTTACGAATATCTGATTGGTAACATTTTTAAACAAGCCAGATTACCCAGTCCGCTGGGGCTATAGAATACACCAACTGCTTCTCTGCAGATGGGTAAGACCCCACCCAACGAGTGTCCTGATATGACACTAAACAATCTGATGTTGAGGTTCCAGTAATGCTGGAGCTTTGGGGAATGCAGAGTACCTCTTCATTGCCATCGCTCCAAGGTCCACTCTGTCCTGGAGTGGTTGCAATTGGGTCAAACAGAACTAAACTGAGTATTTATGCTAAACTGAATTGTTTGAAATCTAATTCTGTTTAAATAACCCGAAAAGGTTGATACCCCGTAAAACAAAACAACCAACCAACAACCTAAACAAGCCAGAGCTCATTTAAATGGTTTCAAATATTGCAATCTTAATTTTTAATTCTTTTTAGTATTAATCAATTGTTTGCACATAGTTGAATGGTTCAAGTATTCCTATCTAAAACTTATAATTACGAGGTGCATACGATAAGTTTCCAGACTTTTTTTCGTGTGGGCATTTAAAATTGTCGTAGCCTCTTGAAAATTCAATATCTTATTGCTATATATCTTATGAGATGACTGACCAATTTTTATAATATTCGGGTTCAAATGAACAGCTACAGCAGCAATTGGAATACACCCTACTAACGTTTGATTGTCACAACTGGTGAATTTCAAAAATGCAATCTGGACGTGAGGACACGTTAGAAGAACGATATGCAATAAAATTCTGTTTTAAACTTGGAAAAAAGGCCTCAGAAACGTATGGAATGCTTCAGACTGCTTTTCGACCATCTTGCATGAATCGAACTTCAGTTTTCGAGTGGCATAAGAGATTCAAGGAAGACAGGGAGTCTGTAAGGGATGATGAGAGGTGTGGGAGGAGTAAGGAAGTCAATACACCAGAGTTGATTGGCCAAATGGTTAGGTTACTATGTTGAGGTTTTAAGGGAGTTCAGGAAGAGATCCCGTTGCAAGAAGCCAGCACTCTTAAAATAGGGTTAGTGACATTTCCACCAGGACAATACACCAGTCTACAACTCCATCCTTGTCACAGACTATTTGACCAAGATGGGCATCAAGACAGTTCCTTACCCTCCCTATAGTCCAGACCTTGCTCCCAACGACTTGGTTATTTCCTAAGCTCAGAGGCAGTCGTAATGAGATAATTAAGGAGATAAAAGAGGCTGTGACGAAGGTCATTGACACGCTCACACAAGAGGACTTCCATGGGGCCTTCCAGAAGTTATTGGAACGGTACAACAAGTGTAGAGGAGATTGCTTCGAAGGAGACTAGAGTTTCATGTGTGTACTATCAATAAAAGTGCCCACACGAGAAAAGTCTGGAAACTTATCATATGCACCTCGTATATTCAATGTTAATCATTTGTTTGCACACAGTTAAATGGTTTCAAGTATTCTAATGTTACACTAATGATTCTAATTTGTATCAATCATTTGTTTACTCACTGCTAGATGGTTTCGAATGTTACTATTAATACTAATAACACAATAATCAAATGATTTTATTTGCACATAGTTAAATGGTTTCAAGCACTGCTATTTAACACTAACAATTCAATTTAACATCATTTGTTTGTATACAATCAAATGGTTAAAAAGTTCTGTTTGATCCATGGAATGAACCCTAACAGGTACTACCACTCAGCATCATAGTGGATCTGGAAGTAATGGTAATGAAGGTGCACTCTACATTTCCCAAAGCACCAGTACTGGAGCCTTACTATTAAGTATAGTTTAGTGTCATACCCAGGATACTAGTTCTATTTGACCCATAGATGGGACCCTATCAAGGGCTATCACACCCAGTTAGGGTGGACCTGGGAGTAATGGCAATAAATGGGAACTCCATATTCCATTAAGCTGCAAAACTGGAGCTTCATCATCAGATGCAGCTTAGTGTTATATCCAGAACACTCGTTTGTTAGGGGTCGTACCCCTCTGTAGAGATGCAGTCGGTGTATTCTACAGTGCCAGTCGATTGGGTTCAAATAATTACTTGAGACCATCTAATTATTAGAATTAGATAAGAACACTTGAAACCACTATACACATACACACACATCCATATACATACAACCATATATGTTTTCTATGCTCATACACACTTGTACAAATACACTCATATCCTTGCCCAGTCGCCTGGGGTTGTAGAATACACCGACTGCACCTCTGCAGAGGGGTAAAAAAACCACCCTAATGAGTACCCTGGATATGACACTAAACAATCTGATGGTGAGGTTCCAGTGATGCTGTGTCTTTGGGGAATGAGGAGCACCCCTTCATTGCAATTGCTCCAAGGTTCACTCTGGCCCAGAATGGTAGCACCTGAGAAGGCCCTATCTCTGGGTTAAATAGAACTAAACTGCATACTTATGCTAAACTGAATTATTTGAATTAGAACTGTTTGACTAAACTGAATAATTTGAAGTAGAAATGTTTTTGACAATTAAACTGTTTACTTACATTTAAACTGAGTGCTTATGCAAAACTGAATTGTTTGAAATGGAACAGTTTTTGACATTGAAACTGTACTAACACTTAACTGAACTGTTTAATATAGAACTGTTTTGACATCAAGGTGTAAACAAAATCTGAACTTATACAAAACTAAATTGTTTGAATTAGAACTGTTTGAATAAACTGAATAGCTTAAAATAGAAATGTTTTGGACAAATAGACTGTACTCAAATTTAAACTATGTGCTTATGCTAAACTGAATTGTTTGAAATAGAACTGACAATTTTCATAAAAATGGATTTGGTGTTAAATAACATACAAAGTTTGATATGCCATAAAACCCAAACAACCAAACAACTAACCCCTCGTATACATCTACGCTCCGCCTTTTTGCATACATACCAACATCGACACGCTTGCACCTGCGTGCATGTGTATTATTGCACCAAAATATGCGAACCCAATGACTGAGAAGCATTTAGTGACGGACTTACTTTTACTTGGCGCCAACCCCGCAGCAAATTGCATGGGATAACTCGTAATGGGTTACACAGTACCAGTTGCCAGCAAAGATGCCCAACTTGATAAATACAGATGGTTTGAGTGTAGGATTTTCCTTCTCCAAGACCGGTTGCCTAAAAAAAGTCTACAGGGTACATGAGTGGTTGGTTCTAAGGCATGAAAACCTATCTTGGACAATTTTATGCCGATAGGTTAGGGAATACCGTTCATTATGCATTTATATTTACATTTTTTGTGTACCAGTTTCTGGATTTTTTAATACGGTCCTGTTGAATACGATTAATTTTTAAACAAATCCATTTGACCTATCGATGGAATCTTAACAGATTCTCCTCCGAGTGGACCTGAGAATAAGGACAATGAAGGGGTACTTCACATTCCCCAGATCTCCAGAACTGGAGTCACGCCATCAGATGAAATTTTGTGTCATACCTCTAACATCTCTTTTTGGAATGAGTCTTACACCTCAGCAGGGAATGCATATCATATTTTAAGCCCCACCGACAGGGCGGGTCTACAGGGAACCGACTGCTTTAGTATTTATTCATAAGAGATAATGGAATGACCCATGCTTTTCCGAAAGGTATTAACAGAAAGTAAAACACAATTAGCCTTGTTCAGGGTTCGATCTCGCCTGCCAAGTCCATTTCCTTAACCGATACTCGTTCTAATTTTTAGACGTACGAGGAGCACTCAAAAAAGACCGCTCTAAAGGTCATACCGTCTATTCATTTCAAAAGATATAATATATCATCATCATCATCATGTTGTGCCGTAGGCACGGATATCCCTGACCCTCTCTCGCCACTTCTCCCTATCGTTCATCGCTTCTGGCAGGTCTTCAGGGCCACATCCCGTATCCTCACATAGCTGCTGAATGTATGTTCGAGCTGGTCGTCCTGCTTTTGCCCGGCCATATGTGGGGGTCCATAAGAGTACATCACTTATGAGCTCGTCCCTGCTTCTCCAGCAGTGTCCTGCATGTCTGGTTCGTCTAACTTGGATAGTTTTCGTGATGAGAGGCAGGTGGCCGTATAGTTGGTGCCTTGTGGGGTGTTGCCGCCAGGACTTGTTCAATATTGCTCGCAACATTCTTGTGTAATTGCCGTCTAGAAGAAAAATCTTGTTGGATAGAGCAAGTTTTCAGCTATAAAACACTTGTTTTTCATAGTCACCACTGACTATACTTTTGCTGCCGATTTACAATAAATGTATCCAGCTTCTTTCCACAGAAGACACAACAAATGCAATAATTTTAAAAGTACCGTTGGATAAAACAAGTTATAAACCAATATCTGGAAAAAGATTTTTTTTTAAATCGCTAAAAAGAAAAATAGGAACATGAAAATATTCCCAGAAGAGAAAAAGGGAGAAAATAGAAAATAATTAGTGTGTATACATCAAGCTATTTTATTGGAAATATCATAAAATGCTATAAGTGATATATTTGGTAGGTTGTTTGGAGATGAAAAGACCAATTTCGAATTTGAATTTCTGATCAAAAGACATTATTTTCCAGACGAATGAATTTGTCTGATAGATAGATAGATAGATAGATAGATAGATAGATCAGAGATAGATAGATAGATAGATAGATAGATAGATAGATAGATAGATAGATCAGAAATAGATAGATTTGATCAGAACTAGATAGATAGATAGATAGATAGATAGATAGATAGATAGATAGATATTGGCCATCACAAGGACTCATTTCCCCTTTCCCAAGCCCCAGTCAACTCAAATTCTTTATGACTAAATCGTACACCTAAAGCATGCTAGGTTTACACAGCTTGAAGTTTAGTGGCATATCATAATACGACAATTCTAACCAATTTTGGACGTATTTTGAAGAAATTATAAACGATATAGCCTTTTGAAAACCCATGTCTTCTAGATAATAGATAATCAAATGAATGGTGGCTTAGACTGTATAAAAAAATGTTTCATTCAGATGTCATGCGGGTGTCACCAGTCGTGCCAAAAGTATTCGCAATTTTTACAAAAGTGACACATTTTAAAGTCAACTTTAACTCCTAAAGACGGTATTTTAAAGTTTTCCATCGTATAGAAAAGGCATCGTTTGAGTTTTCCCCAAATTACCTGAAACTTGTTTTTATCTTTTTTTCTTTCCAAAGAAAATTTCAGTTAAATTCATTCAAGAACCAAAATTTACAAAGATGAAAACGGAGAAGAGTAACTTGAGGTTCACAGGGAATTCCTGAGCCTATGGTGCTCAGTTATTGTTGATAGATAAAACTGTGTCATAAGTTAGGTTAGAAATCAAATCTCACAAGGTTACACGTTGAGAACCACACCCAAAACGCCCAATAATCAGAAATATCCAAAAAAATGCAAAAATATTGACATTTTGCCAAATTTGTGCTGCCTCGAATCAACAGTTATTTGTTTTTCGTCTTCAGTGAATTTTAGCAAACGACTTTTCATTGTTTCCTCAAATGTATATAAAAACTAAGAATAAAGTTTTGGAACCACTTTTTGACATTTTAAACCTTAACTTTCTCCACTTGTCCCTGACAACAGCTTCCTCTAAAACTAAGCTAACTATTCCTTGAAGAGAGTTAAGACTCCAAAGGGATTTCCTGGATATATGACACAAAACTGCATCTGATAGGATGAGGCTTCAATTCTAGAGTACCTCTTCATTACCATGACCCCCAGATCCACTCTGACACGGAATAGTACTACCTGTAAAGGTCCCATCTATAAATCAAATAGACCTGTTTAAAAATTATATGTATTTGATAGGACAGTCTGTAAAAAAAAATTTAAATAAAAAATTCTTGAGAAAGAACGATACAAAAAATTTGAGTATGAACGTACAGTGAACGCTATTCCCTAACCTCTGGGTATGAAATAAACATAGACAGGTTGATATGCTGTTAAAATCAATCAATAACTTCTGTTTCAAAATCAACCTACTCCTATTCATCTTGAAGTTCAACACATTTGGCACATCATTCTTCATGTTTCTTAAATACTAGGTTTGGTTTCTTTGTTTATTGGCAAATCAACCTTTGTAGGTTATTTAATGCCAAAGCCATTCTCCAAGAAGAACAGTTTAACCCATAGCTGGGAGGATAAGGGGGTTCATACCTTTCCCAATGGTATTTGCCGGAAAGTGAACGTAATAGCGCGACTGGAGTACGAACTCGCTTACTACGATTCCGCAGTCCATCGCTTTAACCATTACACCATGAGGACACCCCCCTGTCATTTTTGGTTTGGTTTCTTTGTTTAATGGCATATCAACCTTTGTAGGTTATTTAATGCCAAAGCCATTCTCCTCGAAGAACAGTTGTGGTACTGTTTAACCCATAGCTGGGAGGATAAGGGGGTTCTATACCTTTCCCAAGGGTATTTGCCGGAAAGTGAACGTAATAGCGCGACTGGAATACGAACTCGCTTACTACGATTCCGCAGTCTATCGCTTTAACCATTACTCCACGAGGACAACCCCACCCTGCTTCATTATAAAAAAATCTTTTATTTTGTCATTTCACTGTATCATCACTACCAAATTAAAGAATGTTCGGGTTGAATAATGAATTATTTCTTTTATTTATTAATCTATTCACGGTAATATCAATTCTAATTTGTTTATATCGTTTACAGGCTTATATATTTATGGAAAGTTATTAATGGAATACTGTTTTAATGGTAATATTTGTCACTTTTGGTATTTTGTTTCACAAATAATCACTGCGTCTGCGCTAAACTGAATTGCAGCCATATTGTTCTACAATGCTTCGTAAGCATCTTAAGATATCAGTGATATTTATATTTAGACAATCTCTTGAATTGTTTGCGGCGGTGAGTCAATTAAAAAGTTGTTGATGGATTATTTGGTATTGTTTAAGTCTTAGGAACTGCTTGAAATAATTCTAAAAATAAATTCTACCGATGTGAATTGCAAAATTAGAAAAGCAAAGCAATTGAAATATCGTGTCTGTTCATTGTTTTTCTTAAAGGTTTGTGAATTGAAAGAATAGCGACGTATACCCATAGTAATCTTACAATAAAAGTTGGATATAAATGTATCCCTTTTGTTATTCCTAATGACAATGTTTCTTAATACCAATGCGGTATTAAATCGAAACGGCATATCTGTGGAATTCTTCCATTCTTGGTCTCCCTTAAGCGCACAGCTAAGACTTCTCCAAGGGGGGAGGAGCTATGCCTCTCCCACTCCTCCTTTTATGATCTCTTACCATGTTTACCAACCCCTCCGCTCAGGCAGGATAGGACACGGAGTTTAACAGGTTTGAATTCACAGTTTTCCTTCTCCTAGACTAGTAGCCTCACCAAGGCTGAAGAACCTAGTCTGCCCTACTATTTACCCATAGCTGGAGGGAGAATAATTGGATTCATACCTTTCCCAGGGGTATTAGTGCTATGTGAAATGCAATCAGTCTCGTCCAGGATTTGAACTCGTGTCGCCGTGCTCATTTCCTACGACGATAACCATTACACCACGGGCACCTCCTTTTATGATCTCTTACTCTTTGTCTTTCTTACGTTATATCTTTCCTGTCAACAATTATAAGCATATACTTAAACAGACCTGCGTGTGTATGTATGTGTATGTGTGTGAGAGAGAGAGGGGGGAGGGAGGGAGAAAGAAAGGGAGAGAGAGCATTTGCTTTTCAGAATTGTTGAATTATCATTTGATTGTTTTTGATTGGTTTGGTTTGGTTTCTTTATTTAATGGCATATCAACCTTCATGGGTTATTTAATACGAAAGCCATCCTTGTTGAAGGACAGAAGTGGTACTGTTTAAACCATAGCTTGGAATTATCATTTGAAGTACGGAGAATCGAATACTCCATCTAGAAAGAGCGCCTCGTAAACAAGGTTTAAACTTAGTCCCGAACCCTTTTCAGCCTGTATATGTTTGTAACAACGGTAAGTTGTCCAAAGCCTAACTTGCAAGTCATGTGGGATTTCATGATAGCTAACAAGTGCAGACTGATTATAGGCAGGTCTTTCATCAGCAACCTACAGGTAACTCGTAACAATTCCAAAACAAAGAATATGGGTTTACTGCTGGTTTTAAAAGTCAGATGAGAGTGCACAGGTTTATTGTCAACAGAAAAAGACAATTATTTTGCTTATCACATAGGAGGCTGAGATTGCCGGGCGTTCCTACAAGAGGTCTTTGCAAGATTGAGAAGGTAGCCTTTTTCTGTAAAGGTTGGTTGGTTTGGTTTTATGGCATATCAACCTTTGCAGGATATTTGATGCTAAATCCATTTTTATACAAATAATCTATTTCAAACAATTGAGTTTAACTTGAGTACACAGTTTAATAGTCAAAAACGTTTCTATTTCAAGCTATTCCTTCGAGTCAAACAGTTCAAATTAAAATAATTCAGTTTACACACACACACACACACATATATATATATATATATATATATATATATATATATATATATATATTCTATATCAAACAATTCAGTTTAGCATAAGTACGCAGTTTAGATTTTCAAAACAGTTCTATTTCGAGTAATTCAGTCTAGCATAATTACGCAGATTAGTTCTATTTAACCCATAGAGAGGACCCTATCAGGTGCTACAACTCCGGGTAAAAGTCGACCTGGGAGCGATAGCAATGTAGGGGGCTCCACGTTCCCCAAAGTTCCTGCATCACTGGAACCTCAACATTAGATTGTTTAACGTCATATGCAGGACACTCGTTGGGGGGTCCTACCCCTCGGCAGAGGTGCTGTCACTGTATTCTACAGCCCCAGTCGACTTGGCCACAGGACACTCGTTCGGTGGGGGGGTGTCTTACTCCTCTGCAGAGATGCAACATGTGTGTTAGTGTTTGTGTGTTTGTGTGTGTGTGTGTTAATTCCGAAGTTTTCTACATCAATAAAAAAGTGAACGATATCGTTTTGATTTAGTAATACCGTTGACAGTGGTTTGTTAACAGTCAGTTTCACGCCTATCTGATCATCAGACCAATATATATATATATATATATATATATATATATAATAAGAAAATTCAAAGTCCAAGTGGTGCAACAGTACTGACACAACTAGAGCTTAGAAGAATTACCGTTTTATTGTATCAGATGATTATATTTCCAGATGGTCGATGATCCTATTTACCCAACCCCTCCGCTCGGGCAGGATATGACACAAGGTCAATTTTCAAGCGGAGTTTAACAGGTTTGAATTCAGAGTTGTCCTTCTCACCAAGGCTGAAGAACCTAGTCTATCCTACTATTTATCCATAGCTGGAGGGAGAACAATTGGATTCATACCTTTCCCAAGGGTATTAGTGCTATATGAAATGCAATCAGTCTCGTCCAGGATTTGAACTCGTGTCGCCGTGTCCATTTTCTACGACGATAACCGTTACACCACGGGCACCTCCAGATGGTCGATGATCTGTCGATAATAGTTTATATCTTTCCTATATATATATATATATTAACATCACTTTCAGTAGATGAGGTATTGTTATCAAAATGATCTACTAATTTTAGAGGCTTCTACTTTAATAGGGTGATGACTCCATCTTATTTAAAATAGATTAACTCCGTTTTATCTGAGTCCACGTTGATGTCAATTCCTTCAACACCCAATTCTAAGCTATGCTTTGGAAATTTGGCTTCCTCAGGTGGATTTATGAGAAGCGCTAGATGTTCTCCGTAGTCTCCATCTGCGATAGTTTCTGCAAGGAAAGAAATATACATATATATTATGTAACCCTGAATAGAACGCCTATAAGCAATGAATCCGTTATCCACGAGTGTGTCAGCCGTTAGTCTCGCGAAACAAGGAATTATCTGTATATCTATCTCAACCAACAAAAAGGTCTAATGGAAGACGGGTTATTTCTATGAAACAAGCAATAATAATTGTGAATTCAACCTTTCCTGCCTTTGCAACAATAGGATGAAGAAATAACTTTCCTAATCCAATAAGAAATTCAATATTTGAAAAAATACTCACAATACTGACACAAGGACTCACAAGAAAACTCATGACTCAAATATTTTGGTATATATTTGATTTACATAACCCCTGCGTATGAACAGAATACGAGACAAGGTCAGTCTTTTAAAGGTTTTGTTGGGTTTATGGCGTATCAACCATTGTTGATTATTTAATGCTAAATCCTCTTTATACATATGTAAAAAGTTGGCAACCGTAGTCGAGAGCGACCAGAAGGCTCCCTTTTCAATAGCTACTACACCAAGGTGTAGGAGAGGGTTCTACTCCTTTCCTTGGACTGCTCCACTTTACCCTTGATAAGCACCTTATAAGCTGAGTGTTAATCAAGGAGGTATCAAGTACCATTTTTTAAGTCTTTGGTACGACTCGACCTGGGATTGAACCCAGGTCTCGCAGACCATTGGCGAACACTCTACCCACTAGACCAGTGTATTAAATATATATTATTTGGTTTCGCTGTGTTCTATGCCATATCAAACATTGTAAGTTATTTAATGCCAAATCCTGTTTTTAAATATATATTAAATATATGATTTGTTAACTTATTTTGTAGATACTCACTGTTAAATAATCGAACATTTCTATTTCTAACAATTCAATTTAGCATAAGTCAACAAAATTAAACGGTTTCATGTATTATTATGTATCACTAACAGTTCAATTAAATATTAGTAATTGTTTTACGCACTGTTAAATGATCAAACAGTTCTATTTCTAACAATTCAATTTAAACATAAGTCATTTGTTTCCACTCAGCTTAATTATCAAATAATTCTATTTGACCCATAGATATGACCTTTCCAGACTCTACCACTCTGGGTCAGAGTGGACCTGGGAGCAATCCCAATGAAGGGGTACACTGCATTTCCCAAAGCTTTAGCATTACAAGAGCTTCACCACCAGATTGTTTAATATCATATCAAAGACACTCGTTGGAGGGTCCATATCTCGACCGGTTACTATACCAAGGTTAAAAAGCCCAGTCTACCCTACTCTTTACACATAGCTGGAGGGAAAATAGCTAACTGGGGATAGGTGTTATGTTAAATACAAACAACCCAGTTCAGGATTGAACTCTCGTAACTGTGTCCATTTCCTCCAACAATAACCATAACACTATGAGCGCCATAAATGCTTAGATAGACTACGTGTAAAAATATGATGAGATACGACAATAGCACTGAAAATATTTCTGCCTCTTACTTTAAAGATCAAAGGATGTTTGACCAGGCGAGTTGTGATAAAAAGCAACTGTAAGACAAAGAAAAGACGAACAATACATTTATAACTAACGACTTCTTCAAATAAACTTCCTAATCATAACCCCTCGTACAAATAATTGGCTAAAATTTAACATGTTCACCCAATCTGGTTTGGTTTGGTTTGGTTTTATGACATATCAAACTCTGAAGTGGTACATGAAAAACATGGAATGAAAATCAGAATCAAATTTACATTACTTTATGCAGAATGATAAACAGTAATGCCAAATCTATTTTTCTAAATTTAAACAGTTCTATTTCAAACAATTCAGTTTAGCATAAGTACACTGTTTAAATGTCAAAAACAGTTCTATTTCAAACAATTCAGTTTAGCATAAGTACACTGTTTAAATGTCAAAAACAGTTCTATTTCAAACAATTCAGTTTAGCATAAGTACACTGTTTAAATGTCAAAAACAGTTCTATTTCAAACAATTCAGTTTTGCCTGTCAACAAATTTAGATGGTTCAAAGTATTGCTATGTATCACTAACTATTCAATTAAACATCCATCATTTGTTTACACTGTTAAATAATCAAACAGTTCACTTTCTAACAATTAAATTTAGCATAAGTCAACAAAGTTACATGGTTCCAAGTATTGCAATGTATCACAATCAATTCAATTAAACATCAGTCATTTGATTACTCATAGTTAAATGGTCAAACAGTTCAAACAATTCAGTTTAGCATAAGTACACATTTTTTGTTTACACGTAGTTAAATGTAAAAGTTGGCGACCATAGTCGAGGGTGACCCGAAGGCTCCCTTTTCGATAGCTTACTACACCAAGGTGTAGGGGAGGGCGCGACTCCTTTCCCTGGATTGCTCCACTTTACCCTTGATCCGTACCTTATAATGCTGAGTGTTAAGCAAGGAGGCATCAAGTACCATTTTTTGAGTCTTTGGTATGACTTGACCTGGGATTGAACCCAGATCTCCCGGGCCATTGGCGAACACTCTAACCGCTAGGCCAATGTCCGGTTGATGTAAAAACAGTTAATTTCAAACAATTCAATTTAATGTAATTTCACAGTTTAGTTTTATTTGACTTATAGATAGGAACCTATCAGGTGCTTCCACTTCTAGCCAGAGTGGACCTGGGAGTCATGACATTGAAGGAGTACTCTGCATTCTCTAAAACTCCAGCATTATAAAAGCCTCACCATCAGATTGTTTAGTGTCATATCCACTCGTTGGGGGAGTTTTACCCCTCTGCAGAGGTGCAGTCAATGTATTCTGCAGCCCCAGCCGACTGGGCCACCTGGACACTTGTTGGGGGAGTCTTACCCCTCAGCAGAGATGCAGCCAATGTATTCTGCAGCCCCAGCTGACTGAGCCACTTATCTGTTGTATATTATAATCATATCAAAATTATATCAATCCAACGAGATATATGATACATATAAAAATGCAAAAACACAGGCGGATTCTGTTGTTCAGATACGAGCCGTTTATTAACTTCTTGACTTCAGTTCTTCGACACGAGGAGAGAGACACAATTCTTAAAAGTCTTTCGTAATTATACTATGCTAACAACACCCCTAACATTCGGCACATCTCGTGGCGTTTTAGATCTCAATTCATATTCGCTGGCCAGGACCCAAAAAACTTAACCGCCGCCGCAACGGTAGAAAACTCAACTCTATGATAAATGCAGAACTAAGAACGGTTGTGCTTATTTATCAGACATTGAAAATTATGACAAATACTAACAATTTACACCAAAATTTATATTTAGATTTTTATTTATAGTGTTATATACAACATGTATACAAAGGCAAATCACACTATACAAATACACATGCAGGCGGACTCCGTTGTTCAGATACGAACCGTTTATTAACTTCTTGAATTTGGTTCTTTGACACGAGGAAAGAGACACAATTCTTAAAGCCTTTCATAATCATACTATGCTAACCCCATCCGCAACGTTCGGCACATCTCGTGGTGTTTAAGATCTCAGTTCATCTCTGCCGGATACGAAAAACTCAACTCTTCGACTCAATGGCCGAATCCACAACTACTCGACTCCATGGCAGAAACTCAATTGACTGCTTGCATGGTCCAATATCAACTTTTAACTGACACTTTTCCAAAATCCTCAAATTCTCATGACCATCTCTTCTGGGCATGACGTCATCCACACTCTTGCCCCATTTTCTGTCTGGGGGTTTATTATGACAATGATGATTGTCATATCCTTTGCGCGGGAGCGTAAAACTGCACCCAATGACTATGCCCTGAACTAAATGACTCGAATAGTTCAAAGCCTTACCAAACTGAATGATAAAATATAATTAATGAAAAATGATTAATATAGAAAAATCATTCCTTAATAATGTAACATTATCTGGTTACTTTTCTTTTCCAACGCTTCCTATTCCGGAAATGGGTGATCATTCAACGTTGAATTAAAATGTAAAAGTGAACCCCTCGCCTTATAAAGTTTAAAACTATTATTTATGTTGGTCTAATTCGTTCAAATCACAAAAATAAAATTACAAGCTAACTTTTTCACCGGTGAACTTGAACTGGAACAGTGGCTGGAAGTATTATATTAGGGGACTTTTGACGAAATGACACCGCTGGCTGATAGATCTGCATATTTGCATAGACACGTGAGTGTGTCCATGCAAATGTAAATATTCAGAGTGAATACGGAGTGAATATAACTGGTCTTCTCCAGACGTTGTCTGGTGTATGTTATAGACACTCCAATCAAGCACCTCTGGTGGTGGTGTGTTCTGGACTTCGGTCCGGAGTGTGGCTCTGCAAAAGGAACAATGGCAGACTTGAGGCCTTTTTTAGGCACCTAGTTTCAACTAGGCTACCCTCGGGTGGGCGAGCTGCACTTTTGTCTCCTTTGTCACCCATGTATGGCACTAGACCGAGCGTCTAGTTTAAGCCGTAAACTGGCATACGTGCCCGGACCCACATTTGGGTTCGTGAAACTGCTTGCTTCATCAGGCTCACATTGCACCAAGTGAGCCGATGAGCAGCACAGACCAGCAGGGTTCGAGTCTCGGCTCGTTCCTGACCCCCCTTCCCCTTTATCCCCACTTTAATCGGCCTTCGGGCTTTTGACCTTGCGTCAAGTCGTGTCTGGTGGGAGGCAACGACAAATATCCACCTCTGGTGGTGGTGGTGTCATGGTTAGCAAGCTAGACTAGCAAACCTACACGAGAGAGTTCGGGTTTCATTGGATGCCTACTATCCAGTCTGACCTCGACCAAGATCGTCTGTCGCCGATCGCTCTTGACTTTACAAACTTGTAGAATAGCAGCAAAAAATAGAATGTCTCATTTACGTTACGAATATCGCTGAAACTACAGAACACCTTCATCGTATATTTGATATTGATAACTCAATTATTAATTGATCCCCTCTTCAAGCCTCTCCAGATTTATATTCTATGAAAACAAGAAAAACAAGAACGACGGAAAGAACGTTCCCAATCATACCACCCGGCCCAAATCATTTTAGTGGCACTAAGTAGTGCTGTACAAATGTCTCAATGATTTCGAATCCTGTCGGGCAGAATTCTCCAAGACCAACTTTTGCAAAGGAAAAAATAATCCACATCGCGTTGAAAAATGTATCAACCCAATTCATTCATCTGTGTGACAAACTAACACTCACCACTTCCCATAACTTACACATCACTCAATGACGCTCCCTAGTTTTGAGGGAAACACAGCTTGTTTCTTATAGCTTTTTCATAAGGAATGTTTGCTGCAGCTACATAGAAAAAATAGGATTTGTGATATGGATTGGAGCTAAAAACATTAGTTTCTCAGGATAGATAGATAGATAGATAGATAGATAGATAATAACAGACTGAGATAGATAGATAGATAGATAGATAGATAACAATACTTTAGATAGATAGATAGATAGATAGATAGATAGATAGCAATACTTTAGATAGATAGATAGATTTTCCAAGTTTTTCATTTAGAATTAATTTTGATGAAGAAATTTTATTTCCAATTTTGATAGGACACAAAAAAAAGAAAAATGTAAAATGTTATTGAACGCTGATAAATTTTCTCGGAAAATGAGATCGTATAAAATGAATCAGATAATTTCTGTGAAGACAATCCTACGATATCGATTTAATTAATGCAAGTGCTTTTAATAAAAATAAATTAATTAAATAATGGCTCAAGTGTAAGTAAATGGTAGGTCGCTTCGCCGTAAATTATCGAGATGATCTAGCAGACATCTGGATGTGTACAGGACAAGACCAAACATCGTAAACACCAACTTAGGAACCTCGCTGTAGGTTATTGTTAACGAGTTGGTCGTGCAGGCCGTTACACTTGTAGCCTTCGGGACTTAGCGAATCTTTGTAAGCATTACTTAACAGGCTTTTTATCGCTCAATACCAGAAGCCTTTTGCCAGACTATACTAAGCTAACGAAATGACGTAAGATAAAGAAGAAAACAGAAGATCGATAAAAATAAAGATTGAATATGATGAGAAATGCTTTCAGAACATTATGTACATGACCTTATGCCTGACTAAACCAAGCTTAGTAAACACCTATTTATATCCTGTTACGGGTTGATCATATTTTTAAATTGATGGATACTTCATGTTGCATAATGGTAAGTAAACTACATTAGCAGCGCATTGTGAGTTGCCCATACTTTTAGCCTTGTGCCACAGCTAAGCTTAGTAAATGGCAATATATCTTTAGGCCAGGTATATTGTTTATAGAGTTCAATATACTTTGACACCATGAGAAATGGACTCGACGTCTTCATTAGTTTTGTTTGGTTTGTTTTTATGGCATATTAACCATTGTAGGTTACTTAATGCCAAACCGTTTATTCATATATATATATATATTGCCGGGAAAACATGTAGGCCGATGGAAGGTGTGGACATGTTTTTTTGTTTTGTTTTTTTTAATTATATATTATTGAACGACCGGTTTCGTCTGGCTCTTGTCAAGATCTTAACGCCAGAAAAATATTTAAAAGGGGGGAATGGAAATGGAAAAAGTAGAGGAATGGAGAAAAGGGAAGGAAAAAAACCCTAGGGGGGTTAGTAGTAGCAATGAGCAGATGGCTAGAGACTAATTACATTCAATCCCAACAAACAGTCCCTCTGCTTACAGAGGGAAGGTTGAAGGGAGCGAACGTAAAGATTCTCTAACACTTTGAGATGAAAAAGCGAATGTGACCGACTCAGAATACTGAATCAGTCAACATTGAAGTCTGCAATACATTCCCTACTATTTATCATGTGCTCCGCTATAGAGGACCCGGATGTATTTGCAAGCTGCCCTCATATAAGCCTAAGATTTAAAATTCAAGCTGAGAGATGTTGTCTTATACGGAAATCTAAACGATTAGAAGTCCTGCCAACGTAGTCACTGCCACAACTACATGTATATTTATATATAACTGAATTAATTTGGTGGGGAGGCAAAACATCTTTACGCATTGAAACAAATGCAGTGTGAGTCTGAAAAATGACTCGCACAGCAGCTGAAAAATAACATCTACCAACAGCCGGGGTGATTGATTTGGCCAGTCTCTCTCTCTCTCTCTCTATATATATATATATATATATATATATTGTCGTCCACAGACAGATCTGTTTCGTTTGATCAGAACTCACCAGTGTGGCCAGACAGGCTAGATTCCCGAAGCTGGGATCAAAACCCATTTGATTCAGACCCCAATCTAAGATTCTACCACTCAGCTACGAGGAAACCAGCACAAGCAAAGGAAATTTAAACGGTTAGGAATCAAAATTGTTATTGTTTACATATATCCACTTAACGGCTACCGAGAGCTCGTTTCATATGAAAAAAGAGATCGATTCATATGAAAAAAAGAGCTCTGGCTTGATAGGACACATTTACAAAACATGTTTACAAATCATATATATATATATATATATATATATATATATATATATATATGATTTGTAAACATGTTTTGTAAATAACATTTTTAAACAAGCCTGAGCTCTTTTTTGCACACATTTAAATGGTTTCAAGTATTGTTTGCACACATAGTTTCTTCTATTCCACCCATAGATAGGACCCTATCAGGTGCTATCACTCTTCGAAAACCCGAGTTCGATCCCTTGACGAGGCTGCTTTTCAATTTACGCTAATTCCCTCAGAAAAGATATGAATCCATCTGTTCTCTCTCTTTAGCGAGGGGCAAATAGTAGGACCGACTGAGCTCTTCAACAGTGGTAGGGCAATCGTTCTGAGAAAAGGAAAACTCTGAATGCAAACCAGCTGTACTCCTCATAAAAATTGTCGAATCCTGCTCGCATGCTCAGTCGGTGGGCTTTACAATAAACTGACTCCCTCTGCTGAGGGGTAAGAAACCTCACCAAAAAAATAAGGGTGTCCTCGATATAACACTGAACAGCCTCTTGTAATAGGGTCCGGTTGTGGAGATCTGGGGAATGCGAATTGGCCCTTCGTTGCCATTACACTAAGATCTATTCTGACCCGGAGTTGTTGTACCTGTTAGGGACCCAACTGTTGAACTAGTTTTAGGTATAAGACGTCATCAAAATAGTCGATCTTGTTTATAGAATCTGCAGCAGGTACACACTGTGGAAATTGACAAATCAGAGAGGAGGACTGAAAGCATTTAAGATTAGTTGCCATTATCCTCAGATACTTACTGTTTTACAGTTTCTACCGGTGAGATATATCTTTTGTAATATGAACACTGGAATCTTTCAGCAGGAGACAGAATGGCTACCCGGATTCTAACACCAACTATGGGTTAAACAGATCTGATTAAAAACTATTCCTGCGTGCAAAAAAACTTTTAAGAAACAAATACACAAAAATGTAAATACAATGAACGCCATTCCCTAACCTCTCGGCATAAAATAACTCAAGACGGGTTTACATGCAGTTAGAATTAATCAATCAATCTTATTCGTGGCTGGGCAATTGGGTAAATACATATTTTGATTTTCCGTCATTCAAGGCCTTTTGTCAAACTATGCTAAGTTTAGTAAACAGCCTTTGACAAAAGAACGAAGATACAAATAAAAGATTAGTGAAAGTGATTGAATATGACAAGACATCAGGTTCAAACAAGACAGACTATTCAGTACTTTTTTTTTTTTTTTTTTTTTTTGTAAACATCATCATCTTTGTTGGGAGAAGACTGAGGAATCACGAGCAAAACATGGTTACGATAGCTAAAAAAAAAAAGTTTACAAATAATTGCAATAGTTTATCTCTGATTTTTATACAAAAATATTATTCAAATAATGTCTACATAAACATAGAAAAAAAAAACAATACATTCAGATAAAACACAATACACAGTAAACAAGTGAAAGAACAAAAAACATTGAGAATATAAGTGCTAAGATGTCAAAGAGAAAATAAAACTATATATATATATATATATATATATATATATATATATATATAATAAAGGAGATATAAATGATAACTGTTGCCTGACAACATTTTCTATAACGATGCTCAATATTCAATATTGGTTTCATTGGCCTCGTGAGTTCGCCAATGGTCCGAGAGACTTGGGTTCAATCCCAGGTCGCGTCATACCAAAGTCTTTTAAAATAGTACTCGATACCTCCTTGCTTAACACTCAGCGATATAAGGTACGTATCAAGGGTAAAATGGAGCGATCCAGGGAAAGGAGCAGCACCCTCCCTTACACCTTAATGTAGTAGCTATTGAAAAGTGAGCCTTCTGGTCGCCCTCGACTACAGTCGCCAACTTTACTTTTTTAGAATATTGAAATACTGTTTTGATGTGGCCACACCCCACCACCAGTGAACCTGATACTCTGCTGTGTGACCAGCTTCAGATATTGCGGTAGGTACCAGAAACGTTCACACGCGAGAAAAAAACCTATCGGTCAGTTAGTAGATTATAGCAGAGCGACAAAGACCGACCAAAATTTCTCGGCTAATCGCCTCCATCACCACTACATTTGGGTGAAGGTTACCATTTTTCAAATTATAGATCTTTTTTTCAACGATTCGAAAATATCTCTTTATAGCTTTCTGTATTAGAGACTGGTCCAGAGGGAGGTTGATGCTGATTATAAAGTGAGTGGTATTTTTTATGTGGCCACAATTCTGACTTTTTCCTTTTTCCGGAAGTAAACTCACTATCATATCATCATCTTATTTTCGTCTCCGTCTATTTTTTGAGAACCCATAGTGCAAGCATGTTAATCGCAAATGTTAGTTTGACGTTTTCACGGTCACCAGGCGATAATGAAAGTTTTTTTTTCTGTTTCGAACTCATTATATCTGTGATTACATAACGTTAAACTAACAGTTACGGTTGATATGCGTTTTGATATTATAATCGATTAAAATAATAAACCGTTTAATGAGAAAAAGCAATATAATGAAATATACATGCTGAAACACACACACACACACATAAACAAACACGCACATATATACACATACACAGAAATAGATAGATAGATAGATACGAGGGTGAGTCAAAAAGTAATAGCTTTTTCTTTAGTACAGGAATAATTACCGGCATAGGCACTTGTATCATCCATCAAAATGAAGCTCGTTCTCTATGGATCACATCCCTACTTCTTCACATAGTCACCGTTTCTCCCAGTAGCAATGTTCTACCTTCAAATGAGAGCATGTATAAGTATGTATATATATATACATATATGTATATATATATATATAGAGAGAGAGAGAGAAAGAGAAAGCATTATACATTAAAAGTTTTTCTCTGTAGTTTATCTTCTCTGTGTAACGGGGGAAACATTTATGGGGAAAAATAGAAAACGATTTTATTTTAAGAGTCAAATAAAATACATGAAAAATTAATTTCGTAAATTTTGAGCATACGCAAGAAAATGCTCAGTAACATCAAAGCTTTGATATTCTCATCTACTGAAAGTAATGTCAATATACGCATAGAGGTAAAGCAGGATTGCAAGTAGACCAGGTCATTTACTTCGGTAGCAATATCTCATCTACTGAAATCGATTTCAACACACGCAGAGGTAACGTAGGGTTGCAGGTAGACTAGTTCATTCACCACAGTAGCAATATCCCATCGACTGAAAGGGATATCAATATACGCATCGGTAAAGCAGGATTGTTTGTAGACCAGGCCATATACCTCGGTACCAATATCTCATTGACCCAAAGAAGGGACTACGATTGACTGGTTGTCAATCATACGGAAATCTGATCTCTCTGATAAAATAAAACAGAAATTCTTCCAAGCTATAGCCGTATCTCTACTACTGTATGGTTTCACCACTAGGAATGTAATGAAACGAATGAAGAAAAATCTTTTGGGCTGTTGATTCTCTTAAAGTGTAACGTGATACGTTATAAAGAAAACGAAAGTTATAAAGAAAACGAAAGGCTAATTTCTTAGGAAAGAGAGAGATAAAAAATGAGATGGAAAAAGGCAGACATGGGGGCAGGTAATTGACCTCTGAGTGACTTTGACTGGGGTAATTGTGGGTCAGCCGATCACGGGTGAGTGACTGCGTTAGTTGAGGATGACTGGAGAGAAATGGATATCCGAAAATCTTGTACGCAAGTGTAGAACAAACTGAAGCGGATTTTCCTCCTGGCAACACCAGGTGACTCGGGATTTTTTTGTGAGTTAACAGCAAGACGTAATGAGGTAAAGACAGATAATTGAACACGAGCTGCGAAGATGTATAGAGGCGAAAGTTTACAAGCTCCATTTTGGGGAGTGGGCTTCAAAAGGAGCTTTACACTGAACGCGATCCAGTGGACAAGCATGTTAGAAATAGAACCAGGAAGGAAATTCAAGGTCTGTGTCTGCTCCCTATTTCTTCTCCCGATATGTTGCTTCTCCTTGCCTCGCTAACGCAGTCGTCTCAGTTCCTATACTCTCTTTCTTTCTCCTGGTGACTACCTACAAGTTGTTGTAGTAAATAAACCGCTGGGTAGTTAAACAGACTCTCTTGCGTTCGTCAACTTTTACCACGACAGGGGTCCTAGATGTACGAATGTCAAGACGGTACCATTATGGTAAATAAATTCTCTTTGGTACCGCAACGGTACACAAGTAAGATCTGCAATCATTCAATACAGGTCAGAAACAACGCCATATTTTAAAGAGAATCATACACAGTATCATGACATTACGTTTTGGAATAGTGGCCTTGTAACACTATGTAGGTGGTCCACCAAGCAGACGATCCCTTTGTCTGGTTTCGCGCCAAAACAAACAAAGGGTTTGGACTCGAGATCTCGACGTGACCGGAAGTGGGTAAGGGAACGCGAGAGGAGTTCGAAAAGGAACTCGGAGAAGGCAGTTGGCGAAGGGTGACGCGAATGGTGGTCGACACCGGACAGCAGAAGTGACCAGTCGGCATGAGTGAGTCCAGGACCAGTGAGAAAGAAGACCGATCAAGATGGGTTGGCATTCCTAGTAGCGTTGTAGAATTTTCGCTAGAATCCACGCTAGCGTTCGTCTACATATGCACACAGGAAATGCAGAGTGTTACATAACTCCCTCTCTTGCACCTTGAGTTAACCCAAGTATTTTGTTCGTTTGTTATCTTTCCTTCCACTGCCTTGATTGTATTTCTTGTACTTATGAAGAAATGTGCGATACCCCTATCGGAACCACTAGTTGATCACCGGCCGTAAAGAGAAATGGTTTCGAAGAGGTGGACGTATTCAGGGGGCGAGGGGGTATTGTCACAAGTCGCTTGACTCATTGGAACTCAATTTAATTGAGAAACTGGAGAATATCATGGAGTGTTACTAATCTATGTATACCTTTATGAAAACGCTCTTACATTAAAGGCAATCGTTGCAGCAAATGGAATGCACTAATTACAAAACTATAATAATCAGTCTTTATTTAACAGTACTTTAACAAATAGATAGTGTGACGCTATATAGAGACTTAGTTCTCTGTGAAAGCATGTGTGCGTGTGCGGGTGTATGTGTGGTTAGTCATGGGTGTGCGTATATGTGTGGGGGATCCGGAAGTATAAATATTCACCTCTTCATATATAGAGGTCAACTAGGAGACAGTCGGAATATCAGGGTCAGTTAGTCACTATAAGGGGAAGAGGGAGACGTACAGGTTTACCAGAGGACAGTGAAAAAACAAGAATCTGACACAGGAAGTGGTAAGGGGAAGTGTCGTCGAGATCAATCAGAGGACAGAGAAAAAGAATCTACTTCCGGAAGTGAGGGAGACCGACAAAAAAAGGAGAGATTCAGAAAATGGTCAGTTAGGATAGAGACTCAGTCAAAGAGAGAACTCGAACAGAACAGCAGTTGGAAAAGACCCTCCAGTCAGAAGACACAAGAAGTTAGTCGGCTCCGACACAGACAGAGAGAGAAAGATGTTCTGAGAAAAATACAGAGAGAGAAAAGACGAGAAGTGGGCACAAGAGATTGACAGACTTTTAGATAGGTCGAGAAGTTTTTTGTTTTGTTTTCTGGGTTGTTTTTTTTTAGTTAAGAGATTTTGTTACGTATGGTCACACTTCTTTTCGCCAAAAATATTTATGCAACCTTTTGTATTTTCGCCTTGTTTCTTTCTTTGTGGGATCGCCGTGGACAAACATTTCAACCCAACTTGCTGAGAAATCCAACACAACAAAGGAGTCAAACGATCGTGCAGTGGGTAATGCATGCCCCAGGATTATGTATTGCCACAATAGCTCATCATTGTATTCTTAAAGATTAAAAATCGTTCTATTTAAGCATATCAAATTATTTTTCCAAATGTTATTAATTTGATTGTGATAAATACTGTCTATCCTCTAATTACATTCATAATAAAAAAGAATTGTACATTACTGGTTTTAACTTATTATAATATACATGCAATGCCGAGTATCCCCACAAGTATATATATATATATATATATATACCAAATCTTCGCACGGGCAAAGATGTGACACAAGGTCGATTTTTAAGCGGAGTGTAAAAAGTGTGAAAACGGAATTTTCCTCCTCCGTGACCAGTTGCCATACCATGGTTACAGATCTGTCTGCCCAACTATTTTCCCATGTCTGAAGGGAAAATAATTGGATTCCCATCTTTCCCAAGTGTTTTAGATCTGTGGGAAATGCAGTCTCGTTCAGGATTAAAACTCGAATAACCGTGATCATTGCATAAGATGAAAACCATTCCAATATATATACGAGGTGCATACGATAAGTTTTCAGACTTTTTTCGTATGGCCACTTTTATTGATAGTACACACATGAAACTCTAGTCGCCTTCGAAGTAATCTGAAATAAATAAAAAAATTGGTCAGTCATCTCATAATATGTATAGCAATAACATAGTGAATTTTCAAGAATCTACGACAATTTTAAATGCCCGTTCGAAAAAAGTCTGGAAACTTATCGTATGCACCTCGTATACATATATATATATATATATATATATATATATATATATATATATATATATATATATACTCTAGAAGTCAATAACTTGAAGTTTCAAGCGTTGTTAAAAATTCTTTCTCCACGTATATAGATGTGTGTGTGTGTGTGTGTGTGTGTGTGTTGTATATATATTCACCAAGTAAAGATGTGGAATTCTAATGACTTTTATATTAAGACCCGAAACTATTAGACAAAGTGCTTCATTGTTATCTCATGTCTTTGGGAAGAATTGAGAAGATTATACATATATATATGTGTGTGTGTGTGTGTGTGTGTGTGTGTGTGTGTGTGTGTGTGTGTGTGTGTGTGTAATTATAATTAAAATTTACTGCTAAAAGCGTTTTAATTCAGTAAATACAAAGTTCTACGCAAAAAAATGCAAACCAATATCATAATAATTCAACTATGAAATAAAGTAAAAAAGAAATAAAATACTATTGGATAAAAAACTCATAATGATAAAAGAATTAATTATTTTCTGCTTCTTCTTTAAAGAAACTTTGCCGTTTCAGAAAAAAAACGTTTGCTTGTTGCTTAGCAACAACAGAACACATCTCTCTCTCTCTCTCTCTCTCTCTCTCTCTCTCTCTCTCTCTCTCTCTCTCAGTATACATATATCTTGAAAGAGATAGAGAAACAGAGATTGAGAGAGGGAGTCCTTTTGAGCCAAAAGTAATGCATTTTGTTTCATTACGTTGGCCCTCATGAGAAGCGGATGTTTGGGTTTGGGTATTTGACCAATAACCCTGGGGGCGTTGTTTGTTTATTCATTTTCTGTCTGTTTGTTTTTTTATATTGTTGGGTTTTTTTTTATTTTGTTTGTTTGTTTTTTGTTTCCCCTGCCTCTTTTCATATCGCAACGAAACGATAATCTCGCAAAAAAAAAATTAGTTTGATCACTTTAAACTGACATTTCAGATTGGTTGGTTGGTTGGTTGGTTTAATGATTAATTTTACGACATAGCAACCCTTGTTGGGTTATATATGCCTCAGTCAGATCTTTGCAAGTAATTAAATGGTTTAATTATAATAATAATAATCAGATGTTAACAGATATAGCTTTAAGTAACTATTCTTAATACAAATGATATACACATAATTATATGGTTTTAATTATTCTTATCTAATGTTATATAATTGTGGAGGGATTTTTTTTTATATTATCATTTTTCGTTTTGTATATCTTACCTTTCGGTTTAGTTAGGCTGAGAACATTTCGGCTTAGTGCATGGGTTAGTTAGGTGCACACATTGAGTGGAGGTGTTCACGCGCGTGCGAGGTGGATGTGACAATCACAGATGTCACAATAAAAACCCCATATAGGAAATAGGACTGGGGACGTGAATGACATCATGCCCAGAAGTGATGGGCTGAGGATTTTGGAATTTGAAAAAAACAGTGGGTTGAGATTTGGGCTTGGACGAAGCAAGTCGATTTTCGGAGCTCGCCGAGGCGAGACCAGTTGGGGTCTACGAAATGTACCGCGCGTTTGTTGAGTCAGTGAGTCGAGAGCTGACGATGTACGAACAGTCAGCATAGTAAGAAATTGTGTGTCTCTCTCTCCCCTCATGTCGGAAAACTTTAAACTCAAAAAGGTAAATAAAAATTTCGTACCTGAACCAAAAGAGAGTCGTCAGAGTGTTTCGAGTGTTTCGTGGATTCCTATGCCTAATGAACGGTTTCGTACGTTCTACATATTTGTATGTATATGTACATTTCACATATTAATATCTGGATATGTTACACTAATACAAATAATTTTTAAGAGATCTATTTGACCCAGAGATGAAACTTTAACAGGTACAACCATTATGGATCAAAATGGACCTGAGAGTAATGTCAACGAAGAAGTGACTCCATTCTCATCAGAATTCCAGAACTGGAGCCTGACCACTGGAAATAGTTTAGTGGCCTACCCAGTACACCTATTGCTTTATGAAATTATGGCCAGGTCTATAATTAGGTTTGGTTTCTTTGTTTAATAGCATATCAACCTTGGTGGGTTATTAAATGCCAAAGCCATCATTGCAGAACAGTACTTGTACTATTTAACCCATCGCTGGGTGGAGGGAATAAGATGGTTCGTATCTTTCTCAAAGGTACGAAGATCATTAAATAAGTTTTCAGACTTTTTTCGTATGGGCACTTTTATTGATAGTACACACATGAAACTCTAGTCCCCTTCGAAGTAGTCTCCTCCGGCTGCAATGTACTTGTTGTACCGTTCCAACAACTCCTGCAATGCCCCATAGAGTTGGGGACTGGTACATTGTCCTGATGGAAATGCCACTGAGCCGATTTGAAAAGAGCTGGCCTCTTCCCAAGGAATCTCTTCCTAAACTCCCTTAAAACCTCAACATAGTAACCCTAACCCTAACCCTATAGCCAATCAACTCTGGTGTATTGACTTCCTTACTCCTCCCACACCTCTCATCATCCCTCACAGACTCCCTACCTTCCTTGAATCTCTTATGTCACTCAAAAACTGATACTCGATTCATGTAAGATGCTCCAAAAGCAGTCTGAAGCATTCCATACGTTTCTGTGGCATTATTTCCAAGTTTAAAACAGAATTTTATTGCATATCGTTCTTCGAAAGTGTTCTGACGTCCAGATTGCATTTTTGAAATTCATCAGCTGTGACAATCAAGCTTTAGTAGGGTGTATTCCAATTGCTGCTGTAGCTGTTCATTTGAACCTGAAATCATAAAAATTGGTCAGTCATCTCATAAGACATATAGCAATAACATAGTGAATTTTCAAGAGTCTACAACAATTCGAAATGTCTGTACAAAAAAGGCTGAAATCTTGTTGAAGGTACCACGTATCAATCCGAAAATGAACGAATTAGTACGACGGAAATTCGAATTCGCTTACTACGTTGTCGCAATCCAGCACGTTAGCCACTACGCCAAGGAAACTCCCCACCTCCAGGTCTATAATTACCAATTAGGTAGAGAATCTTTTTCCACTGAACATGAGTAAATAATGATTTTTATACATTCACCCATTTTTAATCTGGTGCAAGGCCTAGTCGGAACTTACGGAGAGGAAAAAGGGTATATCTGGCTTGAATATCAGCCCTTCAATAGTGTTGATTTCTACCAGGACTCGAACACTCGCACAGGTTGGTTGGTTAGTTGATTGGTTATGTTTAATGACATTTAAAGCATTGTGCATTATCAAATACTAAATCCTAATTATACATGATTTTTAGTGAATAGTTTGTTGGTAACATTTTTTCAAACTAACCAGAACTCATTTGTTTGCACATGATTAAATGGTTTCAAATATTATTGCTATTGTTTGCACATAGCTAAATGCTTCAAAGTATTATTTGGTTGGTTGGTTGGTTGGTTGGTTGGTTTAGGTTTTATGACATATCAACTTCTGTAGGTTATTTAATACCAAATTCATTTTATACAAATAATCAGTTCTATTTCAAACAATTCAGTTTAGTATGAGTACACATTTTGTCATGAAAATTTCTATTTTAAGCTATTCAGTTTAGTCAAACAGTTCTAATTCAACCAATTCAGTTTAGTATAAGTATAGACTTTGTTTGCATACAGCTAAATGTTAAAACATTTCTATTACAAAAAATTCCGTTTCAATGTCAAGAACTCTTCCATTTCAAACAATTCAGTTTAGCACAAGTACACAGTTTAATTGTCAAAAACATTTCTATTTCAAGCTATTCCGTTTAGTCAAACAGTTCTAATTCAAATAATTCATTTTTGTATAAGTATAGTTTTTTTCCACACACAGTTAAATGTCAAAACAGTTCAATTTCAAACGATTCAGTTCAGCATAAGTACCCAGTTTCAATGTCAAAACAGTTCTATTTCAAGTAATTCAGTTTAGCATAAGTTTGCATTTTAGTTCTATTTGATCCATAGATAGGACCCGATCAGGTGCTACCACTTTAGGCCAGAGTGAACCTGGAAGCAACGACAATGAAGAGGTATTCTGGATTCCCCAAAGCTCCAACATTGCAGGAACCTCACCATCTGATTGTTTAGTGTTATATCCAGGACAATCGTTGGGGGGAGTCTTACCCCTCTGCAGAGGAGCAGTCGGTGTATTTCATAGCCCCTGCCGACGAGGCTAGTATTGCTATGGTTTGCACATGGTTAAGTGTTTTCAAGTATTGCTATTAAATCAATATTAATCATTTGTTTGGACACAGTTAAATAGTTTTAAGTATTTGTAAATGGTTAGATAATTCTATTTGACTCATAGATGGGGCGCTAACAGGTACTACCACTCCAGATCAAAATGGATCTGGGAGTAATGGTAGTGAAGGGATAATTCATATTCCCAAAAGGTCCAGGACTGTAGACTCACCATCTGATGATTTAATGTCATATCAAGGACACTCATTGCGGGATGGGGATCTTACCCCTCAGCAGAGATGTCGTCGGCATATTCTACAGCCCCAGCCGACTGACCTACACGAGTAGGAACAACGCAACTATCTCAGCCGATGTATTTGGTTAAAAGCGTCACAAAAGTGGAGTTGATTAGGGACAGTTTAAGCGAACACATCTTTTTCTCAATATGAAGACAATCAATTATCAATAAACAATGGTTGATGGACAAAAGAAATAAGAGGGCCGGCTCGGTTGCCTCGTTTTCATATAGACACGCCCGCTGCATTTCATTGGATAATGCCATCTATTATACATGATTATTATGCAAACGAATACTGTTCATAATACAGTTTTAGATGATTCGTGTTGTTGAACGTGTTTACAGATTTTGTTTTTTGCTGCTGTTGTTTTTTGTTTTTGTTTTTGCTGTTTTCTTTTCTTTTTTCTTTCTTTTTTTTTTTTTTTTTTTGTTGTGGGTATTTTTATTTTTTCACAAATCTTAGCTTAGTATGACACAAGGCTACAAATGTTAGATATTCAGTTACGATCAAACTATAACAATAGTAATAACGCATTAAACTAACTTTCTAAGCTTTTCACTGCGGCAAAGATCCTTTGGTACTTAGCTTAGTATGGCAAAAGGCCACAAATATAGAGCACTTCTGTGGGGATCGAAATTACAACAGTAATAATGCCTTCATAGTCTAGTGTATTAACCATTACCCCACAGAAAAGTGCCATGAGCATTATATTTAAATATCTTAATTCAATCTGACACAAGGCGAGAAATTTGGTGTGCTTAGTGAAGACGAAACCCTCTTAAAATGATAATAGTCGGCTATATTAACTGCTATATTACAGAGAAGGTTATTATATATATATATATATATATATATATATATATATATATATATATATATTGGTGGTCGTTTAAAAGTTCTAGGCCTCACTGTCTAGCTCTTCTTCCTAGAGGAGCGGAACACTTTTGGTATGGCAACATACTACCAATTGTTTAAAACTAGAAAAATCTGAATTAGTTTTTCTCGTTTTATAAGAAGTGATAGTGCATATCTATGAGAAAAATGTCCAGCTATACTCATCTTTCTGGGTGAGGCTTGAAACTCTTTGAGCGGCCCTCGTATATATACTCGAGATCTGTGGTCGCTGGTTCGATCTCCAGTGGTGGAGATCACGGTATACACTGCTGATGAAACCTAATTAGGTCGAAACAGCTGCCCAATGTTTCCGTATGTCGTGCGTAGGTGTTCGCTGGATCTTCTAGTCATGATAATTCAATTCACAACAAAAATAAAGTATTTTCTTTTTTTGAAAAAAAAATGTGATAGATTTATTTACGTACTTCACAAAACGATTTTTTTTAATTTTTTCATTTAAGATATTTTTTCTTTTTTATCTTTTTGTTTTTGTTTTTGTAAATGTTATTGCCAGAGTAAATTTGAGTTATTTTTGTTAATGTTTTTATTAATTCACTAAATTTTGAAATAAAAACAGAAATTAACCACAATTTATGTCAAGTTCTTATTTATAGCTTAAATTCGTACAATTTTCATGTGTTTTCATAGAATTATCACGTTTACGGCTAGTTATATAACATTTAAATTCATGTTGAATAATACGAAGAATTGATTAGATAGATATGTATTCACGGAGATAGAAATAAATACGAAGATATACGCACATTTAACCACATGCACTGTCTTTTATTAGGAGAATTATTTGTAAATAAAGAAAGTTTTAAAAAAACGGCTAAAACATAAAATTTAGCTGTTTGGTTTTTATGGGTTACTAAACAGATTACACCGACTGTGGCGTACGGAAGACAGCTTCGGGTTCTTCAAAGATCTTAGGTAAACTTGAAAAAAAACTAAAAACAATGAAATATTCTGAATAAATATCTAATTTTATTTCGTCCTCCAGACTTAGAGAGATACTATTAACATTTTTTGCTGAGTTTCTAAGCCGTTTTGTTTTTGTTTTTTTGTTTTTTGTTTTGTTTTTTTAGATCGGTTGACTGTTGTTGTGAAAAGAATTGCCTCTTAGCTCGACACCAAGACCCTTTAAAGAATATCAAAGTGCATGAAAATTTGTTGGTAGAGAGGAAACATCTGCCCCCATTGCTAGCAAGGTCGATGTACTTATCCTTCTTTTCACATTCTTTCAGTTTTATTCTGTGGTCAGCCGGGATAGCAAAGCCGACTATTTTGCAAGTTCTCTTTTTTTTTGTTGATTATTATCAATTCTGGTCTTCTGGCCGGGATTAGGTGATTCGTTTGTATGTTAAAGTCCCATAGGAGTTTATGAGTGGCATTTTCTAGGACAGGTGCTGGGTTGTACATATGCCATTTGTTAGTATGGTCAAATTTACAATTCTTGCTTATTTCCCAGTGAATCACTTTGCCGACCCAGTCGTGTCTCGCCTTATACTCCCTCTGTGCTAACTTGCTGCATTCGTTTATGTGATTGATGGTTTCATCTCTGTCACCACATAGCCTGCATTTGCTATTTTGTTGAGTCTTATCTATTCTCGCTTTGATATGATTGGTTCTTACGGCGTTGTCTTGTGCTGCTATTAGGAGAGATTCTGTTTCTCTCTTGAAATTTCCTCCTCTTCTTCTTCTTCTTATTATTATTATTATTATTATACTCCTTGAGAGTTATTCACATCGGTGTTTGCTGGTGGTCTTTCACTAGAGTGACAGCTCCCCTCTCCAGGATTCTTCTCAGTATTCTGGCCGTTCTCAATAATACTGTTGTCTTGATGGCCTCGATTTGTCCTCTAATTTACAATTCTTCAAGGCCTCTTTGCAAGCATTTAGAGACCCTTTCCAAACGCCCCAAATACAATTGGTATCACCGTAACCCTCATGTTCCACAGTGTTTTCTGTTCTCTGGCAATGTACGTGGTGATTTCAATAAGTTTCCAGATTTTTTATTCAGGCATTTCAAATTGTCATAGACTCTTGAAAACTCACTATGTTATTGCTATACGTCTTATGAGATGACTGACCAATTTTTATGGTTTCAGGTTCAAATGAACAGCTACAACAGGAATTGGAATACACCCTACTAAAGTCTGATTGTCACAGCTGGTAAATTTCAAAAATGCAATCTGGACTTTAGAAGATCGATATGCAATAAAATTCTGTTTTAAACTTGAAAAAAAATTCCATGCGATGAAAGCTGGATCTACTCCTATGACCCAGAGACCAAAAGACAGAGTTCCTAATGGAAGCATGCTGGCTCTCCCAGACCCAAGAAGGCCAAACAGAGCAAATCCACACACAAACTATTGATGATCTCTTTTTTTGACAGCACTGGCATGATCTACATGCACTGGGTTTCCACTGGACAGACAGTCAACAAGGAATATTATGTTGAGGCTTTAAGGGAGTTCAGGAAGAGATTCCGTCGGAAGAGGCCAGCATTCTTCAAATCGGGTCAGTGGCATTTCCACCAGGACAATATACCTGTCCACAACTCCATCCTTGTCAATGACTATTTGACTAAGATGGACATCAAGACAGTTCCCCACCCTCGCTATAGTCCAGACCTTGCTCCCTGTGACTTTTGGTTATTCCCTATGTTCAGAGGCTGTCGTTATGAGACAATTTAGGCAATGAAAGAGGCTGTGACGAAGGCCATTGACACGCTCACACAAGAGGACTTCCATAGGGCCTTCCAGAAGTTGTTGCAACGGTACATTAAGGGATCCGTTTGTATCCCAAAATCCCAGAGAATTTTATGCGTCCAATTCTCTGTGACGGATTCTAGTTTGTGCATATAACATTTAGTATTGTCCAAATGGCGTTGTTTTGTGCTGCAAATAATAGGGATTCAGTTTCTCTCGATAGATTTCCCTTTCTTAGCCATGTCCAAGGCTTCTCTAGTCCAATATCCATATTTACCAACCCCTCCGCTCGAGCAGGATATGACACCTCTTTATGTTATATTTTGACCTTCGACCCGGCCCAAAAATACTATTCCAAGGTGATACACCGGAAGGAAGTGACACATTCCAATGGCCAGTAATCGAAAGAAATCGCGTGGGCGGATTAAGGCTTATGATATGGGACAAGGTGAAGGTCCCATTGTGCCACTACAGTGATGCACCGGAAGAGAGTAACCTCTGAACTGCATGACAGTTATTTCCGCTTGATGACGATTAAACATCCGATTTCAAAGATCCAGTAGGCGATCGTGTGGACGTTGAATTATTATTTAACTCAGTTGAGTTTGGGGTGCCAAAGCAGTTGCCAGCAGACTTCCAGACAGTAGAGACCAGCTGTGGTAGGGAAGGCCACACCCGACCGAGGGGGTCCTCGGAAAGCCCCAATGGAGTGGGCCCCAAAATCAGGAGAACAAGAAAGACACAACGTGACGGTCATAACAGTGGGGTCAAAATATGAAGTTTATGTTCGGTCTCCAGCACCCTCTCACATGCAAACCTTCAACAACCCTTTCGAACCCTTGCAATAAAGTGAGAGGTAAATATAATTGTAAAGAAGTCTTCTTGCGTCTTTCTTCCTTCCTGCATCCTTCATTCCTGTGTCCTTTTTCTATGCGTCGTTTATTTATGCATCTGTCTTTGTTGTTGTGCCGTTGTGATACTGCATGAACGTGTAAATGACTATACAACATTTAGTCCAATATCGCTAGTTCGAAATATTCATACAGTTGAAATATCGATACACTTGTTTTTCTTCTCATTTCTATTTCCTAGTTTTCGTGGTATTTTGCAATCTATACTTATATTGCTAATGCTGTTACGGGTTGCTATACTTAATCTTTCTTTGCTCTTTTTAAAGAAGTTCTCGATTCCTTGTATTGATGCATCAACTGAATCATCAATATAAGTGAGTCCTCTTCCTCCTTCTGTGTCAAGAAGGAGGAAGAGGACTCGCTTATATTGATGATTCATTCAGGTTATGTCGTTTCTCGTAAGTTAAACCTTGTGCATAGTCATCGACTTTCTAAACCCTTGGTTCTTTCATACTTACTCAGTTTCTTGACCAGTCCATCGTGGTTGCAGGTGAATTTTTAAAGTCAGAATCCATATATGCCATAATGACCTGTACGTTTCCACTTTGGTATTTTCTTGAGTGTTACTCTTAGCGAGTCTAAGTGTAGATTCGTCACGGACCCTTTTTTAAGTTTTAATTCTTTTTTATGTTATTTATTCATTCAGCATTTCTGTTATATTCTTTCCTTTTCTATATTTTACTCGAAAATTATTTTATTTCTTTTGCATCCGGTTGCTGATTTGTCTTTGTGCTCTCTCGACCAAAAGGTTGGTAGAATTTTCTTTCGTCATTTTGAAAAGTACTACTTTGTTTTTATTTTTAAAACATGTCCTGCAACTTTTTGAGTCGTCCTTCTTTAGCTAATCGATTTTGATTTGTCTCTTCTTTGTCACAAGTGTCTGTGGTTGTCTTTTTCGACTCTTCATTTCGTTGGGTCTCTGTGTGGGCATCAGAAGTTTCCTGTATTATCGCAGTTTCTTTATTTGTCCTTCTGGCCTCATTTCCCATCCCTGTTTTGTATTTCTGTTCAGTTTCCTTGGGGGAGGGCACCTATTTTATCATTGACTAGTTTTTCTTCTTCATAGATTATTTAGTTCCGATTGGTGATGCTGTCTGTTGGAATATATTGTAATACTTGATTTACGTTTTTGATTTTGAACTTGACTTTTTTCCATCTTGATTCTTTCTGTTCACTCACGATTTTTCTTTATTGATACAACATTTTTTTCTGTCTAATTGTGTTAATATTGATGTTGTGCTTCTGAGTTCAGTGGTGATTTGGTTTTCAATACTTTGTGTTTCAATTTGTTTTGGAGGCTTTCTTTGAGTATGTTCTTCACGATTTACCTGTCCACATATTTCTAGTATCTCAAAGTTAGAAAGATCAGCCTAGTTTGGTCCGCAAATGTTTGACTTACACAAATCAAACACTTGCTTCTATAAAAGTTTTTCATATGAAGGTGCCCATGGTGTAATGGTTATCGTCGTAGGAAATGGACACAACGATACGAGTTCAAATCCTGGACGAGATTGAATGCATTTCACATAGCACTAATACCCTTGGGAAAGGTATGAATCCAATTATTCTCCCTCCAGCTATAGGTAAATAGTAGGACAGACTGGGTTCTTCAGCCTTAGTGAGGAAACTAGTCTAGGAGAAGGAATACTCTGAATTCAAACCTGTTAAACTCCGCTTAAAAAATTGACCTTGTATCATATCCTGCCCGAACGGAGGGGTTGGTAAATATGATAAAAGTTTTTCATACCGGTCTTGTTGTTTGCACACTTTTTTACAAATCCTATATATATGTATATATAAACAGGTTTCATTTCGTTTGTTTAATGGCATAACAACCTTTATGGGTTATCGAATGCAAAATCCATCCTTGTAGAAGAACATCAGTGATACTGTTTAACTTATCACTGGAAGGAAAAGGGGATTCATACCTTTCCTAAGGGCATTAGTCAGAAAGGGAATGTAATAGCACAAATGGAGTTTGAACTCGCTTACTTCAAGGCTACAGTCGAGTACTTTAACCATAACGCCACAAGGACTCACTCTATATAACCAGAATTTGGCATTAAATAACTCACAAGGATTGATTTCCCATAAACCAGTAACCAAGCAAGCAAAAACTGCACAAATTCTCTATATCCATAAAAGTTATTTTTCATCGGGTATTACTATACTTAAATGGTGTAATGGTTTGCAAGTTAGATTAGTAGGCTATTGTTAGTGAGGCCTATTCTTGCAAGGCGCTCAAAACTTCTGGCCTTTTGCCACAAGGAAGCTAAGCTTAGTAAATAACATCTATGATTATCACGTCTTTTTAATTTTTAGCTTTTATGTATTCAATGTCCGGACATTGGCATGATGGTTAGAGTGTTCGCTAATGGTCCTGGAGACCTGGGTTCAATCCCAGGTCGAGTCATACCAAAGACTCAGAAAATGGTACTTGATGCCTCCTTGCTTAACACAGCATTATAAGGTACGGATCAAGGGTAAAGTGGAGCAATCCAGGGAAAGGAGTAGCGCCCTCCCCTGCACCTTGGTGTAGTAGCTATCGAAAAGGGAGCCTTCGGGTCACCCTCGACTAACGTCGCCAAGTTTACTTGCTTTTATTTATTTTATCTTTTTTTTTTTTTTCGCTTTTCATTCGAGTCATCATTTTTATAAAAACGACAAACAGCACGAAGTGAAGACAAAAAGTTGAAAGAAAACAAAATACCTGTCACAATTAATGATACTTAATTGAGTCAAAAGTTTTGCCTATTTTTATTTACTTATTTGTTTATTTATTCGTAAGGGACAATCTGGCAGTTTTGGATGCAATTTAACCTCGAGATTGTAACAGTAACAAACCACACTAGATTATGAGATCATAAACTCGCCTGATACTCTCCAAGTGGTACTCTCCGGATTTTTCACTATGGCTTTGAAAACGGCCTCGGAATCCACAGTTTTAAGCCTACCTATTGTCTTGGTTCTTTCAACCAGAGTAAAATTTCTTGAGCCATCTGGTTACTGTACTATGATCAACTTTGTCTTCACCTTTCACATGAAAAATATTTTGGGTGGCTTCCGTGGTGTTATGGCCAAGTTCAAACTCGCTAAACGTAAGCTTTCGAATTAGACTACGTTGCACGTTCTTCTGTCCGGCTTTCAAATTATACACGGAATGAAACAAAGTACAACGTGCTATCGCACCAACTACCACAAGACTATGCGTCATAGCGGGTACCTGCCACAGCTTGAACTGCTTTGATCATGTGATATACGCACTACAATCTAGCACGTACCGAAAAATTTCAAAACTTTTGAATGATCCTAATTATCAAAAAATCGCTTGATTGACGTAATGAGTCCTTGATGATATCAATGCTTCTATTTAGAAAGTAGTGATGATATTAATTAACAATTTATTGTCATTTCCGTTATATCGAGAATTTGAATAATGTTGTCAGCCTGATCGTGGAACCTAGATAATTTAGTTGTAAATTGAACAGGGGATTGTTGTATTCTCAAACCTAATGCATTTTAAACGTATTGCTCTCATAGAAATCTCGCTATGATTTGCCATTTTATAGGTAATGGTAACATGCATATATATAAACATATTGAGTGTCCTGCTTATAGCACTTAACTGCGTCACTTGGTGAGGTTCTTTGTGGCGAACGGATGATAACGGTTCACAGTAAAAAAAATTACCAGACAGGTGAAGTAGAGTGGGAACTGGGTCATATTTGTATGTTCGATGGTACAGGTGAGTCAGTGGTGAAGATAACCTGGTGGTGTCGAAAACTTCCAAGTTGCCGGTAACTCGGTGGTGTTAGTAGCTCAGTAGTGTCACCTTCAGTGGTGTCGATGGTGCCGGTAACTCCGTGATGCCGGTAACTTGGTGGTGTCGATAATGCCTGTAAATCGGTGGTGCCGGTAACCTAGTAATGTCGGTAACGTCGTAATGCCGGTAACTGGGTGGTGTCGATGATGCCTATAACCCGGTGATGCCGGTAATCTAGTAATGTCGGTAACTCCGTGATGCCGGTAACTCAGTGGTGTCGATGATGCCAGTAACTCGGTGGTGCCTGTAACCTAGTAATGTCGGTAACTCCGTGATGCCGGTAACTCGGTTGTGTCGATAATGCCGGTAACTCGATGGTGCCATTCCAGTGATGCCACTCCCATGATGTCGATGATGCCGGGAATTCGGTGGGACCCACCACGGGTGCTGTGAAGCTTTTTCCGGGACCCCAAAATAGAATGGAAACAGAGTTCAAGCACTATATCCCCTTAAGGAAGCTCAATAGAATTGTAATACTTCGAAGGAACTTGTCTTCCTGAACGTCTTTTTGCTACTGTGATCACTTCAAAAGATGCGAAACGTCCTAGTTTGGAAGCGTGC